>JAGFPH010000279.1:579000-597603 GCA_018207615.1 Philaenus spumarius | reverse complement strand
CGTTCTTATTTTATTTACAGAGTTAGGGAAATATTTGAATTGTAACAATTATCCCCTAGGTAACTTTTCCAGAAAATCTTTAATTTAAAGGTTTTCCTGGGAACAAATTTCCAACAATGAAAATATTTGCCTGATTCATCTCACTAACTTATTTACATGAATTATTACACTTTTATATTACTGATACCGTTGTAAGTCAGTAATTGCCCCGGTTGGGGTAAATAGTTGTTTCTGTGTTTGTCTCTCAATCGGGAGTACCTGGGGTGATGTATTTGTACCTTTTGAAAGCTGTCACATGATAAGGCCCTTTAATTTGTTTTCCTTCTAAATTGCAAACGTAATATGTTGATTTACCAATAATATGATGGATTTTATATGGTCCGCTGAATATTTCGAACAGTTTACATGTTTCTCCTGATGATGCGTTTGATAATGAAACATTCTTAACTAATACTAGATCGCCAATATTTAAAATGGTTTGTTTGAGTTTTGAATTTAATTTTGATGCTCGTTTTTCTTGTTTGATATGTATTTTTTGTTTTGCTAAATATAATTTTGTCTCCAGTGGTATGTCCGTGGTATAATTATTTGTAATATATGGTTCCCAAAATCTGACGTCTCTCTGACCTAGATATAGCTCGTTAGGCGTAAAACCAGTGGTCTCATTATGTACCTCATTTAGCATGATATTTATATCCACTATGCAACGTGCCCAATTTTTGTAGTTTAAAGAGCAATATGTCCTTAAACATCTCTTAACTTCACGTATCGGCCTCTCTGCCATATTTGTTTGTGGGTGATAGTATGGGTTAAAAATGGGCTCTATATTTCGTTCTATTAAAGCTCTGCTCCATGCTCGACTACGAAATTGAGTCCCGTTGTCACTTTGAAGTCTTTTAGGAGTTCCATATACGGGGAAATGTAATTCTAATAATTTCTTTAAAATTGTTTTGGTGTTTGCACATCTCATAGGATATAATTTTACGAATTTCGTAAAAATATCTAGTACAATCAATATATATTTAGTTCTTCCTATACTGGTTGGAAGTGGTCCTATAATATCCACAGCTGTTTGATCGTTTTTTTCCTGTACAAATAATGCCTTTTGCTACTCCTGTTAAAGGGTGGGGGTTACATTTACATTTTTGGCAAGAATCACAGGTGGCGAGCGTTGTTCTAATGCGCCGTCCCATATTTTTAAAAGTAAAACTTTCTCTGAGTATGTTGAAACATTTGTTTGCCCCACAATGTAGGTAATATGAATGACACTCCCATATAAGTCGATTTATGAGATTCTCTGGGACTATTATCAGCCATTGTTCATTTAATTTTTTGTATAAAATGTTGTTATGTAGGCTATATATTCGTTGTAAATTGGGATTATCGGTTGGATCCTCTAAATTTTGAAGAATACGAATAATGGGCAATAATTTTTGATCTTGTGCTTGATGTGTTGCAAGGTGACTTAGTTCGAATTTTAAATTTGGATCTTGTAAACGTTGAATATAGGTTATAATTAATTTAGATTGGTCCTCTTGTGGTATGGTAGGCTTCTGTGGTGGCATTCGGCTTAAGGCATCGGCAGTGCAATTCTCACTTCCCTTACAGTGTTGTATTTTAAAATCATAGTTTTGTAACGCCAGAATCCATCGTGTTAGGCGTGCACTTAACAGTCGACAAGTTTTAATAAACGTAAGCGCATGGTTATCAGTTACAATTGTTAAATCTGTTCCATGGATAATATAGCGAGTTTTCTGGAGGCAGTATAAAATTGCTAGAAGCTCTTTTTCCGTGGTGGTAAAACGTTTTTCTGCTGGCTGTAATGCCCTGGATACAAATACAATAGCCCGTTTCTCTCCTTGTGGATTTATTTGGTATAAATGCCCGCCTATGGCGTAGTCTGATGCGTCAGTTTGTAAAAAGAAAGGTTGATGTGGATCTGGATGGTGTAAAATTTGAGTTCCTAGAAAGAGTTGTTTAATTTTCATGAAAGTTTGCTCGTCAGCTGCGGTCCAATGGAATTTCACATTTTTTGAGATTAGCCGAAGAATAGGTTTGATGGTTTCTGAAAATTTGTCTAGAAATTTATTATAGTAATTAATACATCCGAGAAAAGATTTTAATTGTTTTCTTGATTTAGGAGTGGGGAAATTTAAAATTGGTTTTATTTTATTATCATCCATTTGTATACCTGTTGACGTCATTGTATAGCCAAGAAAGGGAACAGAATCCCTGCAGAAAAGGGATTTTGAAAATTTAACAGTCATATTTGCGTCAGATAATTTTTGGAAAATAATCGAAAGATGTGACAAATGACTCTGGAAATCTGGGGATATGATACATATATCGTCGATGTATATTAGGGTGAAGGATTCTACACTGTCACCAAAAACTTTGTCCGAACGGAGTGACAGTATATTGATAAGTTCGACCTCTAAATTGAAACGCCGTGTACTTTCTTGAATCCGTGGATAACGGTATTTGCCAGTATGATGCAGTGAGATCGATTGTGCTCAACCACTTACAATCCCGACCTTTGGCCAATAACTCGTTAACGCTACGATTCCGTTCAAAATCTGGGGTTGTAATCGCATTAGCCTTACGCGCATCTAGACACAGCCTTATTTCACCGTTCTTTTAATGATTGGTATTATGGGATTTATGAAATGGCTATTCGATGGTTCTATGACCTTTATTTCTAACATCCTATTTATCTCACGTGACACGGCTTCCTGGTGTATCAAGGGTATTGGATACGTTTGTTCTTTAAATGTGTAGTCTTCTTTTATTTCTATTGAGTGCGTATATTTAGTGCAAAGTCCAGGGTTATCCGAGAAAATTGTTTTGTATTGTAAAAGTAGTGATTTTAATTTTACCCTTTGCTGTGGTTCCAGATTCATATTATCTTGTAATGCGTTGTCGATTATAGATTCATTTAAAATTATTTGTTTATTTTCTGTGCCACATTTTGAGTTATAATTTACATTCATATTATCATCATGAATATTATTATATCTTTCATCATATTGATTCATATATTTATTAGTGATGTAACACAAAATTCCTTCATTAACGACATTTTCAAACTTTCTTACGATTATTTTCTTATTAATTTTCATATTTATTATTTTCGTGTGAAAGTTTATAACCGACTCTGTGGATTAGTAAATCCAATCCATACCTAGAATAACGTCTTTAATTAAATTTGGCACTATTAAAGCATGTAACCATAATTCTTCGGAATCTATTTTAATTTTTACCATTACAATTCTGGCGACTCTCCTAGTTTTACTACCCACTGCGGTGTGTATCTGTATATTTGTGGTAGGTAATTCTTCGTACTTTCCCATAGAATCTTTGTTCTCCCGGAACCACTGTTCGGACATACATGTAACGTTGGATCCTGTATCGATTAGGGCATATGCACTCTGTTTTCCGATTTTAATATTTATCTCCGGACATTTTATGAAGTTAACATCTGGTTTATTTGGCAACTCAACCTCGTCTTCTTCTAAAAGAAAATTTCTGTCACAAAACATATTACTTATTGTAATATTTGGGTGTGATACTAATCCAGACATAAATTTTAGTGGGTTAGGCCTTATATTTCCAAGGACATTGTGTGGCACAGGAATAATGTCATCGAGCTTCGCATAGTCTGGAAAAATGATATGGTTCGCGATCTCGGGGCCAGTGACACATTCTGCGCTCAGCAGTTTTCCTGCTGAGTCACCACATTTGGTGAACTTGTTTCTGGACGACTCTTGGCTTGAATATTCTCTGCTACCGTGTGGCAAACGTTCATCTGTTCCTGTGTTGGATATCTGGTATTCCTGGGTCCGTTCTGTCTTGTTTGGTCTCTATTATTCTCTGGTCTTATATTTTGATCAAATCCTCTATTGTTATTGTGTGGTCGAAAAGAAGGTGATGTGTGAATATATTGGTTATTTCTTTGGGGGTATGGCCCAACTTGGTGTCGTGGGAATGGAGGTGGGGGTCCTGGTGGGAGTTGAAAATGTTGGTGGTGAAAAGTTTGATATCCACGATGATTAGATGGTGCTTGTGAAGTTCTGTAAAGGAATGGTGTTGGTCCTGGTCTCTGTTCTCTGAAGTTAGGTCTAATTGACGGTTGGGAAGGTGAATATGGATGGTGTATTTTTCGCGCTTTTATGTTCGCGTCTTTGAGATCTTCTCTTTGCAGCAATAACTCAAATTCAATAATTGAGTCAATCCTCTGAACACGTCTCGCATCTTGCACTATATCCTCATAATGTTCGGCTAAACAGGTGACAATTTCATCCTCCGTCAAGGGTGGTCGTATCGCTTTCAACGTAATAACCCTTTCTGTAAAGTACTCAGACCGACTAAGGGTACCATTTGGCCTATATCTTTCCACTTCCATTCGCTGTCTGATCCCTCTCTGCACTTCCCTGCTCCAATATTTGGCTTCAAAAACCTCTCTAAAATCTTCCCAATTACGTACATCATTTTTGACTAAGGCAAACCAACGTGAAGCGTGGTTCTCTAAGCACATCTCAATTATGTCTATTAGATTTTCTGTGGCGTCGAGGTTGTTGTTAATCGTTCTTCTCTTTTCGTAAAACCTTTGTATCCTCCGAAGATATTCCGTGGGGTTCATTTCTCGTCCATGAAACTTAGGTACTGTGTTCTCTCCTATTCCAGAAATCTGACCACTACAGCTAACAGATATTTGGGGCGGGTAGTTAAGTTGTTTTTCCATTAATTCCTTTTCTATGTCCCTAATTTTGGTATTGTGATCTCGGACGTTCAGTTCGATTAACTCCAGCTGTTTACTTTGTCCCGCCATGACTTTCCTTTCTTTCTCCATGTTATTCTCTAATCTTCCCTCTAACTCCTGACATCGCTGGTTGACTATCCGTTCATTTTCAGTGTTCGTTTTCTCTTCTTGGCAGGACAGCAACTTCTGGATCCTTTCTGTTTGGTTATCCAACTGTATCTGGACCTGTTCTTGAGTTTTGATGGTGACTTTATCTAAATCCACCTGGATGTCCTCTCTCTGGGCCTGGAGTTCGCTTCTCCATTCTTTGCGACTAGTTTCTCTCTGCATATCCAATTTCTTCTGTAGATCTTCCTCCAACTGGTTCATTCTAGTCTTTAATTCATCCTGTACTGAATTTAGGAGTTTTTTCACATCTGTCACATTTTGGTTGATAATATTTTGATTTTGTTTATTTTTCTCCAGCTGTTTTTGTATATTTTCTTGATTTTGTTTATTTTCCTCCAGCTGTTTTTGTATATTTTCTTGATTTTGTTTATTTTCGTCCTGAAAGGCATCGAAACGTTGCAGTAATATCTCCAACCATGGGGGTTGAATTTCAGATTGAAATATGTTTCCCGTTTCTGATTCCATGGTAGTGTCGGTATTATGATGGTACTCGGTATCTTCGCTGACAGGACTTGCCCGAGGGTTGGGTGTTACCGGCATGTCGTCGTTCGAAAAAAAATCGCCTATTTCTGTTGTGTTGACGCGTTCCCCTGATATCACGTCTTCCATCCGGCGGTGTGTTTTTTCTGGGATCCGCGACCCTTCCATCGTTTCGTGCTCAGTATTCAAATTTGACTCCTCGATCATGTCTTCTTCTCGCTGGGACGCCTGTGTGTCGGGCAAGCCTTGTGTTTCTCGCACCTTTAATGTAGGCTGAATGTTCTTTCTCAGATTGTATCTCTGGTTATTTTGTTTATCCATTTTAATTAATTTATTTTAGAATTAATTATTTAACTTAACTAACACACAATATTTTATAAATCAAATTGTTAAAACTAATTAATTTTAAGGAGTTATTTAGGGATACTTTAGGAAAAAGCCGTCACGTTGGTCGCCAAATTTACTACAACACTCAAACAATAACTTTACTTTACAATTAAATCTATATTAAAATAAGATGGTCGACAAGGGTTACAATTATAAAACAATCTTTTACTTCTGTATTATTACAGGTAATACATAAAATGATATTTGTTTTCAAAGAACAATATTATTTAGATTATGAACACTAAGTTTGATGATAAACAGGTTATTAATTGTTGTTCAATAAAATTTTAAAACACAAGATCTTAACTCGGTGGGTTGGAGCCGTCTTTTTCCCAAAGTATTTAAAAGAAAACAAATTTGATTATAGATAACACAACTAACATATGTACAAAATTAATGAGAGCAAGATTATGTGGAATCGTCAAAAAGGTTATTTGGTTAATGGATTTAGTATTATAATGGATCACTGAATTTACGATAATTTAAAGTTCAAAGGTTCTTGGTAAATCTATATGCATAACATATATATATATATTATTATTCACAGTTTAGTTCAAATAGATAAGTTATCCCTCTAAGGTAACTGGTTTGGTGTTGGATCTTAAAATAGACTAGGCCTAGTTAATTGGAAAGTTCTCACCCAATTGGTTGTTTGTTCTTAAAGATTAGAATTTGATAGTAACTGTTATAAAGGAAAAACACTGAACTTCATAAGCTTCATATCGTCCCCTGCAAGGCAAACTATCGTAAGCACCATTTTTTGTGAAAATGAGTTATGCATGGTGCTTACGACATTCAGCGTTGCCATTTGCATCTTGTGATAAAGTATCTTAACTGCCAAAAATCATCTTAATAGCTTAAAATTGTTTTAAATGTTGCCTATCGTATCCACCAGCCCAACTAAAGAATATCGTATTCACCATACAAAATAACTTAAGTGCCACTGGTCTGCTTCAAATAATATCGTAACTGCCACAAACATAATATCGTAACCACCATTGCACTGAAAGCAGTGAATCGTATGCGCCTAGAGTTAAACGCGGGAATCAGCTGGGCTTTGTTTGTTGTTGTTCCATACTGAGTCAAATCTAAACTCGTGTTTCAGTGTTTGAAAGGTTAATTGGATTGTGTTATACGAATTCATTATTATGTCGAGATCTTTGAAAATATTACAAATGTGTCATTCTAAAATGAGTAGTGTAAGTGCGAATGGTTCGGTGAGAACAGATAATGATGAACAGTGTGAAACTCAAAGTGTTCATGAAGATTTACCATCTCCTGGGATACGTCATGACATAGGCCTAGATCTACAAGATACAACTTTCTTTCCTGCCTCTGAAGTAACCGTATTGTGTACGACTGAACGTAACAGTGAAAGTATAGAAACAGGTAATTCAGTAATTTTAATACCTGACAATGAACTGTTAAATTTGATCGGCTTAGCTTCCATTAATACACAAGATAGTACAAACCCAGTACCATGCCAAAAAGATGACGATTTAGGTTTAAACAAAGAATTAGGCCTAGATTGTGACTTCAATTCTGAAAAGGGCGTATGCATTGGCATTCCCTTAGAGAGTCCAGATAATTTTGAACAGGTAGGCCTAGGTATTGCTGCAGACAGCCTAAATCATGGTGAAATAATCATTGAAGAAATTCCTGCTGAAATAATAATTACTTATGACGCAGCAACACCTTTAAAAGAACAGAATTAACCAGATTTTGAGGAATCTGGTTTATCAAAGTTGAAAACTAAAAAAGAAAACAAGAGAAAAAAACTAAGGGAAAGTAAACTGAGTGACAAAAATAGTTATCTAAAACCTAATGCATGTAAAGGAACATGTAAAAACGAGTGCTCAACAATCCCGGAAGAAGACAGGCAGCTTTTGTTAGAAGAATATTACAAAATTAAAAGTTATGAGCAGAAAAAGAATTGGTTATTAAACTGTATGATAGAAGTAGAAGTTAAAAGAAAAAGAACCAAAACAGTTGAATCTAGGAGAAGAAAAACTATTGAATATACTGTTCGCTTACATGGTGTTTCCAAAAAAGTGTGCCAGAATTTTTTACTCAGTACTTTGAGTATTAGCCAAATGACTTTGAGGCACACGATTTCAAATGCCACAAATACTCACACAGCTAGGCCGGATATGAGGGGTAAACATACACCCAAAAACAAGACTCCAACAGTAGAAATACAAACACTAAAAAAGTTTATTGAAAGTATACCAGTTGTGCCTTCCCACTACTGCCGCAAAAAAATGCAAGAAGTTGTATTTACCCTCAGAAATTGGTAACCTCTCAAATCTTGTAAGGTTGTACAAAATTCACTGTAAAGAGAACAATACAAAGCCTGTTGGCAGAACTGTATTTAGGAACACCTTCAAAGAATATAATTTGGGTTTTCACGTCCCCAAAAAAGATAAATGTTCCCATTGTGAAATGGTACGTCAGACTGGAGTTGATAATTTAGATGAAGCAGCCAGGAAAAATTATGAAAAGCACAAAAATGAAGTTGAGGAGTCTAAGAAAGAGTTTATAAAAGATCAAGAAAATGAAAGTGAAAATGTCATATGTGCATCATTTGACCTTCAAAAAGTACTAAATACACCCTGTGGCCAAAGTATGTTGTTATATTACTCACGTAAAATATCTGTATTCAATTTCACAGTATATGAAAGTAGAACAAAAAATGGGTTCTGCTACCTATGGGATGAAACCAAAGGAAAAAAAGGGTCCAATGAAATTTGTACGGGATTAATGGAATATTTGCAAAATGTTGACCAAAACAGGCCACAAATTAATAAAGTTGTTCTGTACTGTGAACAAAAATAAACAAATTCTAGTTATGCTAAACACATTTTTGAAAACTGCTAACAACATCCAAGAAATCAATCTGAAATTTCTCATTGCTGGTCATACTTACATGCCAGCCGATTCAATTCATTCAACAATAGATACTTTCATCCGAAAAAAAATTATTTATGCACCATCTCAATGGCCAACAGTCATATCATTGTCTCGGCATCAACCAAAACCCTATTCAGTTTTTCCTATGAAATATGATCAATTTAAGGACTGGGCAAAATACGAAGAAGAGTCAAAGTGCATCCCACAAACATCTAAGCCACCATGTCCTCGAAAACAATCTCATCAAACAGACTTAGAAAGTATGCCTAGTGAAGAGGTGAATTTAAAAGGAACAGGAAAAACTTCTAGAAAACGAAAAAGTAATGTAAATAGCTCTGAAGAGAAAGTAGTAAATAAAAAGAAGAAGGTAGAGCAACCTAAAAAAATGAAAGGGAAAGCATTGAGGATTTCCAAGGTTACCTCAGTGTACTTCCGGAAGAATTGCAAATCTGTTTTTTGTAAGTACAGTTATATTACCCAAGAAGCAGACGAGCAAGAGTTTATTTTTAAAGACCCCACAAAAGACGTCACACTTAAAAGGTGCTACACAGGAAATCTGCCTATTTCTACCTTGAAGTACAAAGATCTGCAAAAATTGTGTAAGCACAATGCTATAAGCCAAGAATATCATGAAGAGTATAGAAGAATGGTCCATTCTAATTCAGTAGTGGAATATCTTGTAGAAACAGATGAAGAGGACGAAGTTCCTGCAAATGATGATAACACTTGAGTTTTATCCATAGTCCAAATCAAGATGAAGTTAGCAACTCTTAATTATTTGTGTTTTGATTGATACAAACATTATTTTAAAGGGACTTAGATTGTTGAAAAATATCAGTAAGTTTGTAGTAGTTTATGTGTTTTAACAATAATACACTAGTTCTAAACAGTTACATTTTATTTATCCTTTTGTTTAATCTGACAATGGTAAACTGTTAATTTAATTTTCTTATGATCATAACAAATTTACAAACAGTAATTTTTCATTTTAAAAATAAATGATCACACAATTATAATTTAACACACTGTTTACTGTATTACTTTTTCTATGAGAGTGCTATTAGTTGATCAAGCAAAATATCTTATCTACCAGTTAAAGTATCTTATGTGCCATAAGGTCATCATTATAGATGTGTACAAAGTAACTTAAGTGCCATTTTTAATTGATTTATTGAATTTAACTATGGTTTTAGGTTATAGTATGTAAGATACTATATCCCAGCATATGTCAAAAAAATATTGTTGTTATTAAACATTTATTTCTCTTTTTAAAATGTTTTTTCTTCCTCCTGAAAAGTTGGCTAGTTGGTGCTTACGATACTTTGCCTTGCAGGGGACGATATTTATTCAAATACCGTTTCTTTTCTTTAAATTTCAACAGCCAAAATTGTCTTAACTGCACTATTCAGTGGCCAACTTAATAATGTTCTTCTTTTGGGGCTTCTCTACCTTTCCAGGAAATGGATAATAACGCCTGATGAATCTTCATATCTTCTGGGATTTGGGTTTGTTAATGTAATAGGTGTTTGGGAGTCGTGAAGTGTGATTTATTTTAATTGTGTCTTTATTTGTGTGGATTTGTTTTGATACATAACAATGTTTTACAATGAATTTAATATGATTTTAAACAGTTAAATTATAGAAAACACTTAAATAACTCCTTATTACAATAATTGCTATCTAATTTCTAGAATGTATATATCTTATTCTTTGTATTTTTTCATTTGGTGGCAAGAATTACGTGGACCAATCACAGCATTTCGTGGGAGGAGTTTACATAAATGAAATCCGCTTACGATTAAATTTTGTCGGTCGGGGCTTCGGTTTTACATTTATAATAGTAGCTTATCGACGTTTATTTTAGATTGAGACCAAAGACATTTGAGATGTAAAAAATTGGTTCTTTTCGTAGGCCTGGTTTAATTTTCTAATAAGAATGTATTTTTCTTGTAATCGGATTTATTCTGCCAACTTCTCTTCGATTTGTAATTAGATAGGCCTAGTTTCTCCTTGCGTTTTAACGTAAATCTTTGTCGATTGACTTGGTTTTATGTTGTTATTTTAGCTTTCCTGGATGCAGAATTTAGTTTTGAATATTTTTGATGTAGGAAATGTAGGTCTACAGATTCGTTTTGTAATTTTATTTTAATGAATTCGAGTTGAAAGTCGTGATTTGATTGTACCTTTTCGTTGTAGTATTTAGTGTTGCGCATAATTGTCGCTAGGTGTCGGGCGTGTATGACGGATTAACTAAATGAATGACATTCCAATTTGACTTCTATCTCTCTCGCTCCAATACGTATTTTTAATTTCGTTCTTATTTTATTTACAGAGTTAGGGAAATATTTGAATTGTAACACAAATATACACAAAAATTCCATAAAAATCGGTGAAGCCATTTCGAAGGAGTTCTATAACAAACACTGTGACACGAGAATTGTATGTATATAGATATTATATTTGTAGCAGTCAGTACAGCTATACCAACGAAAATGGTTAGAGTTAAACCCATTCCCTTTACTAAATAACTTGAAAATGGTGGGGTTAACAAAAAATCAACCGTTTCGGCATTGAAAAATTCGTGGAATACTGGACAACCTGGATGTGTTACGCCAAGTCCCCAGCGGAACGTGAAAGGAAGCCGAAATCTTAGCGACCTTACTTAAAAAGGTAACGGACCTCGGAGCAAGTTGATCAGAGTGTAGCCAAACATTGCGTGTACTCTAAAGGCTCACTCGGGCACTTCGGTGACTGGGTCTCACACATGTTAAGGATTGGTTTCGTGAGGACAGAGGATATGCTATATTTAGATAGATCCCAATCACCCTTGAACTCCGAGTGAGTGTCGGAGTTGAATCATCTCGGTACCAGTTACGCCGGCGCTATTAGCGGATGGCCACAGCTCAAAATCAGATGTGTGTCGAAAATAAACTCCTGGGATTCTAAAAAGAGCTGCAGAACATTTTTTTTTTTGTGACCAGTCAAGGCTTTTAGATTGACTGAAAGGCTCAACCATGCTTATAGCGCGGGAACGAAGGAAGCCCAGCTGCAGTTCGCTTCAGTACCCGTGCAATTGAGGTCGGACTCGTGAGGACAGTGCCACTACTGATAGTAGTAGATTTTCTCAACCCTTTTTTTCTGAGTTTGAATTGGTGGAATACGGGGACCAGAACACTCTTACAATTGACGAGAATCAACTAACTGATCAAATGCATCCAGAACATCTACAAACCCAAAGTTTACTCAATCGCATTCCATGCCTAAATTAAAATTATGTGGCTTTTTATTTTGCATAAAAACCTATATAACTATTTTGAACTATTATTTTTCTATTAAAGGTTAAATTAATAGATCTACAAACTAAAAAAAATTGTATAGTTAAAATGAAGATCTTGATGAGAGAATGAACCCGAAATAATAATTATTTAGAATGTCTTAACCCCAGGGGTACAATCTCTAAACAGAGTGATGCAAAAGTTCCACAAACATTTTGTAATATAAACCTGTTAAACTTATTAACTCCAAACTTTCGCTAAGTTATATTGTGCAAATTCTCACCTTTTAGGTGAATGTATGAATAATTACTCGGTTAAGGGGTGGGGGTGGCAAGTTAAAAATTTTAAATAGTAACCCTTATTTTGTGACACCTCATTTTAAAGCCCTAGTTGAGACGAGAAAATTGGTGTAAGCAAACCCCTCTCCGATACCCCAATCCAAAATTTCGGAGCCAAGAAGTTCCGATTTTTACATTTTTCTATGTTTTGTATTCTACATACAATTAGAAGTGTATTCATTTTAAGTTACAAAAACATTGCAAATTTTTTTAATCTACATTAATTATGATTTAGAAAAAATTTACTAAAATGAATTTTTTATCGTATTTATGAAAATGGGATCTACTTAATATCTAAATTCCTATTAAAACTAATTATAATTTAAATTATAAAAAATTATAAAAATTTTAAAAAAATAGTAAATCATTTTGTTTAGTAAAAGAAATATTTATTTTAATAAATAGAATGTGCAATGTTTCTGTATCTTAAAATGAATACACACTAGTAGTTCTGTGAACAGTAGACCTCGCTCGTTGAAATAACAAATGTGGTTTTGAGCTTAGGTTAAAAATAGTGTGCCAGTAAGGAAGTAAACAGAAGGCTTAGCCAGTGAAACATTATTTTGCGGTACCGCGATTCCGGGATTTCTAGTTATCATTTTTTCTTTTCTTGTGCCTTAACTGCTAAAGATTTTTTTTAGGGGTATTGTGTTTTATTTAGGTTAATAATGCGTAAGGTATAGCTAAAAATATCGAGTTATTGAGGGAAAACATAGAATTAAATATTTGCATACTTAAATAACTAAAACTTAACAATGTATTTACAGTTCCATATCATATTCAAATATCGTTGACGTTCATGCAAAATGTAAAAAAGTGAACTTTTCAGGAAACAATAAATAAAACAGTCCTTTAAGTTAAAGTGTGATATTTCTGGAAGAAATATTAGCTGCAGACATAAAATGTTGTTTTCTGGTTTTTTTTTAGTAAATGTATATATACATACATAATTACTTTAGTAAAATTATGCAAAACAGCCCCAGCCGGAGACCAGATATCTAATCATATCCCGTCAGCTTGGAAGCGAGCTTGGAAGCACCGTTTGCTTTACTTCCGCCCTCCTACCCTCAAACCACAGATATGATTAGATATCTGGTCACCCTAGCCTAGATTCGAACTCAGCATATTCTGATCAGAAAGACGCTACGTTATCCACTAGACTACGGCTTCATGAAGGAAAACTGGCAAACTAACAAAACTTCAGTAACCCAGGGAATATTAAATTTTTTTTTTTTTTTTATTATTTAAATTATTGGGTTTGCAGTTTTGAGTTTTCGATTGATATTATAACAAAGGTGTACGTTGATGGTATGTAACATTATAAACTAAAGGAACAATAGGACTTTATAAATTAATTAATAAAAAAAAATATGATAGCCTGTAAATATAAGATTATTTTAAAATTAATTGTATTTAAATTTATAAGCCCACATCTATAAGACCCCGAGATAAGATAGAAGTATCATTTGTACTTATTTGAGACTATTTTATTTCATTTGAAAAATGTTTAATGAAACAAATGTAAAAGAAATTCAATAGAAAGAATTTATTATAATATATAATATGTTCATAATTATCTAAACTATGTGTAATTTAACCTAAATTAGGTTAGCCTTAGTTTATATACATATATATTTTATAGTGAGGAGCAAGATACCTAATTTTCGTTTTACAGTCATCCAGGGTCTAATTTTCCAAATTCAATTTTTTTTTTAGTGTTGACACAAAAAAATAAAAGATAATAAATCAAAATTCTCTTTATTTTATTTTGTTTATTATTTCAGAATTTTTTTTTTTATTATACAAAAATGCGCATATCTATAAGTTAAACATTGGCCAACTATTTAAACAAATATATAACTAAACTAGGGGCTCTGCCCCTGGACGCTTCGCGTCCCAACCATGCCTCGGCCTTCGGCCTCAGATGGCTGCTTCGCTTCGCTCGCAGTTGTAAAATTCGCTAAAGAATCTTGTTAATCTTTGGCTCGTTTGTACATAGGTGACCGAGCACAAATCAGCTGTTTTATTTGGCAGCTGACTCAAACTCATTAAACATTATCTCCATAAGATTAACATGGGAAATGTGAAGGATTGTTTGGCGGAGCTCTTTCTTAGGATAATAGCGGCTAAAGGGATGATTGGATCTTGAATCTGACAGAAAATCTCTTCTTTGAAATTTAATTTTCTACAACTTTTGTATTAAAAATGTTTTGCTATCTCTTACCGTTTTCTTACTAAATGCGCTCAAAGTGAGAAATTGAAGAAGTTGAAAAAATCGAAAAAATCTTTCCCACCCAAAAGGTGCTTCCAAAATAAAAAATGTGAAATTCTGGCAATTTACCCAAAAGTTTCTCGTCGAGAGCTTTAATTCAAGTATGAGGTCGAGGGGGGTATGATTACTGGAAGTGCCTAATAATTAATGTTAGTGAATCGGTGAAATCGTCTAGCTTTAAGGACTTTGGGTGGAGCCTCCTTTCTCGGATGAATAGTGACTAAATGAATGATTGGATCTTGAATCTGACGGAAAATCTCTTCTTTGAAATTAAATTTTCTACAACTTTTGTATTTAACATTTTTTGATATCTCTTACCCCTTTCTTACTAAATGCGCTCAAAGTGGAAAAATGAAGAAATTGAAAAAATCGAAAAAAAATTTCCCGCCCAAAAGGTGCTTCCAAAATTAAAAAATGTTAAATTCTGGCAATTTTCCCAAAAGTTTCTCGTCGAGAGCTTTAATTCAAGTATGAGGTCGAGGGGGGTACGATTACGGGAAGTGCCTAATAATTAATGTCAGTGAATCAGTGAATCCGGCTAGCTTTAAAAACGTTGGGCGGAGCTTCCCTTCTCGGATGAATAGTGGCTAAATGAATGATTGGATCTTAACTTTGATGACAAATCGTTAGTCTGAAATTGAATTTTCTACAACTTTTGTATTTAACAATTTTTGCTATCTCTTACCGTTTTCTTACAAAACGCGCTCAAAGTGAAAAAATGAAAAAATTAAAAAAATCTAAAAAATCTTTCCCACCCAAAAGGTGCTTGCAAAATTAAAAAATGTTAACTTCTAGCAATTTTTCCAAAAGTTTCTCGTCGAGAGCTTTAATTCAAGTATAAGGTTGAGGGGGGTCCGATTACGGGAAGTGCCTAATAATTAATGTCAATGAATCAGTGTTACCGTCTAGCTTTATATAAGTAGATTAAATAACTAAGTAGATTAAGACGCTTGGTATTTATTTCTTAAATTTGTGTATATCAGTAACTTCATGTTACTATATTTTCTTTAATGTTAACCATGTACTTATGTTAAATTAATTAGTTGTCATTTAAAAAGGGGTGGGTTTTCTTTATTTTGTTCGTTCTGTAAGGGAGGGTTTTTCATTTCTTTTTGATAAATTGTACTTAATTCATTTCAGGGGCGTATCAATTTTATAAATAATTTTGTTTAATTAAGAGCGTATAATTTTTTTGTAAATAAACTAATTGTTGATTACACCATTTCAATTGTATTTTTTGTCTTTGCCTGTGAAAGAATATTTCAGATATCTCGTTTTCGTCAGCTAAGGTAAGCAGGTTGTCACTTAGTAAATTTTGGAGTAAAATTTTGTCGAATACATGTGCTGTCTTTAGGTACGGTCCAGTTCGGCTTCCAATTTAAATTTTCTTTCGCCAGATGGCACAATTCATACATCTAAAATGTGCACAAATTGCTCAATATACTTCCAGAAATTTTGGAGTTAATATGTGTAACAGGTTTAAAATTACGAAGGGGTTGCGGAACTTTTGCATTACTGTGTGTATAAAAATGAATGTTTGTTTGTCTTATATAATCAACGTTTCACAAAGTCAAAGCATTTTAAAAGTCAGTTGATTCGATTAAATTTTCTACCTACAAATGTTTTAATAAATTGTTACCAGTAATTTAGAGTTTAAAATTGTTTAGTTACTACATTGATTAATTTTATTTGTATATTCATGCAATCTCTAAATAATTTGTGTAATGTTATTTGTTTATTTCAGTGATGTAATTTTAATTCATTTTATTTAAATTGATCATGACATTTTACAAAAAATGTTGTCTGTGATGGGAACTGTATATGTGTCATTCAATTTCATTGCATTTGTAAGGCGACGAAAGAAGACATTATTTTAAAAGTTATTTGCTATATTATTGTTATTGAATCTAATCTGTTACAGATAGAGCTTCGAGTTAAAAAAAATAGTGGTGCAGTTATTTGTCTGACACATTTACTTTACTTAAATGATTACCTTACAGTCGTCATTAATATCTTCAAACGCAAATGTGCATCTTTGGAAAGGAGTTCCAACTTTGAGACTGCACATGTTGATGACGTTGTTCAGCCATGATACACCCAGCTCTAGGAATGTCACTGCACAAAATTAAAGTCCACAGTGTACCAAACACAAATAACACAATCACATTGAATAAAATTATAAACCCAGAGACACCTCTGCCATCTATATAAGAGTAGTATATATACAGACTACCCTACATAGGTCTTGAAACGCATCTTTACCGGTTGAACACAATTTTGTAAATGGCTTATCCTTAGAACGGCTTTACCGATTAATTTGAAACTTTACACGTACTCACCAATATAAATATCTAATTTGACAGAAATAATCAACCATTTCCAATCATCTGTATCAAAATGGCGGCCATTTAAAACAGTCCTGTCAACATCTAAACGGAAAAGATGACGCAGTGGGTCGACCACATCATTACTTTGATTCTAGGTTCCCCGAATAAAAATCCTGCTGATCTGATTGCAGCTATTACGACCAGCCTCGAAGAGCTACTCTCGAAATCAGCTGACCCTCCAAAATGCATCACGTTAGCCATGTGTTGCATCAGGTTAGCCATGTGTTGCATCACATTAGCCATGTGTTGCATCATGTTAGCCATGTGTTGCATCACGTTAGCCATCTGTTGCATGACATTAGACATGGGTGGGATCACATTAGACATTTCTATTGTCTGAAGTTCACTAACAGCTTAATGCTTGCTTCGTGAAAATAAAATACGTACCCAGACTTTTAATAATTTTCTTAAACACTTTCAACATCTCTTCGATTCCTTCGATTGCTTTTTTCCACTTCTTGAATAGTTCTATAAATGATTTTTTCAAAGCTTTCACTGGTTCTAAGATCCTCTTCTGGAAATACTTTATTGCCGACAGCAACACGCCCTGAAAAAAAAATTAGTTTTCAACCAATCTCCTTAACAAATCTGCTTACATCTAGAATAAGTTTTTTGTAAGCTATTCCACTCCTTCTTCCTTAAATTTTATCTTTACATTAAAATTAACATCACTACTACAATTAATTGTCTTATTTTTTCTTAGCGTCCTCCCTTCGTGCGTAACACAATGAAAGACTAGGAGAACTAACAATCTAAAAACGACAACGTCAATTGCCAGGGATCCAACCTATGTTGCCCAAACTATGGCATATAGAAACATCGCAATTACAACCAATCATTCCTTGCAAAATTTCGCATTTATCGCCTGTTACGTATAGCAACGACGTTTCCGGGAGGTTTTCCACTTTAGTGCCGGTTTGTAATCAATTTTCCAAAATTCCTTTCTTGATCATTACCCAAAAAAAAGCGTAAGTAGCACTGCCGCAATACAATAGCCAAATTTTCTTAATTAATGGATAGTGAAAAAAATATTTATCGGGAGTTGCCTATGAATTTTGTTCCTTGTTCCAAGAACTAGCTGTACCAAAAATACCTTTGCACAGTATAATAGTAAATTTAATTGCTTTTCGAATGATAAAGGTCACAAAATGTACTCGAGCTTATGAGAGGGAGGAATTATGAAATTTCCTCACTTTTGCCATTTTGGGTTGAATCAAATAGGCCGCCATATTATGTCGAATCGAAAAATTAATAAATAATCAGTATCTGGGAAATCCTACAAGGACCCTTTCACCAAAAATTCAGCAATTTTGAAGCATATTTACTACTACTTATCTAGGTGGAAAAAAATACTTATATACTCCTCATATCCTTACCCAAAAACGATTAAACTGACTAACTTCATCTTTATGAATAAGATCACTAAAGAATCCTAATAGGACCCTTTCACCAAAAAATCAGCAATTTGGAAGCAAATTTACCACTACTTATCTAGGTGGGGAAAAACATACTTATATACTCCTCAAATCCTTACCCACAAACGATTAAACTGTCTAACTTCGCCATTTTGAATAAGATCGAAAAAAGTCTATCTAAAGAATAATAATAGGACCCTTTCATCAAACAA
>JAGFPH010000279.1:562705-578990 GCA_018207615.1 Philaenus spumarius | reverse complement strand
AAAAAAGTCTATCTAAAGAATAATAATAGGACCCTTTCATCAAACAATCAGCAATTTTGCAGCATACTTACTACCTCTTATCTAGGTGGAAAAAAACATACTTATGTACTCCTCAAACCCTTACCCACAAACGATTAAACTGTCTAACTTCGCCATTTTGAATAAGATCAAAAAAAGTGTATCTAAAGAATCCTCATAGGACCCTTTCACCAAAAAATCTGCAATTTTGAAGTATATTTCCTAACACGTATCAATTCGATAATAAAACATATATTATATAAGTTATATTAATTTTGGGTACCGTCTCCAAATCGTCTGAAACGTAAAGAAACAAAGTCCTACCCTCCTCCGACCATCAGTTTTCAAGTTGGGTCGAGTGTAACAACTCTTATTTTCTTTGAAAATTTGGCTAAAAACATTATAACAGAATTTATTTCTAACAATGCTGACTGAAATTATTATAAACTTCAGCCAGATCGTTTTTGGCATCAAATTATACGTACAGTGAATTTAGATAAAGGATTTGGTCATGTCACTCGTGGTCGGATTTGAGCAAGAAATATACGGGTCAGGACTGGCAACGCATCTGGCACCGAACATTGTTTTGGTACGAGTTTGGTATCGAATAGCCGTATATTAAAATAAATCAATAATTTACCTGTTCACAAGATACTCCCATAAATATGGCTTTCATATTGTAGCTTAATGTATCGTATGGATCACCGAGTATTATAAGCCACCCATAAGCAGCTATACATTGTCTTCCTGCAGTTCCACACAAATATGGTAACGTTAAAGCCACCAGGATTCTATAACATCATATTATGTATATAAGTTTATTTATTAGTTCATCGTTTATTTGTAAAGAAAGAAACACTGACTGACTATCACCGCCTGAAATTAACTTTTTCCAACAAGGCAATAGTGATGAGCGATTCGCGAAAGAGTTGTATAATTTGAATGATTTAGCCGAAGAATCGAAAGAATCACAACTCACTTTAGAAATGAATTGATTCACGTGGATAGTCAAACTCATTTATATTATCAACTGTTTGCTGTGGTTCACTATCCCACTCGTATCTTGCTTATTTCATACTCGAATAAGCTTGTCCACATTCGGTTCTTTCGGCTCTTCAACTCAAACATTAATTAGATTAATCAATAAATTGCGTAAATAATATATCTAGTTACCTAAGTTACAAATATTACTAACGTTTGGAAATGGTAATACCAAAAATAATTTGTTTGTAGGTCAATAAAATTTAAAATAAAAGTTTAATAGAAAAATTAAGCACAATATTTTGTTAAGCCTACAAATAGTAAATCTTAAAACTACAATATGTAATTTTAGAACTATTAGGTATTCAAGTAAATATAACTTTTATATTCCAAAGCAAGTCAGTTAAATTTCAGTTTTCAATTTCAGTGGTTGTGGAAATGAACAATAGGCGGTCCTGGTTTTCAGTTTACCACGTCATGATTCAAACGAACGAAATGAATCGACTGACGAACCGATTCTTTTGAACGAGTTGAGTCAAAAGTTTCAATTCATCTAAAAGAATCGTTTTGTTCATCACTACTAGACACATACAGTACAGTATTAGAATATTTTGACACTACAGAGATGCATGTGAGGGGTGGAAAACAAGAGCACAAAATGGGTCAGAAAGGTACCCCAAAGCAAGTAAGTTTATTTTATGTTTTTAAGTCAGTTGAGCGAAACAGTGGTTGTGGAAATGAATAACTGTTGGTTCTGGTTTTCAGTTATTCTCTGTAATCCTGAATTGATGTCATGATTCAAACGAACGAAATAAATCGATTCAAGAACCGATTCTTTTGAGCAAGTTGATTCAATTCATTTAAAAGAATCGTTTCGCCCGTCACTACTAGACGAACATACAGTAATATTAGAATGTGTTGATACTACAGATCCAAGAGCAGTGGAAAACACGAGCGAAGAATAAGTAATGAAAAGCGAGGGAGAGGGAAGGCTAGCGGGAAATTACTGGACTAGAAAACATTAGTTGATAGTAGACTTCGTCAATCGGTTAAAAATACAAACTAAAAATTGTCTTTCTCACTATTCATAAATATATTATATTTAAAGGATTAATGATAAATAAATTATGTTGCCTAAACTACCAAGTACAGAAAGCATAACTAATATTCTTTTATTGAACTGAAAGCGTCCAAGGCACAAGATTTATTAACTGATTGAGGCACACCTGTTGCCACTGTGCATCGACTAGTCACATAAAACTTCTTGGCCTACTATTTTCACCCAGATTCGAAACGGAGGAACGTGCTTTGGACTGCCCTACGAGACTGACTTATATTGCAAAAACTACGTAACTTATTTTGCTGGAATAGCTGATATTTATGTTTTATCTATGAAAAGCCTACTTATTTTATAAAACAATGCAAACTTACCTAGTCCTCTCCGTGAATGCCAGTCCGAGTGTAAAGAAGAGGGTCAGCGCCGAGGAAACCAAAAATCCTAGGAACACCGGAGCTTCGATTTTTACAACAATAAAAATGTAAGACAAGTATGATAGAATGAGACCGACTGTGGAAAATACAAATATTACAATATCCCAGGAAAATTAATAAAGCAAAAACAGAATAATTATTTATCACGTAATATATTGCGTGCAGGAAGGGGCGTCACTCCCCCCCCCCAATAATTTTAAAGTCCAAAAGTTGGGATATTAGAGATTTTGAAAGAAAGTTTGGATTTTGTTATTGGGATTAAATTGCATGCTTAAACTCCAACTTTGGGTTTGGATTTCGAAAGTGTTTGTTGTTAATTAGCAACATTCAAAAATAACAAGCAAGTTATAATTTCCATTCCAAAATTTTGGTCCAAAATTCTTCTAATTGATGTTCTGGGATATTTATTTCCAACATTATTTTGTTATTGTGGCAACACTGTCACTGACTCACCATGCCATGTACTGCGTCAGACCGCTAGACCAGTGTTGCCAGATTGAGGTTTTTTCCCCCTAAAATGGAGAAATTTTTAAGTATGCTGGAAATATTGGAAAAATAAAAATACTGGGGATAAGTGTGGGTTTTTTTTTCTTAAATAATGTGATGAACATGTTGGAGTCTTGTAAAAATTTAAAAACTCATAAGTACCCAATATAGCGAGAGAAGTCCATTTTTCAACGAAGTTCCGACGTTGAGCCTCGGTTATTTATTTCACACAACATAACCCAGAGCCCCTTCTGCGTGTTGGAACCCTCAACACTGAAGTTGGGAAATATGGTCAAAATTGTTGGGACATTTTAGATTTTGCCCCCCCCCCCCTCCAATAATTTGTTGTAGTAACGTCCCTGGTTGCTCGGTTCAAAATAACAGAAATGTGAACATACAACAATTTTGTATACATATGCCGCCTGCGAAGAAAATAAAAACATAAACATGCAAACAAAGCCAAGAGTACAGAGAAATTAATCAATTGTGAAAGAAAGCAAGCAGCCTTGCATGAAAATGAAAGGTATCCTTCGGACATGAAAAGTATAAAGTTCTTAACATTTCCCAACTATTGGCCTACAGAGTGCTTCCGCAATAGTACTGGTAATTTCATTATTATTGATTGTTTAGACATTTGCCATCATTTGTGTGTTAAAATCAATACATGACGTTTCGGTTTATGGATAAACTCCTGTTATCAAATGATTAAAACTAAGGGAACATAAACCTTGAGATCTAGACCTATGTTAAAGAAAAGCATGTGCAATTAAAAATATACTACTAACCTTAAACATTTACGTAGTACGTCTCAGAGCTCAAACTGAGAAGTCAAAAAACAATATGACCAACACAAACACACAAGTGACGACAAATACGCGTATTGTTTGCAGGCTTAAGTAGTTTCTTCTGAATAACGAAGTAAACCAGAACGATATACAAATTTACATTTTCAACGACTCTACATTAGTGATGCAACAGTTAGAAAATTCCTATACATGTTCACCTAAATATGTAGGCATATTTAATTCCTTAGTTTATTATTACTAAAAAGATATTTCACTATAATAAAATCCTTATAATTGTCGATAATTACCGAATTAAAAATCCCCACTGCATAGTTAGGTATTCCTAGATCAATTTTGTTATTTTTAAATAGTATTTTTTTTATATTTTTCTAATGTGTATCTAATTAATCTGCCTGTGATTTTTCACTGGGGCTTTCTAGTTCATAGCATACTTTATGACTTACAGAAGTACCCCAGGAGGCTGGCTGCAATGTAGTTTTCAAACGTTCCACCAGTCACCACTCTTAAGTAGAACCTCCCGTAAGCCGTTTCATATTTCCATTGAGGTTTTACTCTGTCCCTCCTAATGCGTCGGAAGTACCTTCTGCATCTATACAAGTTAAAGTTCATTCACAAAGAGTGCTTTATTCACTGAATAAAGTAAAACTATTAACTAGTCATATCATGTCAGCTTTAAACCACTGTTTGCTTTACTTCCACCGTCTTATCACAAAAGACTGGGTATGTGTTATGGTCTAGAAGTAATACGTTAGGCTACGGTTATAGTGGATGCGTGTTCTGACGAAAATGAATTTGTCAGAATAGCTCAGATTTGTTCGCCAGAAGGCAGTGGTTTCAGTGCAGAAGTGTTCTGAATATTAATTTGCTTCTATACGCCAGCGAATATGAAACCCACAGACGATGGATATTTTCTTGAAAAGCCGATATTAAAGTATTTATTAATGAGTAGTGAAAAAACATAATATGTTAACGGATTGTTGGCTGCAAGAGATGATCAAATGCCCTTTGAGTCAATCTTTCAGGATCTTTTAAGTCAACCATCAAGTTTTATAAGTATTTTAGAATAAAAACCTAAACTTTCGAATATTTTTTATCAGCAATTATATTTCAGAGATTTAAATTGTCTTCATAAAGGAATCAATGTAAATGGAATTTGTTTATTAAATTTGAGGTTTACTGATGATATGGTGATGGTGGTGGACAGAAGTGAGAATCTTCAGTAAGAACTAGCAAGAACAGTAAAAATAGAGGACCAAAACCCCTGACAAAACTAATGTAGCAATAATGCCTATAATGGTGGAGAAAAATAACATTGATTATGTGAAAGACTATAAGTATTTGGGCAAATAATATCATTTCAAAAAAGAGGTGGTAAAGAAGTGAACAACAGGGGGAAATTTTGGTCACTTAGAAAAATCTTTAAATGTGGTTTCTCAAGTCAAATCAAGGCTAAGGTATTGTTGAGCTGTGTATATCCAACTATTTTATATGAATGACAAACTTGGGCTCTACAAACACATTAGATGGAAGGTGGAAGCCACACAATTCAGTATGGTGAGAAGTTTGCTAGGGGTGAAGCAAAAGAGGAAATAAGCAATAAGACGTTATGGAGGAAGGAAAAGATCAAAAACTTTGCAAGAGAGCATTCGTGTTGAAATGGAATGGGCTGTACATGGAGCAAGAATGGAAAATCACCGCTCAATTAACAACAGAATGGATTCCCAGGGACAGACAAAGGAAGAAGGGAAGACCAGCAATACGATGGAGGGACGAATTAGTGGAGAAAGTAGGCGACCAATGGAGCACGCAAGCAAGGAAAAGAGTACTGTGGTCCGGAGTTATAAAAAGGCTATACAGATTTTAATACTGTGAAAAAGAGTATTATGCTTATATTATTTCTTTCCCTTGTCTTTTTTATTTAGTTTGTCTTTTTGTTTTACTTTTTCCTTTTCTATTTTTTTAATTTTGTTGTATTCTGTTAATTTGTTTAATTAGGTAAACTAAAGTACCATTGAAAGATATGTACATATCGTTCAACTGAGCTAACTCCGAAACGAGAGGCTTTTGTTCTTGTAAATAGAATGTCAATAAAGCTTTATTATTATTATCATTATATCCCAGTTCTGCCGAGAAAGATCTATGTTGTGTCTTTTCAAATACAGAATAATAAATTTGTCCACATTAATTAATTGTTAAGACCTATTGATGATAACCTACAACATGGACGTCAGAACTGATGCGAAAAATCAAACTCGTTTGAACGACCAACTAGTTCTGACATGTTCGTCCGTAATCTGCATAGTTACCAGTGGCGGATCCAGGACCTCATCTCGGGGGGGGCAACCCTTCCTAGGCAGGGGTTTACTCGTAATTTTTCAGTATACCGGAACGCTGTCGGATGTGACGGGAAGGGGGGGGGGGGGGGAATGTTTACAAGTTACTACTTTTGTACTTGTATATAGCATTAAGCAATTTTGAGAGACACATACTATTTCAAGCAAAAACGTGGTAAAATGTCTCTCATTTTTAGTCAATAGCCTTTATCAGAAATTTAAATCCTCGACAAAAGACTGTAAACCTAAACACATTTTATGTAATCAAGAAATGATTTTTCTTATTCAAAGACAATTAAACACAAGCGTATCACGAGAACACAACACAGGCGCTTGTTAGTGAATTATTCTAACGACACTCAAAACTCACAAAACTAAACAATATCACAATGTCAACGTCAATGCGACCAGGTTCTTTTTAGTTTTTGACAGTTCGCGAAAGGTGCAATCACATGTCGCTGTTTTCAGTCAACGCAATCAGACAACCTGCTAAATGTGTTCAGTTACATAAATTGAATATTTTCCTCTTTCGGGGCGCCTTTCAACCTTGTATTTGTGATGGCGCTTGTCAGTATTTGTACTATGTATTCCGTGTTGTTATCTCATGTGGGATATTTATTTTTTAATTAATTAATAGTGAAATTAAATGAGTTATTCGATAAGTATTAATCACTAAATGTGGTCCAAATTATATCATGTTTGGTATTATTTTGATTACAATAAGCTCATCATATGTTATAAACTTTTTCATTCAGAAAAAGGTAATAATATAAAAGTTTAAGCGTCGCTGGTTTTTAAACTTTTTGGCCACTTCGACTCTGAATCATCTGTCTCTTATTTGCAATCATTAGCAGCGCTGGCCGAACATCAATGGCGTGCCACGAGGTTGGCAAAAGGGTGTGTGGTGCTCCCAAATTGTTCCATCTCGATTCCAAGCTGAGGGACAATGTGCACTTTAGCTGAGACTTTATTATAGTTGGCTCGCATAAACGCAACGTACTGTAGTGTGGTGCTATCTTGAAGAATTTTCGATTGGCGATTGGCGGACGAAATATTCTGAAACGAGTGTTGAATGAGTGTGATTGAGGGAGTGAATGGTCCAGTGCAACGTTAAAACAAAAATTAATAAAAAGCAGTACCGGAACGGCATTCTGGTGCATTCCGGGACCTGTAAACCCCTGTTCCTAGGTGTGCAAAATAACTAACAGGTTTTTGGGGGTCCCCAGAAAATTAAAAATATGTTAACACAAAATTAAATGGAATTTAACACAATTTGAATGAAAATATTCTGGTTACGTCAACAATGTTTTACTTGTTAAATTCTTCATTTTTTGTATTTACTGATGTTTAAAAACTTTGGTTTGGCATCGGCCTTTGTACAGAGCAATTTTGATTGTTTGCTTGAGATCTTACTCTCACTTGTAAAAAATATGTCAAAATATTACACATTTACGAAAAAACATTACTTTTTTGACGACCTCTAATGAGTGAAGCTCTGATTTTTAGACACAAGCCCCGAAACGAGTAAGAAATAGAAAATAGAAGTCACAGATGATGTGACGATGTAACTTATCACTTAGGCCTATAACCATATTATTGTGAGTGAGAACAATATTTCTTCACCATACAATACTTTTGACTTAAATGAAATTCAACAAACCTATTTCAGATTTCAATTTTATATACAAATTAAAACGTGCGTAGCCTGTGATTAAAAACAAGCCTACAATATAATATGTTTATTTATTACTTGCGGAATTATTGGCGGTAAGATTTTTAGTGATTTTATTATTTTGTTACTATCCTTCATTGTTCATTATTCCCTTTTTAGAATTACGTAAAGTAAATGCTGAACAAAAGGATTTTTTACTTTGGAGAAAACATTAAAAATAAAACTCATTTATTTCTTCATTTTATTAAGGTACGTAAACATACGCCTATGGCCTGTATGTACGTGAACAACTGTGCCAGAATAAACAGGGAGCTTACTTGTTGATGTCTTCTAATTTTATTTTTTTTTTTTTTTAAGAAAGAGGTTATTTTTGAAGTTCATATCGTTTCATATTCGTTCAAAACTATTTCTCAATAAAATATGAAACAAAAATACAACTAAAATACACCAACAAATTAGAAAACTTCATCAGTTTTTGAAGTAAACAACTAGCTAAAAGACCTAAGGAAACCATAGACCAGATATTTTAATAGATAAGTTACTTATAAAGCCGAAAACGAAGCAAGGCGAAACGTGCGCAAAACATCGGTAGAAAGGTGAACCAACCGATTCAACTTCAATACGCAAAAAAACAAACTTGGAACTGCAACATTTCTTTCCCGATCGATTTTTCTACGCGTCATTCTCACGTTTTTCCAGTACGGTTGGTCGGAGGAGGGTAGGACTTTGATTCTTTCTATATATACGTTTCAGACCATTTGGAGACGATATTTAAAAAATCATTAATTTATATATATAAACTAGGTGTTGTACCCGTTCTTCGCACGGGAATAATTCATGGTGTAAGCAGAAGTATAATACAATCAGTCTGATGGTAAATGTTGACAAATTGTAACAAATGGTGGTAAAAATGTGTATATTTCTCGTTCGACGTATATAGTTCGAGATATTGGCGATTTTTGTGAAAAAAACTATGAAAAAGCTTTAAATCATTGCAATATAATCGAAACGACGGAATATAACATGTTGTTTTGCATTAAAAAGCATATATTTTGACCCGTCTCTCACTTATTTTACCAAATTTGTAGAAATCAAAATTCGACTTGGGGGGGATCCGCCAGAGGCATATACACTTTACCATTGTATAGCCCATATCTGCCACGTATGGTGCTTCCTAAAAAGAATCGCGAATCGTCAAAAATTTCCTACGACGCACCGTTTTTGAGATATTAACGATTTTTGTGAAAAAACAATGAAAAAGCTCAAAATTGTTGCAATATATTTAAACTGACGGAATAACGTGTTTTTTGCATTAAAAACATATTTTGACCAGTCTCTCACTTATTTTACCTAATTTGTAGAAGTCAAAATTCGACTTGGGGGGGGGAGAGAGCCCCCAGGGGCTTATACACTTTACCATTGTATAGCCCATAACTGACAAAGATGGTGCTTCCGAAGGAGCGATCTAGTATCGTCAAAAATGTCATAGGACACACCGTTTTCGAGATATTGACGATATTTATGAAAAAACAATGAAAAATCTTCAAATCATTGCAATATAATCAAAGCCAACGCGACGGAATATTAAGTGTTTTTTTTTTTTTTTTTTCTTTAAAAAACATATTTTGACCCGTCTCTCACTTATTTTACCCAATTTGTAGAAGTCAAAATATGACTTGGGGGGGTAGAGCCCCCAGGATCATATACACTTTACCGTTGTATAGCCCATAACTGGCAAAGATGGTGTTTCCTAAAAAGAGGGGTCGAGAATTATCAAAAATGCTCTAGAAAGCACCGTTTTCGAGATATTGACGATTTTTGTGAAAAAATAATGAAAAACTTCCAAATCATTGCAATATAATCGAAGCTGTTGGAACACTACAAAATGGAAATATGGTTTGAAATAAATGTATAAATTACCAGTTCTCTAGCTTTAATGGTAGTATAATAATTAATTTTTATTGTTTTAGGGTTGTAATCACATTTTTACGCCTCAGCAGCACACAAAAAAATACAAATATTGTTTACTTTTTATATATTATCTTGTAAGAAATAAATGTACCAATTTCCAGCTCTCTAGCTTTAAGGGTAGTATAATAATTAATTTGTATTGTTTTAGTGGTTGTTATCTCATTTTCACCCCTAAGCAACACGCGATTAAAAGGAAATATGGTTTACATTGTATAAATTAATATCTTGTAAGAAATAAATGTACCAATTTCCAGCTCTCTAGCTTTATGGGAAGTATAATAATTAATTCGTATTGTTTTAGGGGTTGTTGTTACATTTTCACCCCTTATCAGTACACTACAAAATTCAAATATTGTTTACTTTTTATATATATCTTGTAAGAAATGAATGTACCAATTTCCATTCCTAGATTTAAGGGAAGGTTATATTTAATTTGTTTTGTTTTAGGGGTTGTTATCACAATTTCACCCCTTAGCAGCTCAGTATAAAATGCAAATGTGGTTTACATTTTATACTATCTTGTAAGAAATAAATGTACCAATTTCCAGTTTTCTAGCTTTAAGGGAAGTAAAATAATTAATTTGTATTGTTTTAGGGGTTGCTATTACAATTTCACCCCTTAGAAACTCAGTATAAAAATACAAATATGGTTTACTTTTTATATATATCTTGTAAGAAATAAATGTACAAATTTCCAGTTCTCTAGTCTTAATGGATGTATAATAATAAATATTTATTGTTTTAGGGGTTGTTTCAACCCATAATCAAAATGATTTATAAGCCTATGTCTCATTCCAGGTCATGATCTGTATGTGTGCCAAATTTAATTCAAATCCATCCAGTACTTTTTGCGTGATTGACAGTCAAACAAACAGACAAACATACAAACTTTCACATTTATAATATTAGTAGGATTAGTAGGATAGTAGGATACATAATAAAAAAATATATGTATTTTATATGGATTGATAAGTGGTAATAAATATGTTTCAAAATTGCTGATTTTTTGGTGAAAGGATCCTAATAGGATTCTTCAGACACACTGTTTTGTTTTTTGATCCGATTCAAAATGGCGGATTTATGCCGTTTAATCGTGTTTGGTAGGAATTTGAGGAGTATATAAGTATTTGTTTTTTCCCACCTTGTTAAGTGGTAGTAAAAATGCTTAAAAATTGCTGAATTTTTAGTGAAAGAGTCCTTGTAAGATTTCCCAGATACATATTTTTTATTTTTTCGGTTTTGCCCAAAATGGCAGCCTGTTTGATTCAAACCAAAATGGCAAAGTTAGAGCGAGGAAATTGCATTATTGCTCCCACTCATAAGCCCGAGTACAATTTGTGAGTTACATCATTCGAAAGGCAATTCAATTTACTATAATCCTGTGCAAAGGTATTTTAGGTGCAGTTCTCAGAACAAGGAACAAAATTCAAAGGAAACTCCCTTAAAATTATTTCTTTCAGTATCCATGTAAGATAATTGTGCAATTTCTACCACCAAGCCCGAGTACAATTTGAGAGTTAAATCATTCGAAAGACAATTAAATTTACTATAATTCTGTGCAACGATATTTGTGGTATAGTTTCCGGTGCAAGGAGCAAAATTCATAGAAAACTCCCAGTATTTAATTCCCGGATAAGAACTACAGTAGTTATTCCCGGATAAGAAAATTCGGCTATAGTAATATGGCAGTGAAGCTTACGCTTTTTTATTTTTAATACATTTATTTCTGGTTCAATGTACAAACATTTTTTCACAGAAGTTTTAACAAACGGAGGACAAAAAATTAAAATTACAGCAAACGCACCCTCGCCTGCCAGCCAACGCCCAGCGAGTCTACCTATGCGTTGGTTATGTGTGTGTGTGTGTGTGTGCGCGTGCGCAGAGCGAAAGGGTGGGTAAGACTGTGTGGACTGTGCAGTGTGCAGTGCGAAGTGCGTCCGACTGATGATGAGTCACCCCCCATCGGTACTGTTTGTGGGCGTCGAGTGAGACAAGACATTGATACAGTACTCCGTTTTCCGGAGAGTTAAGGGAAAATAAAATCTCTTCTGGATCAAAACTGGCAAGGCAAGAACTCAAGGAGGAGTGTTTTGGTAGTGGTGGGGGGGGCGCAATGGTTTAAAGTGCCTAGGGCGCTGGGGAGGTTAAAAACTACCCTGCCCTGAGAGGACTTCTTCGCCTGATCATAATAAGGGTCTATCAACTGTAAAAAACACTTTTCCAATTAGTAGCAACATAGGGCGGTTTTTGGTCTTTATTGACTGGATTATTGACGGAGGATGCCTTTATTGACAGAACGTTCACGGCGCTTCATGGGTAATTCCAAAACCTGTAGTCTGTTCGTCGACTTTTCTAAAGCTTTTGACCTGGTAGATCATAACATTTTGTTTAAAATGGAAGCGGCTGGAGTGAGAGTTGTCGCTCTGGGCAACAACAGGAGTTGTCGCTCTGGGAGTGTCATCTCGTTACAGCGATCATCCTCTTACACTTTTGGTGCCAGCTACCTGAGTTGGGAATTGCATCCCCCAATGACCAACTGACTAATTCTGCTCTCATTAAGGTAATTTCTTCTTAATTACACCAACACTCTGAACATAATTTAATATTCTGAACCAAAAATACATAGTGGGGAATAGGGCTATTCAGGTGCTGAAGGTGGTCATATTAATAAGTAATAAGTAGGAGTTATCTCCGTTATTTATGACTCAATTATTAAAAACCATATATGTCGTTGGATTTGTCTTAAAATAGTCTAAAGATTTTGTCTACATCTTTTTGAAAAATGTATAGTTTTCTAGATATTTAACATTGAAAATTTTCAACTGCCGCCATTTAAAAACATATTGTTGCAGGAAAACAAATTTTTAAAATAAAATGTACCCTATTTAGATGAATATTCATACCCAGTTTTAGGATTATATCTTAAACCGTTTCTGAGATATTAAGGTATTTGTAAAAATCACATACATACAGACAGACAGAAAACAGATCGAGATAGGACACATGTTAACTTGTAATTTTTTGCTTTTTTTAGCTGAAAAATAACCCCGTAAAGTTTCGGACAGTCGTAAAGCTGGGACACCCTGTATCTATTAGTGACATTAGTGTCAGACTCAACTCAACGGTAGCTGGCCCCAAAAGTGTAACAAGATGTCAGTATATTTCAACTGTAACGAGATATCCGAGTAACCAACTATCCGGTATTCGTCGCTCTAGATTGTTTTGCGAGTTATCTCAAGGGTAGAGAAGAGCGTGTGAGAGTTTGGAATGGTCTGAGCAACGAGACCTTATAACACATTTTACTGATGATATTGATCTGTAGAATGTAGGTAATTAATTTTTCTGAAACAATCCAGGATCATAATTTAGATTTAAGATTGCTGAAGCAGTGGTCCGTTTCAAATTGTACGGTTGTGAATGTGGGGAATACCAAAGTTATATCAATGACATAAATATCAAGAAAGTTTTAGTTTTCACGAGCATTAGACCGTGTCTGTCCGGTGAAATTAAATATTTTTAGGTATCACTATAGACAACAAATTAACGTGTAAATGGCACGTATGTAAAATCAAAAATTAATTAAGAAAAAACATCATTAAATTTTATTTTCCTAGAAATATTTGTGAAAATGACTTGATGAAGACACTATATTACGCGTTAAAATATGGTTTAGAGCAGAGCTTATTTTAAGCACCATATTTCCCAACTTATGCGGTGTGGGACTGTGGGGGCTCCAACGCACAGAAGGAGGCTCTGGGATATGTTGTGCGGAATAAATCCCAGTGAAGATGGGGCCTTGGAGGCTCACCCTCGGAATTTTTTAATGTAAAACGTCTATTGGTGCGCTTGGCAGTAAAATTTACCCATTTATTTGCCGTCACGGCAAACTGCATGACTCTCTCTTAAGTCCCCGTCATGCCCCCTCTAAGCCACCACTCTCGACTCCCTGGTGTGTCGGTGTGTGTGTGTGTGTGTGAGCGCGCGCGCGTGCGTATACTATCATGCTTCTCTGTATGAGCTGCGTACTATTTCTATCCAACTATAATATACTTGACACGTTTACCACTTGTATGCTAGCTTTGTATTTTTTCTTTAAAATATTATTGTTTTTCAAGTGCTTAAAAGAATTCGAAACAATGAAGCATCACAAGTTTGAAATGGATGATGGGAGAGAATTTCTTACTATCGTTGTGTATATTCCACCAAATAAAAAAGTCACAGGAATTATCTACAATTTTTACACGCCGTCATTTACTTAAATACAGTCGGGAAGGTTCGAGAATTTTAGAAGATAATTTAGACGAACTTCCGATGATTTTGGCAGGAGATTTAATGTTAATTTTACAACAAACGATTCAATCTTTTTGACAACATTCCTTGGGCAAACATTTGATTTGAAAATCAATAATAGATCAACTGAATCAACAACTAGATAATGGAACGACAATCTATGTTGTATTTTCAAGATATCTTGATAACATGAGGTCTACAACTTTTGTTACATACTTCAGTTATCATCGGCCAATCATTTCTTTAATAAAATCCAATACACCTTCAACAGCTACTATTACAGAAATCATAGGGAATACGTCAAATAATATTCCGTAGCTGCATTGTAAAACAGTCTCTATTAAAATATATATATTCTAAAATTATTATTATAATTTAAAAAATAAGAAAAATATATTGATTTCATTAATGGAACTCTATTCTTTTTTATAATTTATCTCCATATTTTTTATTGGTTTTTATTAACTATAAATTCTAATGTTAACTTAAATGTTTCACATCTGCCGAACATCCCGTGACAGCCAACTTTTTAAAAAAAATGGACTTCTCTAAGTAAGTCCACTTACTTCTTTTTAACACTGCATGAGTTGTATTGAGTAATAGAGTTTTTAATTTTTTATAAGAATTTAACATGTTCATCACATTATTATTGAAAAAATGTCCCATTCTAATTATTCTCACATTTTTTTTTCAATAATATTTCCCAAAAACTTACAAATTTCACCATTTTGGGGGGAAAAAAACCCCCAATCTGGCAGCCTGCGCAATGCCATGGTGAGTCAGTGTTGCCACTATATTACATGTTCTGTGGCTGGCGCGGTGTTTCATGGCACATCTGTGACATAACATAGGAGGGGGGCCAAAGGAAGGTTGGGACAGTCGACAAGGGTCAACATCAAACGAGTGGACCAGCCCTTGTATTCTATAGCCCTGGTTGAGTTTGGTCTTTTTCGCATACACACGTGGCACTTTTGCTTTTTTGTTAAGTTGTTTTTTATTTAATCTATAATTAATTCTGTATTTAAAAAAAAAAATATTACTATTGTTTTATAGGTCTATTTGTGTATTATTATTATTATTATTACTATTAAGTTGTTTAATGTACATATTAATAGTGTTAGGTGGTAGCCAGCACACACAGCCGCAGTGGCACCAGATGAGTAATTTCATTATGAGAACAGACTAATTTATTTTTTATTTTTTATGTTTTTTTTAAACAATTTACCTATAACTGGTTCCTCTGAATTTTGTAGTTTCTAAATGTATTAAATGTAAATTCTCAGACGTGATATGAAAAATTTTAAAATATTATTATTAGGTAGGGGTAGGTACAATGAGAATAATGTTTTTAAAATGGAGATTGGATGACATACCTGCTACTTTTTCAACTTTTATCTTTAAGATAGCCTATTTTTATAAATAAAAAGTGTTAAACTTATTTTTATTCAGAACCTCAGTGAAAAAAATATTTTAAGTAATAAGTATACAGTGGATTTTATAAAATGTAATTTAGTGCAGGTAGACCTACCTTAAAATAAAACTTACTTATTACCGATACCTATTTACATTACGCTCCACGTCTTTAAAATGCCTTCCCCCCCCCCTCTATTTAAGAGTCAATTTATGACTACATGTATTAATATTTTTGAACCACAGGTGAACGCAAAAGGCTCTTCTTTACCTTGAAGAAAACTCCCGAGTGTACAGTATGATTTCAATGCAAAAGGCCTGACTCAAGCCGCAAAATAGTTGAAACATGCGTTCGTAATACCGTGTTTCGGATTCTATTTATAAATTAATAATTTGGGAAACTACTTTAAGTTATAAAGAAGGCTTTATATTTTTTACGTGTTACCTTAAAATATGGAAATTATTGCTTAAAACTCTCAAAAAATGCGTTAAAAATAATCGATTTTTACTCATTTAAACTGTTGATTAAAATGAGTTGCCGACGATTTCTTTCAATTATGAGGTATAAGACAAAAGCACAAAGCCTTTAAGAACAATTTAAGATGTTTAACAACTTTTTAGGTTGAAAAACGGCGTCCGAAACACGGTAATACGAAGTGCACATTTTTGCTGTTTTTTTACGCAAGGTATAGAAGACCCTTACCGGTAAAGTTGACTGAGAATATTTTTATTGCTCAGTAGGCCACGGCGAGTGTTCAATATCGTGCTTCCCCAATATTAGCATGACCAATTGCCCAGAGGATCTTTTTTAAGTATTTTCCAATTTT
>JAGFPH010000279.1:519536-532705 GCA_018207615.1 Philaenus spumarius | reverse complement strand
GTGGCCTACTGAGCAATAAAAATATTCTCAGTCAACTTTACCTTTAAATGTGACATTTGCGATCGCATGTGGTTCAAAAATATTAATAGTCATAAATTGACTCTTAAATAGAGGGGGGGGGGAAGGCATTTTAAAGACGTGGAGCGTAATGTAAATAGGTGTCGGTAATAAGTAAGTTTTATTTTAAGGTAGGTCTACCTGCACTAAATTACATTTTATAAAATCCACTGTAGGCCTACTTATTACTTGAAATATTTGGTTCACTGAGGTTCTGAATAAAAATAAGTTTAACACTTTTTATTTATAAAAATAGGCTATCTTAAAGGTAAAAGTTGAAAAAGTAGCAGGTATGTCATCCAATCTCCATTATAAAAACATTATTCTCATTGTACCTACCCCTACCTAATAATAATATTTTAAAATTTTTCATATCACGTCTGAGAATTTACATTTAATACATTTAGAAACCAAAAAATTCAGAGCAACCAGTTATAGGTAAATGGTTAAAAAAAACATTAAAAATAAAAAATAAATTAGTCATTTCTCATAATAAAATTACTCATCCGGTGCCACTGTGGCTGTGTGTGGCTACCACCTATGACCTAACACTATTAATTAATACGTACATTACACAACATAATAGTAATAATAATAACAATATAATAATAATACACAAATAGACCTATAAAACAATAATAGGATAAACGGATAAACTATAACCCCTAGTACTGAACTTGGTCGGATGTTTCATGAATGTACTTACAGGGATTCAATCAGAAATCAGTATTTTGAAATAAGTTTGAATTTGTATCATCAACAGTAGGTTTTATTGTTTGTATGTAATAATATTTCTTTAAAGAAATATATTTCAGAAACAGTTTGCAAGTTAAGCCTACTTTCATAAGTTACGTGTTTTTTTCGTTGAATAATTTAAATTAGATAATTTTTGAGTTGTAATATTGCAGACAATATTGAAAGGAGTGCATTTTATCTGTAAAAGTAATATTCATACACAACTGAATAGTTCTTATATGATCCGCATGAGAGCGACACCATACGTCTAGGTACATTACTTGTACGTCTTTGAACACTTGTATCTGCTTTAATTTATAAGTTAGAATATTCATTTTTTCTACCAGATAGAAGATAAAATAACGGAGGTTTTCCTTTTTTGGAAATTTTGATATCGGTTTTCAGTGACCAACAAAAAATCAAGAACTTGAAACATTGTTTTCAAACTTTAGCTCATTTTTTTCAAAAACTATCAAAAAAATGCGATTTAAAAAAAAGGGAAACATCTGCGTTAACGTGGGCTTTGAAATAAGCCGTAAATCATAACTGTGTGATAAAAAATGGCAGCGGTACGAATGTTCAAGTGTAACATTATTCTTATATCTATAATTTTACTTTTTTTGTGTACTTACAGCTCTCAGTTCTTTATTTTTCTTTTTTATTCCCTGGTGACGTACGTTTCACCTTTTCTATTCAGGCATTATCAAACCTACACTTCACTAGTTCTTTACATTTGTTAATGCGCGTCAAGTTTTTAAAATGAAACACTTATATTTTCTTATGGGCAAGAAAAGTGACAAGATTTATATACTGCAGAGCTTTAAAAATTTTTTTTAATCTTCCGGAAGAAAGTGTGAGACTTCCACTGGACCGATTTACACGCGGGTAGTGTCAAATGAAAGGGAATAACCCATATATTTCCACATTTTACCTTAGATTTTGGTATCTGGTCAGTAACCATTTAAAAACGAGATTAAAAGTTTTTTTTTATGGCGATTAACATGGGGTAAAATTTTAACTTTGCACTTATTTGAAGAGTTCACTAGAGGTTTCTACTGAACCGTTTTACACGCGGTTTGTTTTAAATGAAAGATCAATCATTATATATTTGCACAATTTACTTACATTTTTTAAATAATTTAATTTAGAATGTAATAAAAGAACTTTTTAAAACGTATTTTATCATCTTTTAAGTTTCCCTAACCAGCTGATTTCACCTATCATCTGTAATACTTATACACACCCAGTGTAGATTGTACTTTGGGGTTATGTTTACAACTTCAATCATTATAATTTCTGTAAAGTTTATTTTTTTAAATACGAGTCATGGAACTAATGTAGGTAAAATAAATTAAACATAATTTTAGCTTAGGCCTAGACTGATGAACTAACACTTATATTTTCTTGAATGTATTTACATTCATTACCATGGCAACCAATTTAATAAAATAACAGATAAAACAGTTGATTCGGACGTCCAGCTTAGTACAAAATAATATTTTAAGTTAGACCTAGACTGAACCAACACTTGTTTCAACACACACAAACCAATAAAAACTTGAGTTATGGAATTTTAAAATAAGAAAAATCTATGTTACATCCTAATCTTCTATATATATAAAATTCAATGTATGTCCGTCTGTTTATCCTTTATGCGTTACCAAACCGTCCATCCGATTGCTTTGAAATTTTGCATAGTAACACAGGTTAACCCTGGGAAGGTTTTAGGCCATTTACTGAAGTCCTAGGACATTAGGGCTACGCCCCAGTGGCCCTCAAAATTTCAATGTTAATCTTATGGAAGGTCAATCTTAAGGAAGAAGAAGAAAGATTTCTTTTGATTTTATCAGGGGCACAAAAAACAGCTGTTCGTATGAAAAGCTTAAAACAGCTGATTTTGATCAACAAATGATTTGGATCAAAAACTGAATATAATTTTAGGTTTGGCCTACAATGAACTTTTTTTTTTTACAATGAACTAAAACACTTGGGCTAATTATTAGTATCAGGTTGATTTGTCTATCCGTGCAAAGCCGGGTCGGGCCAGCTAGTTAAAAATAAATAAGTCATATTATAATTTAAAAGTAGGCCTATTTATTGATAATATACGGTAATTGATAGTGAGTAACCAATATTAACAGCTGATTTAAAAATATAAAACATTGATTTTGTGTAGTTCTAACATTTTGGTTAGGTTGTTGATTAAGTGTAGACCTGAGTCTTACTGGTTATTTTAACCTTTTATTATAACTGCTGTTATAAAATATACAAAATAATTTGATTTGAACATTTATCATTATTTACCATCTTTGTTTTGAGGTTATTTATTACTAATCCTACAACTTTATTATAAATAAAACATAACATATGTTTTTAGAAGGTTCCAACGGGTTGGCGTGCGGAGCATGCAGGGATCTCTCCTAGTGCTAAACAAATCTACAAAAACAGTTACCGGTTACCGAGTTTCCCTCATACATATTCTAAATTTTCGTCCCGCCTACACTGAGAAACATTACAACGAAACAATAATAAATCTGTAATATGTTTACCAAATATTTCTTGGCAAAAACTTACCACAACATCCGTAAGGTGCTGCTACCTGGTTTTTTAAATGTGAAACTATAAGATAAAAAATCTGCTATGGTTCTGATAGTGCTACCTGATAGTGTCCTACCTGCAGCTGGACATGAACGACGAAATAATGTGGCCACAAACAGTTTTATTAAATTCTTACGACGAGTTGTACTCCGATTTTGTGCGTGTTAGTGTTATGTGTTCGTATATATGTGTTAGTGTTAGTACATTACAAGCCTGACGAAGCCGACAGTGTTCGGCGAAACAGCGCTGTAGCTATAATCTGCAACTAAGGACTGAAGACAACTAATACCAGGTAATTATAATGATATAATTAACAGTCCAAGGCAACACAATAAATTCTATATATTTTAATCTTTTGTCTATAGAAGTTATCCATTAAATTTAGTTTTTTTTTGCAAAAGACCTGTTTACTAATCATTGCCTGTATAAAATATGACCATTTCAAAACTTATAACAAAATAATTTGATCACGCAGCTGAACCGCTGAATTGAGTTTAGCAAATTTCCAAAATTAAGTTTATATTTATGTTTAAGAGTTTCAACCTTTTGTAAAATTGGTCTACAAAGGCTCTGAATAGTTGCCTCGGTGTACAAAATATATAAGTAGATTTTGTTTGCACCTCAGCCTCCAACCCCGGATCACACATTGCTTCGTTTCTCTTGCCGTTAGCACTTCGACCTTACGACTTCGGATTATCAACTGCGCTTTGCACCTTGACCTTGTGGGCCTAGCATTTTGGCTGCTTCGCTCTTAGTGGACAAACTCACTTCGCAAGTTTGCATTGCATCCCGGCCATCGACCTTGGATCAGAAGCTGCTCCACAGTAAAATCTCCGTTGTGGATTTGAACCGAGTACTTTTATGGTATTTTACATTTTATTGGTTTTGGGAGAACCAGATGGGCTGTAAAAAAAAAAATGTGTAGAATAATCTCCTATATTTATTTGTTTAAATAAAACAACAAAAATATTCCATTCTAGTTAAAAAAAGTCTCAAAATTGACCATTCCCAACCATAGGTATCATAAGAGTCACTGCAATAGCTCATCTTTTCTATGGAAATTCGCTAATAAACAATCAAAATATAAATAATACAAATTACAATTTACAATACAACGTAGTAGTTATTTTTACAAGACATCGGTGCTACATAAATTCAAATGCAAGAAACTTAACAAATTACCAGTATCTTGAAAAACTGTACAATAGTACTAAAATTAAATTACAAGATAATTAACTCTATAATAAATTTAACAGAAAATTGCAAAGCTGTAAAAATACCCTACAAACTACCAATATCATACTATTTTCTAAATTGTTCAGGCATCGCAGACAAGTTAATGTCTAGAATCAGGTAATTATCTCCCAGCCACATGTAAAAAGAATTAGATAGGAAAAAACTGCCGCAAGATTTTATAACTCCAGAAGGATTTGTTTTATTGTCAAGCTGTATTGATATTGAAGTGGATCCCCCAAACCTTACATGATAATTCCTTGAAAGGAATATTTACATGATCATGGAATTACTACAGGAAGACAGGAAATTAGCAGCTCTTGCACGGTGTGATGATGTACATGGATAGACAGTGTTCTTCAAATTCCTAAATGTATTATCTATGGCTTGTCATTCTTCTTCCCATAGATTAAAAATATATATTGAACACACCATTCAAGCTCAAAAAAAAGCAAACATCTGTACGCAATAAAAACCTGAACAAATTTTTTTCTATTAGATAGTTATTTTTGTTCATTAATTCATGTTTTAACTAAAATGTTGTAATTTGTTATAATACACCCTAATTAGCATCCACTCCATATTTAGATCTCATGTTATGTAACAATCTTACAAGGATCATGGAATACATGGAGGTTTATAATAATTGTATCGTTAAAAAGAAATCTCTGATAATTTCTTGAAGTATCTTGACTTTAATGACATGACACATAATGTGACAAATCAAACTGAGTTTAATATTTCAGCTAGTGTCAACAAAAATGTCATGTACTTGACATTTGTAAAAAATGTGAAAACTATGACACATTGTCATGTTATTAAAATGTAATAATTTTAATTGCACGTGAAAACAAACCTCTTAAGTTCATTCGTCCAATTAAATTATCTATTAAACATATTTTAAGAGAAAATCTAGTTTAAAATACTGTCCGTTGTCATTTTAGTTTGATCTTCTCTAGGCCTAACCTAAAATTGTGTTGAATATTGAAGCTGGTGGTTCTAATCAGCTGTTATTTTATTCAATTGATTACTATACATTCACTTGGAGGTAATGAGTATAAAAACACTATAAAATAAACATTGTCTATACATTTTGCATATCTTATTCTATTAATTTTAAGGAAACCTTGATGTTTAGCTTAAATTTATATAGTTTTAACCCTTTCAAGGTTTATTGACAACCAACCAGCACAATTAACCCACTCGAAAAAGTTTGTTGCCGACAAGAGTGGCAATTGAACATAGATACAAAAATGTAATTATATATTAATACAGAAATACATTGCAATAGGTATTTATGGAAACAGCAGATTCTCTGTTCTTTCAGTAATGATGTTTACCAGATCTGCAGCTGAGACAAGGAACTAAACAACTAAAGTAAACAGCTGATCATGAGCCATGTTGTTTAATCTGTAATAAACCATGCTAACAAAATGATGTACATGGTTTATTTGAGAAATAAGTGTTTTAATCGTAGACCATACATGTTTAAACTCCATAACGAGTTACATCTAATGATTTCAATTTCTGTACATTCATTTTTTGTTTATATAAACAAGTTATTTTTTATCAGTAAATAGAGGGCTCAGCCTCCTGCTCACTTTGCTCAACAAACAAAGCGGCTATTTGCTGTTATGCCGCTTGCTCCCCATCTACACTCGCAGCAAAACAGATTATTGTATTCTCTGACATTTCCATGGAAATGAAGACTGATTAGGACAGAGGCACTTGGATCGAGGTAGGGTGATGAGGGGCAACAGTGAGCTGGATCCTGACGCATGCGCAATAGGACCAGAGTTTTTGCGCCAATTACAGAATTTTTGAAAAATAATAGAGAGATACTACAATTTTATTATTACCCGGTTTCAACACAATCGGAGAGCAGGTATTTCTTCCCTGAAGATGTCCCCTGTCAGGCTTTACAGTTATGGATGGAAGAGATTTAAGTATACTATAATTAAATAAAAGGAACAAAACATAGATAAATATGGAAAATGTAATTCATCTCAATTCAAATACACAATGTATAACAATTATTTAACTTTAAAAACACATTGTTACTTCATCATTTAACAGAGAAGCCCAACAAAACATATACACGCATGCGTAATATGTATATACAAGTCTGTATATTCAATTGTATAAAATGCTTCTCTCAAACCACTAAAGACGTAACTGTCCGATACAATTCATTAATTTTAATCCACACAACATGCCATCCGTCTTTCAAAGTCTCCATGTACTGCAACACATTTTTATCATTACTCAAAGTAACATATGTTGCTTGAAGACGTTGGAATGCAATAATGGAGAACTCTTGAAGTCGTTTTAGCAGTAAGACATGCACATTTTTAATGTAACCTGTATATATATCCATTTGTTTCAGTACATTCACTGGTATTCTTTTCCTAGTCGACTGCACTATCAGATTCATTTTAGTTTGTGCGTAATTGTAACTGTCTTCGTCCAGTAACGACAGCATGAACATTGTAAACGCAATCACAAGAGTTGTAATTACAATAAACTTCATCAACGAACCAAATAAATACATAACTGGAACCATACAAAGAAATAATTAATTCAAATTTTTGCAGACATTAAATTCATAAAAATAAATCCTATGTACTTAAAAAAAATTCCTAAAACTTCGTCTGGTAACCTCACTTTTTTAATGGTCAAAATTAATAGTCCTTTACATGCATTTGGTGCAGGACAAAACTAACAAAATGTTTGTTTTCTTTAAACAATTTTACTTCGGCTTATAATCAAGCGATATCAATGATTCTTTTTGTAAATGAAAATTCTTTACCTGTATATAAACCACAATTACTTGTCTACATAATAATACCTTTTTATTTTAAAGGACGTTACAAATTTATTATTTTCTATAAAATTAATATAATAATTCGTGTCAAAAACGCATGTTCTAATGATGGATAGACAGCTGATTTTATTCAAAATAAAAAAGAAATTTTTGGCGTTTTAACAGAACAGCAGATTCTCTATTTGTTCAGTGACGTTTACTAGATCGGCAGCTGAGACAAGAAACTAATAAACACAGCCCATGTTGTTTGATCTGTAACAAGTCATGCTAATAAAATGATATAACATAATAATTCATAGTTTATTTGGAAAAAGAGTTAATCATGTGCCATGTTGTTTAGTCTATAACGAGTTGTATCCATTGATTTAGTATTTTGTAGATACATTTTTTGTTTATATAAATAAGCTATCATAAACAATTTTTTCAGGCTTACAATGATATGTTATTAAATGCAGATGAAGGGCCTATTCCTAATTCGTCCTTGTTTTCTTTACTTAGGACTGGATAGGAACCTTTAGCAATAGATAGTACTGTATTTATTATTGGTAATATTTTTTATTTTTTTAACTTTTATTTTATTTTTTAACTTTCAGTTATTTGTATTTTTTAAACCGTAGACCTATATTATTTATATTTTGTTGATCTGTATTTGTTAATGTTGGATTTTAAAGGTTATGTTATTTTATTTTATTAAGTATTTAATTTCTTTTGTTTGTTATTTATTTCATTAGGCCTATTAATTTTTTATTTGATTTGATTTTTATTACTGTTTGACTGTTTGTAGTTTTAGTAGACCAGTTTGTTATTTTTTGTATTTAATAGTGTTATAATTTATTGTTAAATTGGCTTTTATTGTTAATAATAGATACTTGTAGTAGATTTTAATGTGGCTCCTCCCATTCCCCCACCAGGTCGGTCTTGGATTGACCGGTATGGGGAGGAGTGGAGGGAGGGCGGGAATATATAGCTCTGTAATATTGTCTGTATACTTTAGTAGTGTTAAAACCCTCTGAGGATGATGACCATGTCATCGAAATGTACATAATGGTAACGTATTAAACATAACTTAAAATTTAGTTGTTTAGTTATTGTTTTTGTTCCTTGTTTTGTGGTTCGGGGTTTTTATTCAAATCAGTGTGTTTTGTCGCCACAGTGCTCTTTTATTTGTTTAAGTTATCATAAGTTTATATTTTTTATCGGTAAATTAGAGTGTCTCCCCCTCACTTTGCACACCAACCCCCACGACGAACTGAGGTTTAGCCATCTACAGCAGATTATTTATTATTCAAACAGAGGCTGAAGGAAAAGGAAAGCCTCGCAAGTGATTCGGACAAGTTCTGTGCTTCAGATCAAACTTCCGGATTTTGAAATACAAGGCTATAACTTTTTTTAACATAATACAGTGCGCAAACTATACATTCTATAATTCCTAGATCAATTTGAAACATTTTGTAATAATGATTTTTGAAAATAATCATTCTTTATAAAAGTGAAAAATGTTTTGTTAAAATCTGAACCTCTACATTTTTCACACTGGAACCAAAACAAATAATAAGCGTAAGCAGCACTGTTGCATTACTATAGCTGAATTTTCTTATCAAGGAATAACTAAGTTTAAAACAAGTAAAAAAATCATTTATCGAGAGATTCCTATGAATTGTGTTCCTTGTTCCGTGAAATGTACCAAAAATACCTTTGCACAGGTTTATAGTAAATTTAATTGCCTTTCAAATGATATATCTCACAAATTGTACTCAGGCTTAAAAGTGGTAGAAATTACGCAATTACATGGATAATGAAAAAATCATTAATCAGGAGATTCCTATGAATTTTGTTCTTTGTTCCGGGAACTGTACCAAAAATATCTTTGCACAGGATTATAATAAACCTAATTTAATTTAGTATATTTAATTGCCTTTCAAATGATACACAAATTGTACTCGAGCTTATGAGTGGATGAGTAGGAGGAGAAATCATGCAATTTCCTCGCTCTAACTTTGCCATTTTGGGTTCAATCAAATAAACCACCATTTTCCGTAGAATAAAAAAATAGGTAATTAAGAAATCCTACAAGGACCCTTTCACCAAAAATTCAGCATATTTATTACCACTTATCAAGGTGGGAAAAAAACATACTTATATAATCCTCAAATCCCTACCCAAAAACGATTAAACAGTCTAACTCCGCCATTTTGAATCGGATCGGAAAACAAAAAAAGCTTATCTGAAGAATAGTACTTACTGCCACTTTATCAATCCGGAATAAAACAAATACCCCTTTTGTGGATATGTTCCTGGGTTTCAGACAAACACATTTCACAATATAAACAATGGGTCTTCGGTGCTTACTTTTTCGTCTTTCTGTCTGTGTTTTTTACAAAATACTTAGTATTTTTGGAAGTAGAATATAGATAAGAAATGAATGGGAACTAAGGTCGGCCTAATGGGTTTTTTTACATAAAAAATATATATACACACACACAAAGTATGACACGATATTCATTGTGCTGGTTGAGATGAATGGCAGTTTTCTGAGTTTTGACTAGCTACAAACAGCTGGTGTTCTGATATTTTCTTTTGAAATTAATAATTAATTATTAAAGTAGCGGTATGTAATAAGCAATAACAACTAAACCATATTATACAAAAGTACTTAATACATAGGTATTACTGACGTTTCTCATTTCTTAACTTAAACTAATTAACGAAATTTGACAGCAGCTTTATCAGTAAAATGTGTACGATGTTTGTTTCCATCTTCATTGGGTAGATAGGGGTGCACAGTTAGTGTTTACGGTCGCCTGTCACCTGTCGCAAATGGGGAAATTTTTAGTAAAAAAAGTGTCAGGGAAAATTTTATATGCTATAACAGTTCCAAAACTCCTTGCCATTTGAAAGTTACACTTATTAGCCGAATTTTTGAAGAAAATAAGAGCTATACACTCGACCCAATACATAGGTCTATACAATGCATAGGAACTATACAAGTACAAAAATTATTATTTAGTGTTTCAATCTGTAATCCTTAAATAGCATGCAATTCACATTTGACGAAGTTTGCGTATAGCGACAGAATGGTAGACTATGGTTAAGATTTATTTTGCCAAGAGGCTATGCCCTAAATACATGATTTGTTATTTAATGTGTATAAATTTAATCATAGCATTATTTAATTTTTTTAAATTTTTTATTTGAAAGTTCTTGCTTACAGTGGCATATTCTGATGTATGGTTCGTACTTAATTTACAAAGCGGATTCGCCTTATGTAAAAAGCTTTTTATGTACCGTTTCATTGATATAATATGTAAACCCTATATAATGTCATCCAGAATAATTTTGTGTTAAAGGCATCCAATTAAAACTATTTAATGGAATACTAGGAGAGACCCCAGCGTGCTCCGCACGCCAACCCCCGATGGAACCTTCTAAAAAGATATGTTATGTTTTATCTATACTAATATTATAAAGAGGTAAAGTTTGTTTGTTTGTATGTAGGGGGTAATCTCTGGCACTACTGAACCGATTGAAAAAATTGTTTTACTAATAAAAAGCTACACTATTCCTGAGTAACATAGGCTATAATTCATTTCGATAAAAACCTTTTTTATTTCAATATTTGTAAATTTAGTCTTATAAAAAATCGTAGGTTAGGCCTAGAATGATAAACCAATAACACATGTATTTACATTAATTACCATAGCAACCAATTGAGTAAAATAACAGATAATATAGCTGTTTGCTTCAAATAATATTTCCATTAACAGCTGATTTCAAAATTTGAAGCAACTATTTTTGTAATTTTAGCTTTTAGGTTAGGTTTTAAAGTGTAGACCTGAGCCTTCCTGGTTTTTTTTAAACATTATTAACTGCTGTTATAAAATATAAGACATAATTTGGTTTGAACATTTAACATTATTAACCATCTTAGTTTTGAGGTTATTATTAATACTACACCTTTATTATAAATAAAACATAAAATATGATTTTAGAAGGTTCGATTGGGGGTTGGCGTGTGGAGCACGTAGGGGTCTCCCCTAGTTTGTAATAAAGGTGTAGGATTATTAATAACCTCAAAACTAAGATGATAAACAATGTTAAATGTTCAAATCAAATTATTTTGTATATTTTATAACAACAGTTATAATAAAAGTTAAAAGAACCAGTAAGGCTCAGGGGAACCCTTACCAAAAAGTTATTATCAATTACTGTATATTAGGCTATCAATAAATAGGCCTACTATAATGTCTTATTTATTTTTAATTAGGATGTAACAGTTTTTTCTTAATTTTAAATTCCTTAAAGCAAGTTTTTATTGGTTTGTGTGTGATAAAACACGTGTTGGTTGAGCATAGGCCTAACTTAAAATATTATTTTGTACTAAAAGCTAGACATCCCCGAATCAACTGTTTTATATGTTATTTTAATCAATCGGTTGCTACGGTAATGAATGTAAATACATTAAAGAAGTTGTTTTTTCAGTCTAGGCCTAACCTACAATTATGTTTAATTTATTTTACCTGCCTTAACGGCAACATATACACATGCTTTATGTTTTTGTGCACATCTTTGATTGATATAAGTTTCATCTTTCAATTGTTGTTTTTTTAGTTTTTCATAATGTTGCTTATTTATTGGTATTACAGCTGTTAGGTATTATGTGTTTAACGTCCAACTTCATCCTGTGAATTTGTTCTTTGAAAGATACTGGCCACTAATGATTTTCTCTAAGCCAGCTGATTCCTTTTGCTACAATTGTCTTAGAAGCCCAATCACGTGTTTTAATAATCAGCTGGATAGGAAAACTTAAAGTGATGATAAAGTACATTTAAAAAAGTTCTTTTATTACATTCTAAATGAAAGTATTTAAAAAATGTAAGTAAATTGTGAAAATATAGAATGATTGATCTTTCATTTAACCCTTCAACGTGTTTTGTCGTACGCGATACGCCGGGATTTTTTTCCTTCGGTGCGTTTTGACGTATAGCGTACGCTCAGGAACATTTAATCAGATGCTTCCATCTAGCAGCTAAACTTGAAACTATCTCGAAACGATTTATATTACAGCATAATGTAGCATAATTGTAGACATTGTAGCATAATTATTGGATGATTTAAAAAAAAAAACATATGACACTTCTGTTGAATTTCTTGATGAAATTAGTTCACCAGTATAACAGCTGTTTTACCATACAAGTTTGTGACATTGTGTTTACTACGTTTTTGTTTACATTTGATCACTTGTAGTGTTTTTATGTTTGTTAGTTGATTGATTACGTTCGGAAATCATGTTTTGAATATTTAATATTGGTTTTATTAGTGTTTTCTTAGGTATGTGTTTTGTGATAAGACTACCAACTAAAACTAACTTTTGACTTTTATTTAAATATGTTATCACAAGTAAACTCATGTGTTATTGATATTACCAAAAAGAATGTAATCTGCTGTTTAATTTAGTAAAAGAATCATTAAAATATTCCAAAAAATAAGTTAGATACTAACATTTTTATACAAACTGTTTCTCTCATAAAAAGTCACACGTTGAAGGGTTAAAACAAACTGTGTGTAAAACGGTTCAGTGGAAACCTCAAGTGAACTCTCCAAAGAAGTGCAAAGTTGTAATTTTACCCCATGTTAAATCTCCATAAGAAAAGTTTATTTTACATTTTTGATCCAATCAACATAAATATTTTCAAAATACAAATAAAACCTGCACATATAGGAC
>JAGFPH010000279.1:467938-497734 GCA_018207615.1 Philaenus spumarius | reverse complement strand
ATGCTTGCCACGCATGATGCCATCTTTTATAATAAACTTTGCACCATGAGGTAGGTTGGCGGGATTGGCAATATAGTCACAGATGACATGTCATAACGCATAGATGGAGAAGATATGTAGAATATTGATAGATTTTTCAAAAGTAAACAAAATAAGTTTTTGAGGTTAAGTGTTAGTTTTTTGATTTGAAAGTAAAGTAGTTTGAACAGAGAGTGTTTTTAATTGCAATTGAATAGTGAATTGAGTATTAAGCAAAGAATAATCCACCTATAATCTTTTTATTAATTTGAACAATTTTTTTATTTTATTGGAAATTTCTTGACATCATTTTTTTACAAGTTTATTTACATACATTTTATTTTTATAACACCTAACGTTATAAATCATGTAAATACCTAGGCATATTTTTTGATTATAGAATGAGGTGGGAAAATCATATCCATTTTATTACAAACAAAACAAAATACCTAGTTTTCTGTTTTATTCATTTTCTAAATTTATGCTAATGGAGACTTTATTAATGATTTACTTTCATAGTATTATTAACTATGGAATAATTGCTAATTGTTAATTGGAACAAACTTGAATATGGCTTCAAAGACAAGTTGATAAAGGTGGTATTTGGTAATAACATAATATGTGATAAAATGCCCCTTAGTGTGTATCAACTTTTTGCTTACGTTTCTCTTAAATACCATTATAATAAACTTAAAGATTTGTTAACTGCCTATACTAGCATATCTAGGAGTAAAAATTTACCATTACCAAAAATAAATAGTGCTGTGGGTAGCAAAAGTGGTATTTTTAGGGCTACATGTATTTTTAATGATATACCAAATGAAATAAAATCATAGTTAAAATTTAAAAAATGGATTAAGGCAAATTTATAGTTTTATTTTCATTTGGTTATCTATATCAAATGTATTCATATGTATTCTATTGTTTGTATTGTCACTTTTTTAAATAAATATGAAAATGTTTAAAATTTTCAAAATTTTAAGTTAATTTCTTTTAACACGTTCAGTGCGGAAGCCCACGTTCAGATGGATAAAGCAGGCCTGCAGAATATGTCCGAACGCCCGAACGAGGTTCGGGGGAAATTGGGACTGAGCTGGGGAAATTTTGGCCGGGGAAAAATCCAACAAAAATAAGGAAAATATAATTATTTTGGAGAAAAATAGATAAGAAATGAATGGGAACAAAGATCAGCTTAATCGGTTTGTATGATGCATATACAAACACACCAACACACACACACAAAGTGTGTTGTCTGCTCTCTGTTGCAAGTCGGACAGGGTTCCTATTTAATTTTCACCGCACAAAATATCGTACGATGGAGCCGCGATACGACATTAATCTTCACCGCACAAAATATCGTACGGCCGAGCCGCCGATACGATATTTTTGTGCCGGTTGATGAATGGCAGTTTCCTGATTCTTGAAGGGCGTTCAAAAACATTCGTTGGGTATTAAAAAATAATTATTATGATACCATTATGTAAATTTTGATTAGTTTCATACAATTACAAATGATATTATTCAAGCGATTAGAATTAAATCATATTAAACCAAATTATACGATACTTAATGTATAGGTATTACCGATGTTTTTTTAAATTTTCTTTTACCGAAATTCGAAATCAGTCTTTATCAGTAAAATGCATACAATGTGATGTGCGTACTCATTTTTTATTACGTCGGCTTGCATTAAAATGCCGAAGTATTGAAATGATGCGATGATTTTTTGTGTGTCAGTTTTCCTGTATACACGGTATAAGCACACACAGACGTCGTAGAAAACGTTGGTACTAAAATCTTCATAATTTTATTGCGGAGAGTTGAAAAGCTTTTGAGCTTTCTAGCGTGAGGCGGAGCGCGTCAAGGTCACATTTTTGGGTCAAAATTTTGAAAATATTGGGTCAAAATTATGAAAATTCAGTGTGGGGCTATCGTTTTATATGTTTTTGGGTACAAAAAACCGATTTTTGACATTTAAAAAGTCGTAACGTGTCGAGATCACGTTTTTCCATCAACATTTTGAAAATTCAGTGTGGGGTATCGTTTTATATGTTTTTTGGTACGGGAAAACCGATGTTGACAGTTAAAAAGTCGTAGCGCGTCGGGGTCTCCCTTTTGTTCAAAATTTTAAAAATACAGTGTGGGGTAACGTTTTATATGTTTTTGGGTACGGGAAACCCGATTTTGACAGTTAAAAAGTCGTAGCGCGTCGGGATCACGTTTTTGGATCAACATTTTGAAAATTCAGTGTGGGGTTTCGTTTTATATGTTTTTTAGTACGGGAAAACCGATGTTGACAGTAAAAAAGTCGTAGCGCGTCGGGGTCTCCCTTTTGTTCAACATTTTAAAAATAGAGTATGGGGTATCGTTTTGTATGTTTTGGGGTACGGGAAAACCGATTTTTGACATTTGAAAGTCGTAGCGCGTCGGGATCACGTTTTTGAATCAAAATTCAGTGTTGGGTATCATTTTATATGTTTTTGACTACGGGAAAACCGATTTAGACAGTTAAAAAGTCGTAGCGCATCGGGATAACGTTTTTGGATGAACATTCAGTGTGGGGTATCGTTTTATATGTTTTAGGGTACGGGAAAACCGATTTTTGATATTTAAAAAGTCGTAGCGCGTCGGGATCATGTTTTTGAATCAACATTCATTGTGTGGTATCGTTTTAAATGTTTTTGGGTACGGGAAAACCGATCTTGACAGTTAAAAAGTCGTAGCGCGTCGGGATCACGTTTTTTGATCAAAATTTTGAAAATACAGTGTGGGGTAACATTTTATATGTTTATGGGTCCGGTAAACCGATTTTGACAGTTAAAAAGTCGTGGCGCATCGGGTTCTCGTTTTTGGATCAACATTTTAAAAATACAATGAGAGGAAAGTTGTATGTGTTTCTGGGTATGGGAGAACTGATTTTGACAGTTAAAAAGTCGTAGCGTGTCGGGATCACTTATTTTTTAACTAAATGTAACAAATGAAAAGCAATTGTTAAGTTTAATTTTCTTTCAATTCATGTGATCTGTCCGGACGATTTTCAGTAGTGACTGTGGTAGGTAATTCGGTAATTGAATTGGAACTAATTAAACATAACATTTAACTTTGTTTTAACCACTTAAGTATTAGGCCCGTGTTACACTGTAAAATATTTTATAAAATATGTTATAAACATATTTTATAAAATACTAGCGGACCCGCCAATGCTTCGCTATTGCTATTGCTTGATTTACCTAACCTAAAATTATATTCAGTTTTTGATCCAAATCAGTTGTTGATCAAAATCAGCTTTTGATCAAAATCAGCTGTTTTAAGCTTTTCATACGAACAGCTGTTTTTTGTGCCACTGATAAAAATATTTCTTCTTCTTCCTTAAGATTGACCTTCCATAAGATTAACATTGAAACTTTGAGGGCCACTGGGGCGTAGCCCTAATGTCCTAGGACCTTGGTAAATGGCCTAAAACCTTCCCTGGGTTAACCTGTGTAACTATGCAAAATTTCAAAGCAATCGGATGGACGGTTTGGTAACGCATAAAGGACAAACAGACGGACATACATTGAATTTTATATATATAGATGTTGTATAATGGTATCCACCTATTATAAAAGATTTGAAAAGTGATTCTCTTTTATAAAACATTTTGGACTTGTACTAAAAGGTAAAAATGTATCTATACTAACATTTTATAAAAGGTAAAATGCCAACCTCTTAAATTTTATAAAAGAAATGTTATAAAAGAAATATATTATAAAAGATGGCCCATTATACTATCAAAGATCTTTTTCAAAGAACTGTTATAAAACATATTTTATAAATTATTTTACAGTGTAATACATGCCTTAGGCCTACTTTTAAACATAATAAAATAGCAATAACCAAGTTGTATTTTTTTGTTTTATACCTTTTGGGACCATCTGAAGATATTTCACTGTAGATATATAATTTCACCATAGTTAATTAAGTAAAAATAATGCTATTTTTTTTAAAGATTTATATAGGAATTTATAGTGAATATAACAAAAATTATTAAAACATAAAGTCAATAAATGTTGAAATAGATAAACAAACTGTGTTAATGTCTGGTGCATCTGTAGCGAATAGCGATCAATTTTGGGGAAATTTTGAGTGAAAAAAAGTGTGTTCTGGGGAAATTTTGTGTGCTAAAACATTTTCTGCACCCCTGGGATAAAGCACCTTCCATCTGGCAGATTCATAAGAAATGTGTTTTTTCTGATGAATTTGCTCCAAAACCCATAGTTTGGATTAATTTCAATTAAAACATATTTTTTAGTAAAAATCAAATGTAAAATTCTTTGACACACATGCTGCAACACATGCCGTGGTGAACAAACCTATACTACCTGACGCAAGCCCTATATTATTTTAAAATAATGAAAATAGTTTAATTATAATATAAAGTAAAGATATTTAAAAGAGACGAAATAAATGTATAAATTTAAATAAATTGTTTATTATAAAGGTTACAATAACATACAAATATCAACATACCAAAACATGCGAAAAAAGGTTAGATGTGATATACATCCAAACAAAAAATATTCAAAAAAGACAACACAAATTTTAAACTTTTAGTTAAATTTGAATCTGTCTATAAGAAGTCTATTTAAAACCTAAATTTAAATAGGTTTTTCAGTATTAATGTTAAAATCTGAAGAGTAAAAGAAGCAAATATCAATTTACCTTAGAAATGCAAAAAAAAGGTCTGATGTCGATAAACTAGCAAAGAAACACTTTGAATCGGGAACGATCGGTATGAGAGCAGAGCTCTTTCTGAGGGTGAAATAGCAACAACAATACCTGTTCGACAAGTCTACAGCTTCTCCCACTTGATACCTGTGTAGGGGTTTACTGGTTTAGCATGTGTAATCAACTCCTATAAAAGCGAGTGTACGTACGACGTACGAGCGTTCGTGGAGTAACATTTAAAGAAGAAATAAATATTCGTTTAACTTAATAATATAACAGCTGATTTCACCCATCATCTGTAATACGCAAACAAAACCTAGTGTAGATTATACTTTGGGGTTATGTTTACAACTTCAATCAATAATACAGCCTATAATATTAATAACTTCTAAATCATTTGATCTATCAAAATCCCTGTATGCATAGTTAGGTAGGCCTAGATAAAGTGAGTTGTTTAAATAGTATTTTGTATAAATGATGTATTTTGGCGGATGTGTATCTAATTAATCCGCCTGTGATTTTTCACGGAGATTTACTAGTTCTTTATAATTATGTGTTTTATTCTACATAAACATTTTAGATTAATAAATATGAACTATAAATAGAAAATTTTGACAAATAGACCTACAGTTTTATAATCCTTATAATTGTACAAATTTAACCAGTTAAAAATCCCCGTCAACATAGGACAACCTAGATAAAGTCTGTTGTTTTTAAATAGTTTTTTTAAAATTATGTATATCTGATGTGTATCTAATTAATCTGCCTGTGATTTTTCACGAGGCCTTATTAGTACTATAATATATGTCGTGTTACATAATATAGCAATTTTTTTAACAAAATGACGCCCGTGAAAGAGATGGCGCCCGTGAAAGAGATGGCGCCCGTGAAAGAGATGGAACTATTTTAAGTAAGATGAAGCCTGAGTAAAATCTCAGCTGGTCAACATTAGTTAATTGTTTGGCTAATTGTAGTTGCATTTTAGTAATATTTGGTCGACAGATTTTTTTTTTTTTTTGGTTTTTAAAGGCGAAAAACCTAGGTGGTTATCATCGCCTGGATAACTAAGCCTGGATAACTCATTATTATACTGCTGATAATGAGCATCGTTCGTATAATGCTCATACTATCACACACACAGGTATAAAATTAAACTTTTATTTACACACACTACAGACACTACACGATACAACAATAACAACGATAACAACAATAATTACATAATAACAACTTGTCACAGGGCAGTAAAGGGCCCTGTTACATAACAATGAATAAATCTCTAATTAAAATAACAAGTAATAAATCTAAACATGGTATTTAAGTTTCGTAAGTAAATGTATATTATTTTAAATTTTTTCCCATTACATTCAACAGATGGAGGAATGCTAACACCATATTAATGGTTTAGGAGTCATCACCCAGCATCCTCTGAATGCAATTTGGTAGGCGAAACCTCTTCCGAACATATTTCAGCTTTTCACTGTCTAAAAGTAGATGTTTAATTGAAAGGAGATTTAAGCAGTAAGGACAAAGCGGCGGATCCCCCCGACGCATCAGAAACCCGTGGGTTAACCCAGAATGGCCAATGCGTAGGCGAGAAACCACCACTTCCTCTCAACGGCTTTGGAGGTTTGACGATATCCATGGCCGAACGGTATCTTTAATTTGGCGGAGTTTATTTCCTTGTACTGCTACCCACTCTTCTTCCCACTGTATAAACCGGGCTTGTTTTAAAGAGGACATAAAGTTGGACGACATTACTCTACTCACACTAGGCTGTAAGGAAGTGGCTTCCTTAACAGCTAGGTCTGCTTTAGTGTTTCCTTGTATACCGGCGTGACCCGGAACCCAGCAAAACGACACTCCCACGCCCCGTAGCCAAAGTCTGTGTATGGAGCACAGAATATCTTTGACCAAAGGGTTAGGAGAGTACATATCTTGAATGGACTCAAGTGCACTTCTTGAGTCTGAACATATACCGGTTGAGTCTGAAGAAGGTGCACCGGTGTTGCTAGTACAATATTGAGTTCCTTGAGTATTGCAAAAAGTTCTGCTGTGTGTACAGAAGAGGAAGATGGTAACCCATAGGTGAAGCTGTTTCCTGACAGAACAAATGCGCATCCGACTCCATTGTCCAGTTTAGAACCATCAGTGAATATAATGACTTGATGGGTAGAGTTTACATATGGATATGAATTCCTGACAGTAAACAACATCGGGTGTAGTTTGTTTTAGATATCTAGACAGTGAGAGATCAACATGAGGTTGTCTAATTAACCATGGAGCGACAAAACATGGTGTATTTTCATATATAGGAGGTAGTGTTACACCAAGATTATTGAGGATACAGATAGCTCTCTGATCCCATAGGGAGCAGTAGATAGTTTGCGAAATTCGTACCGTGCAAATAACGGATTGTTAAAAATAATATCATATGAAGGGTGTAAAGGTTTGGAGCGCATATTACACATATATGACAATTGTAGCTGTTGTCTTCGTCGCGTGAGCGATGGCAAGCAGACTACTAATGGGACTAGAACGAAAAGCTCTGGATGCTAGACGGAGAGCAGTGTTATGAACGGAATCGATCTTTTTAAGAACCGATAACCTAGCTGACGAATAGACTATGGACCCATAGTCAATTCATGATCGAATAAGAGCTCGGTAAAAACGCAGCATGCAGGTTCTATCGGCTCCCCAATGAGAACCGCTTAAAACCCGTAACATATCCAAGATCTTGATGCAGCGTGATATTAAATTTGTCACTTGCGAGTTCCAAGAGAGTCTATGGTCGAATATAAGACCTAGAAATGTGACAGTGTTATCGGAGTGAAGTTGAGTTCCGTTTAGGTATAAAATGGGACTAAAATGTTGTCTGCGACGAGTAAAAGCGATGCATCTAGTTTTAGCAGCGGAAAACTTAAATCCTGTCCGATTTGACCATGTTTGTAATTTGTTGATCGTTAATTGCAATGTTCTTTCTGCGGTTGCTGTGTTTCTGGTTGCAACGTAAATGACAAAATCATCAACTAAAAGAGAACAGTGGACAGGTAATCGGACATTAGCAGTGATGCTATTAATAGCAACTGCAAATAATGTGACGCTAAGTACGCTGCCTTGAGGGGACACCATTCTCTAAATAAAATCGATCTGATAAGGTGGATCCAAGACGCACCCTAAAATATCGATTAGACAGAAAATGTTTAATAAATGCTAGGATTCTCCCATGAATACCCCAAGATTGTAATATATTTAGAATTCCTCTTCTCCAAGCCGTATCATATGCCTTTTCAAGATCGAAAAACACTGCAACGAGTGTCTGACGAAGAAGAAAGGCATTTTGAATGGCCCACTCTAACAAAACCAGCTGATCGATAGATGATCTTCCCTGTCGGAAACCACACTGTTCTTTACAGATCAGTTGGTTACTTTCAAGGTACCATACAAGTCGCCGATTGACCATCTTCTCCACCAGTTTACATAGAACGCTGGTGAGAGAGATAGGACGATAGCTACTTGGATCAGTTTTGTCTTTCCCTGGTTTTAATAAAGGAATTACTATGGCCTCCAACCAAGAATCAGGAAAGATATGCTCATCCCATATATGATTGTATATTTGGAGAAGAGCTGTTCTACCCGACTCTGGAAGGTGTTTAATCATAGAATATACGATACTATCGGGTCCGGGAGCTGAATCCGTAGCCGACAATAAGGCAGATTCCAATTCATCCATTGTAAATGGGTCATTCAACGGAGAATCCTGTGATATGCCGATAGTGAATGACATGGCCTCTTGAGCAGCTTTATAAGTGCGATAAGCACCATAATACACGGCAGTTGAAGAGAACCTAGAAAAGGATGAGCCCAAAATGTTTACAATTTTATGGCTGTCTGTAGTCAATATCCCATCCTGCTGCATCAGTCCCATCAAAGGAGCAGAGGGAAAATGGCCACACACAGAACGTAGCTTCTTCCAAACTGTTGATGTGGGAGTCGTTCTGGTTATTGTATTGATATAATGGGTCCAAGAATCTTTCCTGCTCTGCCTGAATACTCTGCGAGCTTTGGAACGCAAGATTTTATAATTTTCTAGATTTTCTCCTGTCGGTATCCGATTAAAGGTTCTTAACGCTTTTCTTCGTAAGCGCAGAGCTTCTTTACATTTGTCATTCCACCAAGGAACTGGTGGACGTTTTGGTCGTGATGAAGATTTTGGTATAGTATTTTCTGCTGCTGAAATAATGGAATCTGTAAATGTATCAACTGTTTCATTTATAGAAATATGTTGATTATTATCTGCCAATGCAAATCGATTTGTAAAATCATTCCAGAAGGCTTTATTTATTATCCATCGAGGTGTTCGGTTGTTCAGAAAAGAGGAGTCGTTGAAAGAAATTTTTATAGGGGCATGGTCGCTGCCATACAAATCTGACATCACTGTCCACTCAAATCTTGTAGCTATCGAAGGACTACAAAATGACAAGTCTACGACCGTCCAACCTCCTGTCGAAGCTGCTAAGTGTATTAACGATCCATCATTAAGTCAAAATAAATCTAAATCGGATCTTATCCTCTCTATGCGGATACCCCTTGGGTTGCAGGTTGAGGATCCCCATGAATAGTGATGTGTATTGAAATCGCCAAGCAAAAAAATCGGAGCAGGTAATTGATATATTAAATCCATCAAGTCGTTTGATTGGACGGTATAGCTTGGTGGCAGGTATAGGCTGCATATCGTTAGTTTTATGGGAACAGTGACTCGAATTGCTACTGCTTGTAATGGTGTATCCAGATTTACGGGAACACCATCCACAAAGTTGTGAGCAAGTATGGCTACGCCACCTCTTGCTCTCTCCTCTGTAACAAAATCCGACCTGAAAACAGAATACCCTCTTAAGTATAAAGAATGGGTATTATGAAGATGTGTCTCCTGGAGACAAACGAATAGAGGCGATGAGTCTCGCACAAGAACTTTCAGATCTTCCATGTGACTCCTAACACCGTTTAAATTCCACTGAACCACATTCATATTTGGGATCGTGGACATAGATAATTAATGATAATATATTTCAACAGTACATTTTATATACTCAGAGAAATATAATAATATACTAATTTAAATAAATAAATATTAGAAGGGACATGGTCCCTTTGTAACATTTTCCTTTTCCTGTCCTGTATTGACAGGATGGTTTTTAGGTTGTGTGTCCTTGTCCACTTCCATATTTCCCTCACACGACTTGGAAGATGTTGAGGGTGGAGAAGGGCAAGGATCAGGGATTTTAGAAGGGCTTTTAGGAGGATTTGTAGGGGAACCTCCTTTTTCATTTTCTTTTTTACTACTTTTTGTGTTTTTTATATTTTTACTTTTTATAGCAACAGGTTTCTTTCCTGGAACGGGTCCAGAACTTCTGCCTGTTACTACAGATGAGCAAGTATAAGATTTCTTTAGAAATTGTTTTACCCCAGTTATTGGGGTAATTTTATTTTTAATATAGTTTTTTCCCGAGTTCCAGTTCTCAGATAAAGAGCAGGGATAGATGGTTCTATTTCTGCTTGTGATACCGAAAAACTAGAGGACGGAAGAACGGAATTTGAATCCACTAAAGCAGAAGCGGGAGCGGAAGGAGACACTTTTGAGAATAGAGCGACTAGCTGAGCAACTTGGTCAGTTAAAATTTTGACTGTCAGCCAATTCTCCACAATTTGTGCATGGAGTGTTGCTTTTGTTCGAAACCACTGCAGCAAATGATTTGCCTTCTAGAGCAGGCCTAGAGGTTTTATATATTTTTTTTTGCGGCATTAAAAGATATTTTATCCTTAGCCATAATGGTAAGAACTGCTTTTTCTTCTTTAAACTTTTCACAGTTAAAGGACCGTGCAGGATGATCGCCGCCACAGTTGGGACACTTGGCGTCATCTTTGCAGCCCTCACTATTACGACCTTTTTTACCCCATTGACCGCATGTTTCTTGCTTTGTGCATGTAGAACTCACGTGTCCAAACGCTTGACACTTAAAACAACGTCGAGGGTTTGGGACGTAAGCTCTAACAGGAAGACGGTAAAAACCTGCATAGATATACTCTGGCAATGTGGGTGTGCCAAAGGTTAGAATCAAAGAAGCAGTGGCTTTTTTCTCTCCATTTTCATTGCGCATTATGCGAGTGACTTCAAGAACTGACTGGCTAGCTAATTCGCTCTTTATTTCCTCCAAACTAATGGGGATCAAGTCTCTACAGGACACCTTTTGAATAATTCAAGGATCTATGAGGTTCCACAGATACCTTGACTTTGTCATAGAAGGAAGTCATCTTTAACAGCGACAAACTTTGTTTCTCGCTGTTAGTTTCCACTAAAATGGTGCCATTCTATAGTTTGCTAATGGAAAGTACAGGGCCCGCTGTTCCAGTAATTGCTTTATTGATTACAAAGGGCGATACCTTTGATAGATCTGTATCCTTTTCCGCATTTGAAAAAACCAAAAATTTGGGAGCTGGCAACTCAGATGGTTGAGCAGCCCTCTCCTTTGTCTTTATAAACAGTTCTTTATTTATAGACTCATCAGACGAATCTGAATGAGATCTCTTTGTTCCTAAATCTTTTTTGACGGTTTGTTTAACCATGGGTGTGTTTGTCCAGCGCATCGTGTTAGGCGGAATCGAGCGAACTCGGTAAGGACTTGCCCATCAGATGACTTCCGAACCCCCAGTTCCGTGAGGATCCCGAGCACTCTTTTGCCAGTCTGGATGGACATCAGTCTCGAACCCGAAACTACCGTGAGGAAGAATCCGACTTTCTTCAACACCGCGAACACTTCCTGACCAAGAACCGAAGTGGCTGGCCCCAGAACAGAAACCACGCATACGTCTCGGCAGAGCAAGCTCACATCAGCCTTACCAAACCAGAGGTTGTCAAGACTCTGGCAGGTTCAGCACTCCCAACGCGCAATGGCTCTGCACAGTCAAAATTCCTAAAGGAAGGTGAGAATTGGAATGTTGTATTGTTTAATGTGTGTGTTTATGTGATTGGATGGATGTTTTGTAAGTGTTGGGCGTTGTTAGACTCTGGTACCGCGAGGGACGCCAAACCCCTCTTAGTAGGTGCAGCTAGTCTGCACCCCCCGTGCGGGGGAGGTCGACAGATTACAAAATATATTTTTGTTTATAGTCTTCTATAAATTATTGAATCTAACTTCTGCTACGTATTTAGACCGTTAATATATGCCTAACTAGAACCCCTGGAATGAAACCTTGTGGCCAATGGTGTACTGACAGGCCTGTGAATCGCTAGTAAACTTAGTCGGTGCCGTAATTTTCCAAGATATGGTTATCCAATGCTCAAGCCAGCTTATAATGAAACTAATTATAATTATAGTAATTAATAATAACTAATACTTGATAATTAGAAGATAATAGGCCGCCTAACGCACGATTGACACCAATTCGGTAATGCATCACTACTGTTGTGCCCACGGCCATGTTTAATAATACATTTTAATAAACTGATTAAGACATTACGACGACCGACATTACATGGTCCAATCCCCTAATTTGACCATAGAGATTGACCTAATTTGGGAGATTAGTCCATAGTTAAATGGGTTCGTTTTCGTAATAGATAATCAAATAATAATTAATGGTTAGCACTATTACACAACACACGTTCACTCCTCGATTTGTCCAGCTGGACTCCGTTCAGTCTTTCTGCCAAAGTGGATCCACTGAAAAAAATTCACTTTTGGATCCACTGAATTTGTACTTAATACTCCTTCACTCATATAAATGAGGGGTCACAGGATATAGTTAGGGGCCGCCGCAAGCCCATATTGTTAAATTATACAGGTTGTCCCATAACTCTCTTGAACTGCTTAATATAGAATTGTTCTTTAGGTAAAAATAAGATAAAATGACCAGTAAATCCAGGTCCTCTGTTAAATTTATAGACCAAAAAGTATTTTTTATCTACAGAAGGCCTTTATAGTTTTACATGAGTGAAAAATAATTTTTCAGTATTTTTTAAGGTTTTGAATCTGTCTGCATCTCCTTTTAAAACCTGTATATAGCTTGTTATGTTACAGGAGTAGTATATTAAGGTTTCACAATCTACATCGAGAAAATTAAGTGATTGAACGGCTTGATGATGAAATGATAACGTTGTGAAACTGTGGTAGCCTTTACGAGGTGAATATTAGACAAATAGATAGAGAAAGAATAGGATAAACTGTATTATACACACTGATCATGGTACCTTGCTGTTTCTGCCGTTGTTCCTGTCTTCTGACCCTCTCGGCTTCGACTTGGTTGTGCATCGTATTTAACATGGCCACCACATTTTTAGCGCAAGCTTGACACTGTGGAGCGTCCAAACAAGGTCCGGCAATCTGAGCTAATTTAGGCATCAATGGATTCTGTTTGAGATCGAGCCATCTCAAAGCCTTGAGATTACCAAAACTTAAAGGCAATGAGGTCAACTTGTTGCTATACAGATCAAGGTGTTTTAAATGCACCAACAGCCCAAAGTTATCTGGCAATTCAGTTAGTTGGTTTCGGCATAAGTCTAGTTTCACTAGATGAGTTAAAGATGACGAGAAGTTTTTCTGCAAATAATTAAACAAAACGTTACTACTTCCTAAGTTCAAAATAATAAAAAAACTCATAAACTCATGAACTTGACTGTATAAAATCCAATGTGTGTATGTATGTATATTTTCATTACTAAAAACAACGGTAATGAATTTAATGAAATTTTTTTATAAGCTTTTGCCTACCAAGGATTCCTTGGCGCAGGTTAAATCTTTCAAAAATTAATTTAAGGCGAGTCGGATGGATTATGTGGACAAAAAAATCAATTTTGTTTAATTATTTTCATTCTGGAAATAATTAATTAGCTTTAATTTGACACCTTATTTAAATTTTTTGGGGCTATAGAAATAAGATATGTGAGTACAAGGCATGTAAGTTTTTAAGCAATATCATCATTTGTTATTTGATCTCACGTTATAGCTTATTATATGTACTACATTTTAGTACTAAATAAACCAAAAAATATCACAATTGGTATCATCATCAACCAAATTTTTTATAAATACAGAATTTAATTTCAACAACCATGCACTTTTAATGTTATGTTGTCTAATCCTCTACCATTCCTAAATTGATGGTTTTTATAGTGAAAAAGCAGCTAGTGTTACCTTTTTTTTAAATTGTATATTAAATTATGCTATTTGCAAAGTCTTACATGAAAGTTACTGCAGAATAATCGCGCAGATAAGCTGTTATTTCAACCCACATTGATTCTATTGGTTGCTTCAAAGTCGGGTTGTCTACTGGCTCATCCCTCAACAGACAAACTATGACAACTAAATAATATTACTTATTCCAATTATGAATTCATTCTTCATGTAAATCATTAAATATTCTAGCCCTACACAATAAAAATTTTTTTTAACATTAAATGGCAATCAAAGCAATCATCCGTTAAAACATTTATTGTCAAACGCATTAGCAACATGTTTGCAAACGTCACAGTCAGATTATAAATCTCAATTCCTACTGTGTAGTCGTACAAGTGCTACAATTTAATTAGGGCCTATAGGATTACAAAAGTCTACCTAAACTATTGATGTCACAGATTACCACAATGGCCTACTTCCATTGTTTCAACGTTTTAGGCCTAATTGTGTAAGCTCTATTGATCTTAGGTAATTATAGATTTTACAACATTTAATGATAAAACTAGAGCTAAACTAATACCTTTACAAGTTAGACATTTTATTTATAACAATGTCATCTTGAGTAAATTTACTAAATCATTTCCATTGCATAGCAAATATATAAAACTACATAGTAGGCCTAAATACAGGGAAACAACATTAATTAAATCAATATAATTATTGTTGTTATCGTTCTTATCATTGTTATTTTATCGTGAATTGTCTGTAGTGTGTGTAAATTAAAAGTTAAATTTTATAGCTGTGTGCGATCGTATGAGCTTTATGCGAATGCTCTTCGTTATCCAGGCGATGATAACCACCTAGGTTTTTCGCCTTTACAAAGCAAAAAAAAATAAAATAAAATAATTAAATCAATATAGCTGTGATTAAAATTTTCATGAACATTCTGTGACAAAGTTATGCAATAAAAACCGTTTTAAATTATCTTTTTTTAACCTAATAGACCATAAATGCTTTTAACCCTTTCCACTCCAATTACTGGGGACCTAGTGTTGCTATCAGCTCCATTTAATTTTGAGCGAATATTGCACTTTAATTTGTTTACTCCAAAAAAAGTTTTTCTGTCAGTTCTAAAAGGCTGATTTTTTATTTGTAGTTTCTTCTATGACTAAAGTATAGATTGGTATAAAATAAAACATATATTATTACTTTTAAATATATTTTTTAATTTTTATTTATAGAAAATAATAGAAATTCGTAACAAAAACCGGAAAAACAAGAATTTTGGACAAATTTTCAATGGGAAGACCTATATTTGTTGCTTGTTTTTTGTTGTCTATATATCCTTACAAACAAAATTAAGTGGTTTACAAAAATTTAAAACACAATAACACATTATAAAAAATTTTTTATTGAAAAACAAGTAACAAATTTTCGTAAAAAACCCACAACTACCTTTTCCACGATTCATGCGGAATCCCACCATCCAATTGCGCAAAAAATGGCTGCTACAATAGTTTTATACACAGATTAATATCAATACCACTCAGTAAGGAAGATTCCCATAAAAAATTGAATACAATAAAATACATAGCCGTGGAAAACGGATACAGGAGTTCCATGGTGGATGAAATACTTAAGGAGAAACCACTGAAAGAACGGGAAAAAAAGACCTTCAGATCCACTGAATCTGAGGTTATCCTACCTAACATCCTAACTATCACGCTGAGAAAGATAGATGTAACCATGTCGTTTCGCACTTCCAACAACATTAAGAACATTACTAAACCCAAAAAAACAACACCGTTGGAACAGAAGTCAGGGATTTATAGGATCAATTGTAACGAATGTGAGTGTTTTTATATAGGTCAGTAGGAAGGCATTTCAAAAAAACTGTATAAAAACATCTTCCAAATAACAGAGCAACTTATGCCAAGTCTAATTATGCATGCCACATTATGGAAGAAAACCATTCATATTCTAACTTTGAAACGAATTTAAAATCATTACATATACGCAAAAAGAGCAAACAAATGGACGCGCTTGAGGAATACGAAATATATAAAGCACAGTTAAAAAGTCCAGAACTTATGTTAAATGATCAATTGAACTTTAAGTCCAATTTCTTGTATGACTGTACTAAGAATATTGAAATGAAATGCAAACAGGAAGCGGTACTACAAGTCAGAGATCCCGTGTATCCTCAGTAGTTAAAAGTATTCGATGTGTTGCGTAGTTAATAGTATTTGTGACATTGTGTTATTAAAGGCGTGTATATGTGTTGTGTTGTACTATAATTTATTTATTTCAATGTATTAACAACCTCAATATAGCGATATTCAGAAGAAGGAACTACTTCCGAAACGCGTCAGCGTAAAGTAAGTATATATGTAAAGTAAGTAAACTACTTACATTGCAAAAAAAGTCACATAGACGGACATAATATTATCCTTTTACTAAATCAGTGACTTGGATACAAACAAAAATTAATTCTAAATTTAACTAATGATTTAAACAAATAAAAAAAGATAGAAAATAGATTTTTAAGGTTAACCAACACTAAAGTATAATACAATGAATTGTGACTTCAAATAGTTTTTTTTTCTTATTCGTTACGACATGTTTCAAAGTATTTACATCATCAGATGCCTCTTGCTATTTTTTTTCTCCATTCACTCGAGGAACTCGTCACACATTAAAATAGTTAAAACACAAACACTTACACGAACACAAAAAACATTAAACAGTCTTGTCCGGCACCGGTGTGCACTCTAATAAATCCAGTGAGTGCTGGTGAGAAGCAGGTGCAAGTCAAACCAAGTTAAGGAATGGTGACATCACCATCGCGTAAACGAGAAGCAGGTGCAAGTCAAACCAAGTTAAGGAATGGTGACATCACCATCGCGTAAACAATAATCACAGATGTCTGTCTAATCTTACTACACAAATAAGTGTATCCAACTACCCAATTAATATTATTGTTTATTCAAGTCATTTGTTTGATTGTTTATTGAGTTCATGACTTTTACATAAACAAATAATGTTATTTATTTAGAAAATCTATATTATTCTCTTGAATAAACAGTACTTGTACCGGTCAAAATATTTTAAAATTTAAAAAAAATCCTAATCCTGATGATTAGCAAAGCATTGGATTACTGTATTGTACAGTATTTAATAATGATTAAAAACTGTGGGTTTTATTTACCGGAACCATTTTTGACGAAACATTATGTGTCTAATATAAGAACAGTACAGTAGATTTGCCGCTATATTCGGGTTTCACTTTGCGCGATTACTTTAACGCATGAGTCTACCACAAACCGAACTTTTTTTGTTTTTTTTTACTACCTCGGTTAGCCCAGAACTCGGTAAGTCCCGGCTCGTATAACCGCAGCTCTACTGTATTTACTAATAGCCTATATCCATCGTGCTTTTTCAAAATGGGATTCAACGGTAATTGGAAAGTTTTATTTTAAAATAGCTTAAAGGTTCAAAATGAACCAAAGCAAACTAAATAAAGAACAAATGTAACCACATAAATAAGATAAAGTAAAACTAGAGACTACAGCTGACAATACATACAAAATAGTATAAATGTAAATAAAGAAGATTAACAAAAAGCCTAAAAGAGCATGTCTAGAGTGGATTTCTTACAATAAACATTTTATTTGGACAAATGTTTACAGTTTGAAAAAATATTGGGTGGGCTTAAGACCACACGTTAGAAATGAAAACTTCAACGACCAGTCTATGTTTGCAAATCAATATTAATATCAAAGGAGTATAAGAATCAATAAATTTATTGTTACATATATTTTATATACAGTATATTTTTAAACTACAAATCATCATCAATATTAGTTACATCTGCAATAATCATTTTCTCATTTACATTAATTTCTCTAACATTGTTTTCATTATTTTCTTGAATTAATTAACTTTACATATTTCGTTGCTATTTGTATTGAATTGAAATTGAACACTATCGGCTTACAGTAAGTGAATAGTAAAGTAACAAATATTTTCGATTGAAAATTATCTAAAAATCTTGTAAATGGTGCATCAATCATATTCCATACCTTGTTGTGTTTTGATTTTATCATTAGACTTTCCAAATCTAGTTTTTATTTGAGGAAATCGATCAACGGTTTTGTTGTATCATCGCCAAAAATGAGTATTAAAGTCGCCACTGATAATCACTGGAATTTCACGGAAGTTTTCTTGGAGCAACACAGAACCCTCTTTGGTATACATTAATTAATACACCCCCCCCCCCCCCCCCCGTCTGTGGGTATACTCTGTATATTATTGAATCTAGGCATGATACTCGGGATTTTGTTCAAATACCCGGCAAAAAAGTGCCCAACGGACCAATAGAAGTTTTCACTTCAAAAAAATCTTTTATTGGGTTCGATTGCCAAACTGTAGACAGATGTATTATAAGAATATGCGGAAGAATTGTTGGCAAGAAAAAATCTGAAAAGTCTTGAGTATTTAGATTGTAAAATATGGGGGTTTAAGTCTTTGTAGTATTTATTACATTTAACTTTCAATTATAAATAAAAATAATACATCACATGAAAGAGCAACTCAAACAGTTTTGTAGGAAACTGTCCGCAAGCACTATTTTCTCTGTCTTCCATTAAAAAGCACTAGTAGCAAAGATGGTGACTAGTGAACAGAAAGCTATTTGTGTTTTACAGTTTGCAAGGACTAAATCTGTAGTTACAGTGAAACATGCGTTCACTGTATTAAGTTCAAATGTAATCCTCCAAGTCATAATAACTTCCACAGATGGTATCATCAATTTGAAAACACCGACTGTCTTTGCAAAGGTATTCCAGGACAACCAAGAGTAACTGAAGAATGTTTTGAAGGAGTGAGTCTTTCACTCGTTAGCCCAAGAAATCAGTTCGGAAAACTAATTGTGAATTAACAATTCTAGTGACGTCTATGTAGAGAGTTTTAAGGAGACGCTTACAACTACGTCCTTATCGTTTGCAGTTGTTACAAGCACTAATGCTTACAGATTATGGTTTACGTGCCAACTTTGCAAACTGTAGGACAAAGGTATTAAGGAAGTTGTTAGTAAGAATTTCAACAGTTAGTGGCTGTTTTCAGCACAAAATGCAGTGATGGAATCGCCAACCCCTAGATCAGGAAATTATTAAAGATCAATTTCTTGGTCTAATGTTTCATTTCTTGGCTTTTATCTTGATCATTACTTTTTATTGACTCTCTTGACCAGTAGACAGCCTGAATGTAGTTAAAAACAGAATCATTGAAAATGATTTGCTCGTCTTATCAGGAAACTACACACGCAAAATCATGTGCAGCATATTTCACCCAAGAAACAAAATAATAACTATGCCCCAGCAAATGCAACTTCTAGCATCATTGCGGAACTTCTGGTGATAAACGCAACCTTTATAAACTGTTTCTCGCACAAAGGGAAAATATTTGTAACCTCATTGACTCAAATCTGCCTTGCAAGCCTTAAGATGAACCACAACTACAGACTATGTAGGCCTATTCAGAATCTTGGAAATAGGACCTTCCTAAAAAGAACAACAACATAAGACCAAACAAATTACTTTTCAATGGATTCGAGCATTCTGTGCTGTGAAAGAGAATAATGAAATGGCTGATGTAACTGCAAAGCAGCAGCAGCTGATGTAGTGCAGCTGCATTGCACCGAACTTACATCAGGAATATTCACTTTCTTGTTGCAAAAGAGCAGCTGTAACAGCATTACTCGGACCATGCATAGCAAATTGGAGAAACAAGACTTCTAGGCATACCTTGCTAAGCTTGCCACAAAAACCAGATTTGAACAGGTGGTAACAAGCACTGTGGTTTCACTTACAGCGAGCAAGAACGAAGCACGTCAAAACAAAACAGTATCTTCAACGTTTTCACCTGTACGACTCACCATTGTGCACTGCCCGTTAAGAGACTGAAAAAAACTGAAGAACATGTCTTACCAGTCTTACTCATATGCCACCAAACTCAATCAAAGAAGTTTAAATAACAGTGGTCGACAAAAGGGATCTTCCTAGTTTATTTATGAACAGGGAGGAGTCTTTGGTCTCAAACAATGTTGGATTTAATATACAAGAATGGACAAACATGACATAACTATAAGAGTTCCAATACCATTAGAGATATCTACAAACATAAAGATCTGATTGGTAGACTACAATTCTATGATTAAATCCATCAAAACCAAATTCAAGTCTTTATTTATAACGCTTACTTTTCTGGGAGGCCAATTTGCTCAGGATATTGTCATTAGAGAAATGAATACCAGGGTTCGGAAGCCAAAAAAAAACACTTTGTTGGTTACAAATCCTTTATTGCCTCCATCATATACATTTTAATGTCTCTTATAAAGAAAGCCTTATTACAAAAATCCAAACACAGGTTATTTTCCCAGGCAGAATTAGATATGGTCTTTTGTGGAATGTAACAGAGGGAGCTCAACATGCTCCTGTACCTAAAGGGGATAGAAGGAAGTCTCAGAGGGAGCTCACCACGCTCCCTTACCTGAGGGGGATAGGAGGAAGTCTCAGAGGGAGCTCACCACGCTATTGTACCTGAGGAAATAGAGGAAGATCTCAGAGAGAGCTCACCATGCTAGTGTTCCTGTAGGGGATAGAGGAAAGTCTCAGAGGGAGCTCACCACGCTAATAATGTACCTGAAGGGGATAGTGGGAGCTCACCACGCTTTCGAACCTGAGGAATATAGAGAGAGGTCTCAGAGGGAGTTCCCCACGCTCCCGTACCTGAGAGGGATAGGAGGAAGTCTCAGAGGGAGATTACCACCCTCATCTACCTGAGTAAATAGAGGAAGATCTCAGAGAGAGCTCACCACGCTAGTAAACCTGAATGGGATAGAGGGAAGTCTCAGAGGGAGCTCTCCACGCTCGTGTACCTGATGAATATAGTGGGAGGTCTTAAAGGGAGCTCCCCATGTTCCCGTACCTGAAGAATTGGATGGAGATCTCAGAGGGTGCTCACACGCTCCTGTACCTGATGGGGATGAGAGGACCTTGTTGGATGGCAGACTGACTACTGCAACTGACCACTGCTACTTTTATAGCGGCTGTCTTCTACTGCATTTACCCCTACTAAATGTTTACTTTTAGTAAGATCTGATCTTATCTACAAATAACAATAAACAGTCTCTTCAATTATTTCACTAAAGAACCTTTTATGAAACTTAACATTTATTTATAGTTATGTATATTATATTATATTTATAGTTATGTTAAATACTTATGTATTGAAATGTTTTGTTAAATATTTACACATTACACATAAATAATAGGCCTATACATTATATTACTCAAAGTTTTACTTACAGAAATAGTAACTATTCGGTTGCTTGACAGATCTAGAATTGATGCTTTTGGAATGGCAGCCTGAAACAAAGGAACAATATTTTAGTATAAATTTATTTAAGGCCCCACTTATATAATTAAACCTTTTCAATTGTGCAAGAATATTTGTAAAGAATCATTTAATATAAAAATGAAATAAAGTATATTAAACGTCTTACCTATCAAATTGTAATATTGAATAATTAAAATTATGCATTATAAAAAATCAAATAAGGTATTAATTTAGTACAGAAATTTTAACGATTCAATGTAAATAAATGAAAATATCTTCAGAACGATTTGAGATATGGATGTGCAGTTTTCACCATTGGTTTTGTCTTAAAATTCTACATTGAAATGATGTAGGATATCACATGACCACTTTATTATTTAAAAAAAAGTTACATTCAAAATGACGGGTCCAAGATGGCGGACCAAATTTTTGACATCTTAATAAAATAGTATTTTTACATAGAGTAGGTTCCTCAATCACATCTACCTTAAAACTTTCCTTATATATGAAATATTAAGCCGTCTCAAACTTTTCACCCACCCTGTATAAACTAATAAATCCTACCAAAAATGTTTATAAAAATATCAACACAGTGAAAAAGTAAATGTGAAAATCACTTCCCTGAACAAATTCATCTAATAAAAGTGACAAAACGTATACAAACGAGACAATATTTATAATGTCTCATGATATTAGTACCTGTTAAAATAGCTTAGCTTTAATATACTAACTTACAAAACTTACTTTGTAAAATGTAAAATAAAAAACACTATACAGTATTAATTGTAAAACTTGTAATTACAAAGAAAATCAACAATCTCACTTTTATTGCATCATCACAAACATTCTAAATCAATTAACTCATGTTCAAAATAAACTAATAAATCTTAATATAAGTAACAATTGTTATTATCCCATAAAGAATAAGTTACAACACATAGGCCTAATAGTAAAATATTAGAGTTATAGCAACAAGTATCAAATGTAACTACATACTAACTGTAAAAGTAATGCACTTTTACATTGAACTTGGTTTTAACGGCCTCAGCTAATGCGTCAACTCGGGAAAAGGGTAATTTTTTAGGTCCGGTCAAAATAGTTATCTTTTACATTATTATAAACTCCTGTTTTAACGTCAATAAAAATATTTTAACCACTCGGTTGTAACGTCATAAATCTACAAAATAGCAATGTTAAACTTTGAATTCAGTTTTCTCAGAACTAGAAAAGTGTTAGAATTCCCCCTTTCCTTTGATTTCAAGCAGCCTATTTTCTCACTCCTCAGAATCGAGCCATGAAATAAACAAAAAATATATTTTTTTCACATGTAAAACCTTAGACAGGTCCCATCAAAGACGGTAGAGGGAGGGTTCCACTACAAGACTGCTAACTCTCCCACCCCTCCTAAGGAACAATTCATACATTATGTGGTGTCAGTTGAGTGCTGTGTGTAACTAAACCCATGACCATGCTGGGAAAGTGTTCGGACACTACGAAAACGTGGCGAGACTCAACTGTATAGCCTAGCAAGACATTTATGAAGTTGTGATCAGACAGTTGTGTCCCCTCCCCCCCCTCCCACAGTAATGTTCACACTTTAAAATTGTTGCGTGTTTTTTAATACAATAAATTAATGTTTTAATACATACTGTAGGCTATTTTAATGTTTTTAATAGGCCTACTGTTTATTAATACACACTACATGTATTTACTCATTAAAACTTTACACATTAACCAATGTTGCCTGATTTATAAATAATTGTAGGTGACCTCAGCTCCAATTATCGGGACCCTACTGTATATTAAAAGAAAAGTACAGTTTTTCTTTTAAATAACCATCATGAATAATGTTGCCGATAATAGTAATAGTGTATCGTTGTTTGTCCTTTCACTCAAGGTAATAAAAATACGATTTCCTGTTGGTACATCTTTATAACGTAGCTCGGACGTAGCGTCAACATTCGTTTGGTCCCTTCGTTGATGCTATAACCCAGTTCAACTGTATAGTGGGAAAATAAAATTATACCCTTTGCTGATACTAAACAGTAAACTCTTAATATTTAAACCTGTACTTATTCTGCAACTTTTTCACCGAGCTATTGTAACAATTATATCATTCGGAAAGGCAAGATTTGTATAGCCTACTCAGATAGTTTTTACCAACACAGACCAAGCTGGTCACGCCCTGTTTTCAAATAGCTAGCACTCTGGGTAGCCTCGATAATCTCTAGCCATCCCCCTGCTTTTTCAGCTTCCTCCAAACATTATAAAATTGCACAAACTCAAGCTTATTTATCATAGTTTTAAAATAGCTCTTACAACTAAATATAACATTTTTTAAACACAGACCGTTGGTCTTTTTTCTTATTTAATAAATGGTTGTTGCAATTTGATACGGCTGTTATAAAACATGAGTCATAGTAACCTATTTCAGTGTAAATAGTTAAATGAGTTTTAACTCTATTTCTAAAGTATTTGGTTTTAAGTATTAATTTTTTTGCGAATATGTAGTAAAACTTAGGCTCTAGTATTGGAGTTACTTTCACGAAAAAGTCAGACTACCAAGGTTGTTCAGTAGACAGTTTTATTTATTCTACATTAGGCTATTGATCGGTATGGGTCACCATGTAGGCCTACATTATTAATATCATGTCTCATTTTTACAGTTAAGAAAAGAAATATATTTTTAAAGAGAATACATTTTTTCTGTGAATCACTGGCAACCAAAGGTCTACATAATTTTTCAGGAGGGGCCTGGGAAAATGATGTGTGGGGAGGGGGAATTCAGACTTCAGATAAGTTAAGCATAACCTAATATGGTTACTCTGGTTATAATGTTGCAAGAAACTGACATTAGGAGCTGTGTTTTCTTTATAACAGCTTGATTTATGAACTCATTGTTCAAATTAAGAAAATCACTTTTTATCAGATTGGCAATTACATTTCTTCTATAAAAGAAGAAACCAAAGGCTAATCTTAAATGTAAAATGAAATAATAATGTTTTTACAATTTTTACCTAAGTGAACGGAACCAACACAAGTGGCTAAACTTGCATGACAATCCAGAGTCCTGATGGCCAGGCGCTTAGTTTTACCCTACATGCTCTGGCTGCAAATTTTGTTTTAATTATAAAAACAACCAAAGGGGAGGAAGGAGGAAGATCTACTGTTCCTGTTATTCTTACCTTTGCAGAAAAGATAAAATTGGTGTCATGATCAATGATGTGGTTGGAATCAACAACACTAATCCAAAATGCAAAAAAAATACATCAAACTACACATAAAATGATTATATTTACAGTTAATAAAAGTAATAAAATAATTTAACTAAACCTTCTCAGTTTGAACTCATTCAATTTTTGGCAACACTAGGCCTACGGTACTCGCTTTCCTAAATACAGTTTACTTTGTCCGCACAGATACTATCAGAGGAAGGCGTATTGTAAACTTACTTTCCGGAGAGTTTTATCTTATAGAAATATAATGTAGTTGGGTTAATGTACCTATAATAACTGTGAAAGGCTTGTGTTAAATACAGTGCCAATTTTTTTCCTAGTTAATACTAACTTTTAAAAAAGGAATAGGCTACTTAATTATGATAAAGATCTAGGGCCTTTTCTGTTATATCCCCGCATTTACAAACTATTTTCTATTCTCAAACTATTTTCTATAGAATGAGGATTAATCAGGAATGTCCAAATGTCCAAATAACTATTTATACTTATCTACTCCATAACATATAAGGACGGAAGTTTCGAGTTTTTGTTGATATTAGATAAGGGTTATCGGAAACGCGTAACTTTACTATTCAACTCTAGCCTAATATTTTTGCATGTGGAATACAGGTAAACATACTGTGACTAAATAGGTCAGGTTAGAACCTTTTAGGTATTTTTTTATTATTATTTTTGCATTTCTGTTGCCATAGCAAAATAGTTTGTAAATGCGGGGATATAACAGAAAAGACCCAAGTTCTAAATTTTGCTAGCTATTAAGTCTATCAACAGTATATTTTTTAAAATACATTTTTATATATTTGGTTTGTATATTCATGGTAAATTTCTTATACAGCTTGAATATAGAAAACTTTTAACAGTTATTAATGACTTAAAACAATGTATTTATTACTTCAGAACAAAGCACTTTTAAACAATTATAAAATCCATTACGGCGAAAGTTTACTATTCGACCCTATCCTAATATTTTTGCAGACAACGACATTGTTTTACATTCTACTGTTAAATGTTGAATACATGTAAAAATATTATAGGCTAGGTTAGAACCTTTTAGGTTTTTTTTTTGTATTTGTTTACTTTAGCGTGTCAATCGAAACTACTAGCCTATAAGTACACAAACCTTAACTTTTTTCTTTATAAATATAGTATTTATACACTTCACTGATGCCGGGAAAGGAATATTTAACCATCTTCAACAAGTACAATATTAAAAACTTTCAAATCAAATGATCCTTATGGGAATTTACATTGAAAAGAGCCGACATGTTTTGCCCAGCGTTCTCCCAGCGTTGCCGCATTTGTCTTGTTCTTTTTTTTTTTGTAGAAACGAACAGTTTAGCCAACTCAACTAAGTAAACATACTGTGACTAAATACTATAGGTTAGAACCTTTTAGGTTTGTTTTAATTTTAATTAAATAATGTGATAATAACAAAATATAATCATACTGTTATCGGCCATATTAAGTAAAAAGTAAACATACTGTGACTAAATACTATAGGTTAGAAACTTTTAGGATTTAAAAAAATTTGAATTAGGGCCTATATAATGTGATAATAACGAAATTTTGCTAATTTTTTACGGAATCAATGAGATTCAATGCCACAGGTCACTGTTTTATACATACCCCATTCAGTAAAATAACCTATTGTTCGATTTGGCAACGTTGATGAAATTCCATTTTAATTACGCAGTTATAGCCTATTGTATTTTCTATTGTTCTTAATGGTACATTGTTATTGTTTTCGTTATTAATGTTATTTGTTATATTATTTTTAATTTTCTTGTTTTGTGGGTACTTTTTTGATTAATATTGTTTAGTTTATTTATTTCTTACGTGTTAAGTGTATGTGAAGTGATTTATTTTGTTATAATTACGTGAAATATTGCGGGAATGTCAAAAATTAACCTGTATAATTTCAAGTTTTATGTCTTTCATTATTCCTATAAATTTTATTTCCCGGGAATATTTTTGTTGTTTTTACAATCAGTTAGACGTATTCTTTCATATTATTTAAAATTCCCTTATAAATCGATTAGTAGTAGGCTACACAGGTTTCAAATAGAGATTTATACACACACCTTATTCATTACAATAACCTATTGTTCCATTTGGCAACATTGATTAAATTTCATTTTAAATACGCAGTTATACCTTAGTTTCTATTCTTCGATGTTATTGTTTTTGTAATTTACGCTTTGTTACATTATTTTCAAACTTTCTTGCTTTGTGCTTTGTGAATACTTTTGGGGTTAATATAGTTTAGTTTATTTAATTCTTAAGTGTTTGGTGTATGTGAACTGATTTATTTTGTTATAATTACGTGAAATATTGCGGAAAAGTCGAAACTTAAGTTTTATTTCTTTCATAACTCCTACAAATATTATTTCCAGGGAAAATTTTTGTTGTTTTTACAATCAGTTAGATGTGTTCTTTCATATTATATCAAATTCTCTTAGAAATCGATTGACAAGTTAAAGTAAATGTTTACCCAATTAAAATATGTATCAACACATTTAGAGGTTATGTTACTTCTGGTCTTAATATGTCACCCCTTTTAAATATGCTAAACATATAATTTAAGCAGCCTTATTAGCATTTTTCGTAAATATAATTAAAATTGTAAACACTTCAATATTATAAGTTGATTAAGTCTAAACAGCAACCCCTTTTCAATTCACAACATGTACACAATTACAATCATTACAACATAAAACTTACTATATCACGGACAGGAACTTCTTGTAAATCTGATAAGCTCAGATCCAAAGTTCCATCTTCAAAATGTTCTTGCAAATTTTTTTTTGGTGGCATTTTAAAAAAACGTTTACAGTTAAATGTTCAGAAATTCACTTAAACTTTAAACTCCAAATCCAACTTCGGTCTCCAGTTAACGTTTGAAAAAAGCCACGTATAAATTTCCCATTTTTCATTCTCGCCCCTTGACAAATCTAACACAGCCTTCTAGAATGAACGCAGTTAAGCACACTCACACACAATGTAATATAGAAATGGGGTCATATACCAGTTCTATGACGATTTTAAGCCCATACACGACGATATAAAATATTGAAAATAGTATACATTAAAGAATTAATTAAATTATATTGTATTTGGGAATCTATAATTTTAACATAATTTCAACATAATATCTAGCTTATTTTCTTATGTGTTCGCACTCTAGCGGCCGCATTTTATGTCCGATTTGGTCTAAATTTGGTACAAGCGTTGGTTGTCTATGTACCTCAGACCAGTTCGTTAACCAAAAAAATCCAACAAACGGAAGTACGTTTTTTGACCGGAAGTAACTATTTTTGAGAATTTTACTGCGATAATGAAATTTTGTTTAGAGTTTTTTCTAAAAATATAAATGTAGGATATTATTCTTCACATTTTGTTTTTTTACGCGACCTTATAGCTCGCTTGGTTCCCCCAAAATCGATCAAAACGTAAAATACCATAAAAGTACCCGGTTCGAAGCCAAGTAGTGCAACCTCGCGAGGCCACTAGGAGGAAACAAATTCTACTAATATATTGCATACATACAGACAGCTGTTCAACGTCTTCGTGAATAGACCTATTTCCCAAATTGTTGGTTGAAACCCTAAAACATAGGCATATAAACTTAATTTTGGAAATTTGCTCAACTCACGTCAGCGGTCCAGCTGAGTGGTCGAATTATTTTTTAGAGAGTAGAAAGAAGATTTTCAAAATTAAAGCTTTTATCAAGAATTATTTGAGAATTAGGTACTATGAGTCAATCAAGACTTAGTGATATTTGGCGATACTCGGTATTGAACAACAGGAAACGAGAGAAATTAATGTAGATAAAATTGTAGAAGAGTTTCTTCTTTTGAAAAAACGCAGATTAAGCCAACTTCAATAACTCAGTGTGTATGTGGTATGTGGCTGTAAAACTATGATAAACTGTCATAAACTGTCTCTACTGACAGTATTTAAATTATTCAACCATCATTTTTTTTTAATATTAAGTGATCTAGTGATTGTGTAAATAGTTGTTCAATTATTAGGCTACCTAAATAACTGATAAACGATTACCATACAATGAACAAAACTACAAAATACTCAGTTTAAAGCATTGGCATTGGATAAACAAAGGACACGAGATAAACCGAAAAGTATAGCCTATACTAGAAAGTGACAAGTGCAGAATGGAGTTTTTTAAAGTTCATAATCTTATATAAATTGATAATAAGTGACATATTTACAGCCGTAAAAACACAATCACTTGGATTTTTCTAATAATAGTAATTTATTTGTTAAAATAATAATCTAATCTCATTAATACTATTACTGCTACATTTAAGAGGAATACAAATCTTATTACTATACGTTTTACTTTCTCACTATACTATAGTATAGAGAAAGTATAGTAATTGCAAAAAAATCGATGTTGAGATTTTTGTGGAAATATCCGTTTTGGGACCCCCTGAGTCCAAAAAAGTGGTTTTTACAAAATGTCTGTCTGTATGTATGGCTGTATGGATGTATGTATGTATGTATGTCTGTATGTATACAAAGCTAGAGCGAAAACTATTCGATCGATTTGAAACAAATTTGCACCGGACATGTCAAGTAGGCCTGTATAGATGCACGAAAAATGGTTTTGAAAAATCTTAAAAAACAACCCCCTTTTTCGCAAAAAAAATCCCAAAAAAAAAACAGTTTTTATTTTTTTATTAAAAAACCGATATAACGATTTTGATAAAATTAGGCTTATTTGTAGCCTTTAATGTTCCCTACCATGTGCAAAAAACCGCATCTTTCTATAAATTCTCGTTTAGCTAATAATAATAATAATAATTGATTTTTGGGAGTTTTTTGGCGAAATGGCGAAAACTATTCGATCGATTTCAAACAATTTGCACCAGACATTTCAAGTAGGCCTGTAAAGATGCACGAAAAAGGGTTTTGAAAATTTTTGAAAAACAACCCCCTTTAGGGCCAAAAAACCTCCAAAAAATCAGTTATTATTTTTTTTATAAAGTAACGTCTCTAACGATTTTAATAAAATTTGGCTTATTTGTAGCCCTTAATGTGCCCAACCATATGCAAAAAACCGCATCTTTCTAAAAATTATCTTTAAGCTAATAATAATAATAATAACTGATTTTTGGGGGTTTTTTGGCCATAAAGGGAGTTGTTTTTCAAAAATTTTCAAAACCATTTTCGTGCATCTATAAAGACCTAATTGAAGTGTTTGGTGCAAATTTGTTCGAAATCGATCGAATAGTTTTCTCTCT
>JAGFPH010000279.1:438973-462938 GCA_018207615.1 Philaenus spumarius | reverse complement strand
TTGAAATCGATCGAATAGTTTTCTCTCTAGATAATAATAATAATATTTATTAGTTATTCTCCAACTTTAATAAACGTATACAAAGCTAGAGAGAAAACTATTCGATCGATATCAACTAAATTTGCACCAGACATGTCCAGTAGGCCTGTATAGATGCAAGAAAAAGGGTTTTGAAAAATTTTTGAAAAACAACCCCCTTTTTGGCCAAAAAACCCACAAAACATTTTAGTTATTATTTTTTTTATAAAAAAACGGCTCTAACGATTTTGATAAAATTTGGCTTATTTGTAGCCTTTAATGTGCCCTACCATATGCAAAAACCCGCATCTTTCTAAAAATTCTCGTTTAGCTAATAATAATAATAATAACTGATTTTTGGGGGTTTTTGGCCATAAAGGGGGTTGTTTATAAAAATTTTTGAAAACCTTTTTACGTGCATCTATAAAGACCTAATTGACGTGTTTGGTGCAAATTTATTTGAAATCGATCGAATAGTTTTCTCTCTAGATAATAATAATAATATCTATTAGTTAATCTCCAACTTTAAAACCCTCCATTTGGCAGTTAGAAATTTCTATACTGGCAGGCACGTTTTTACTACTCGAACACATTGTCATTTAAACACCTCTATAATCTAATCCATTTTAGTAAAGTATATACTATTATACATTTTCGTGTTCAGAAAAGTACAGAGAACATTTCTGTGTATTTTATTACTTTCCTTACCCTATACTAGGTAAGGTAAGTATTGCGATCGACCCAAAAATTCGATGTCGAGTTTTCATAATATCTTTACGTTTCAAGGCCCCCTGAGTCCAAAAAATGCATTTTTGGCAATTGGTCTGTCTGTGTGTCTGTGTGTGTGTGTGTGTGTGTGTGTGTCCGGAGTGCACAGGGCAAACGGCTGGACGGATCGAACTGAAATTTACAGGATATCTTCAAACATGTAAACAATTAAACCCATGTAAATTTGAAGCAAATCGGAGGTGGTGTCTTACCGTGGGAGCAGTTTTTAGCACATTTTTGGTATTTACTCCAAATTCAGTCTAACGATTTTGATTAAACTTTGCTAACATACTCTACTCCGACCCCCTTAACACCTTATGTACGCGAAAGACCGTTAAAAATTCGTTGAAAAAAGTTATTACAAAAACCAAGTTATTTTGTTTTTATCTCTGAAATGGCTGGTCCTATCGACTTGAAAATGGCCTCATTCGATTCAGCGTCCAAAATAATGTCAAAAACGATACCCCACTCAACTTTTTCCATTTTTTCAAAAATTGCCCCCAAAAAGGGCGTTTTTGGGGGTAAAAATGTCTTTTTTTAAACTAGCCGTATTTGGTATCAAATTTGACATTTTGTGAGGTTAGAAATCGATTGAGACCAAAATCAGGTCCGTGGGATTAACCGTTTTGAAGTTAGTACCGCTTTCTTCGAAACGGATACTCCTATTAACTCGAAAATGGTATCATCAATCTCTCGCTCGAGAAATTTGATAATTGATACAGCATCTATTTTGGTAAGGAAAGTTGTGTGATGTGCCACACCAAATGTTTTTTTTAACAATTACCACACAAACATTAATTGCGTCACAAATAGAAAACAAAATAGTTTGGGAAATGGAAATGTCAAAAGTTGGCTCTTTGGAAAAATGTTAAAAAAATTGCATAATAAATCTAAGATATACAAAATGTAGACAAAATAATTTTGTTCAAGAAACAATAAAAAAAGTTAACATTAAAAATAAATAGGTACGTTTATGGTAAATAAAATAGTAATTTTTGGGAAATTTGTAAAAAATTACCTTCTAGTATTAAAACATTTATAAAAATGTCAATATTCATAATTAGTGTTTCTAAACTATATTATACTATAAAGGATAATATATCCTACAAAAATCACTTCAAGTGTAAATTGTTGAGGTATCATATACATATATATTGTCTTCTATAAACTAGAATTTGTTTTTCTATGAGCAAAAAATTTATAAAAACACAAATATGTTTACTAAAAGGCATCACAAAGAAGCCTAATCTTGTTATGAACATTCAAAAATGTAATATACAAATTAATTAGGAAGTAGGAAAAAATTTCTCTTCTAGAAACTAAAATATGGTACGGAGGCGTATTCTAAATTTTAGCCATGTTGACAAAAAAACAAAAAATATTTACAAAAAGACATAAAATTAAGCCTAATTTTGTACTAGATGTACAAAAATATAATACACATATTATTTAGTAAGAAGGAAAAATATATGTCTTCTAGAAACTGCAATATGATCAGGAGGCTAATTGTAAACTTCAGCCATTTAGCCTAGATCAGGAAAACACAAAATATGTTTCCAAAAACGCTGAAAATGAGGCCTAACTTAAACTTACATATAATACACATATTATGTGGTAAGTATGCTATCACAGTGTAGACAAATTTACAGTTTCAGTTTAAAAAAACTGGAAAAAGAGTGGGCTAACTATGACAAATTGTCAGACTAAAATACCTAGGCTAAGTCAGAAAAAAAGCGGTAAAAACTAAATATTCGTAAACTTCACGGCCTTCTGTATCAACCAAGTGTTCATTTCTTATCGATACTTACATCAATTTAAAGATAATTTCAATACGAATCGATAGGTATATAATACTTACTTGGTTTATAATACTACTAAATAGATAATCGCTAATAACTAATCGATACCTACAGGTACTTTTTACCAGTATAGAAACTGCTTCTGTAAGGTATTACATAAAAATCTGTAACTATTTGTTGATAACAGGCAGTGACAATTAGAACAAATATTTTCAAAGGAAAAGGTTTGACCTAAGCAGTGGAGTAATCAAAATTATTCCAAAACGAAATTTAACCATCAAAAAACGAGTGGAAAAACGCGCATTTTATTCGTGTTCTATCGCATCAAACAAACTGAACAACATTCCAACATTTCTTGCGTGACTTTGTATATTTTTTACGTGTTTATTATGTGTCACAATGCAATAAACTATATACCAAATTAATCTTTAGAATGTTCTGTGTACAATATATAATATGAATTATTTAAATATTACTTTAGATTCGCAAACTTTAATTTAAAAAATGCTTGTTAAAAGAGTACCTGAGGTACTCTTTGCCAGTGTGGTGACGCTTTAAAAGAGTACCCCAGGTACTCTTTTCCGGATAGAGGGTTAATAAAAAAACTCTCCTACCCCACCCTACAAGTCTCATTGAATCTGTTTAATAATTTAAATATGTTTGTGAGAAAGTACGTGCCAGTTCCTGGTACCGTTTATTGAATTTACTTTAATTAATATTTAACATAGTATTCTGTAATAATTATCTCATGTCTCAGAAGTAGGTTTTTGATTCGCCCTTGGAGCGCGAGTGTAAGAATAACGTATACAAAAATTGTATATTTTATTTTATATCGGTCATCCTTTAGGCCGAAAACTATTTATCATGGCGTTCGTGCAGTAAAGGAAATGTCGGGTCATATGCCTCGGTTAATGAATATATTAACCCGTTCACTCAATAGTAATAATGGTTTTAAAGATATTATAGGGGGAGGGGGGCCTGATGAACAAACTTGCGGGGGGGCCGCGGGTTCTTATCGCCGCCACTGATTACTACTTCACCATTGTAAAAGGGTGTAGTGATTGTTAAAGTAAAAGAGCTTAATAGTATACTAATTATATACTAATTTTTGACACCTGTTTTGATGATTTGGACACATGACCTGGTTCGCATGTCACTAGCCCGGAAAATTATTTTTTGCTTTAGCTGCTTACCAGTTGATATACTAATTGTGGGAATGTGTATACTAATATATACTAATTGTATACTAATTCCTGGTAAACCTTTTGAGTCATTTCCTGACATGACCGGGCCAGTGACATGCACCTTCGGATGGCCATCAGTACTGGACAAGGTAAAATCCCTCGAACGCCTGGATGGCCAGTAGGACTGGCCCCACAAATGATCTGCATTAATTTATTTTTAGTAGTTTTATTTTGTCTAGATTGTGCTGAAATCTAAAGTCCAAATCTTAAACTAATTAATTCCCGCTTTTTTTCTGGTCTGTGTTCTATCTAAACGTAACAATATTCGTTACATTATAATCTTACCAGCAATTTAGTTTTACATTGCGGTGGTCTAGCCAAGTGTTTTTTTTTTTAATTTTGAAGTAATTTAATAGAACAAAAGTTAATTAATTTATTATGGCTTTTAAGTTGTTTTTGTTAACAAGTACTTGATTTAGTTTTATTTTAAATTACCAAAAATTTTGTTAGATAAGTTGTATACAATGGTTTATTTTTTCATTAAAATACATTTAACTTTATATTTACAGCTAAACCAAAAACTCACCAATAACAACATAATATCAACTTGTTTTGTATGGCAAAATAAATGAGTTACTAAAAGCCCATGATTTTATTAAACAAAAATAAATACCCACTAACAACATTTCAGACTGTAGTGAAAAATAAATTCAGAGCTGTTGACGACTCACGGTGACGATGGCGCCAGAGCTGACAACAGTAACGTAAGCAGCCAGTCAGGCTGGCCATCCAAGCTGTGAGGACGTCTAATGCGGTAAATATTCAGAGCTGACTGAGAATAGCGTATGGCCAGCAGTACTGGCCATCCGAGCGCAAAGGGTTAACACAAGTTCAAGTTCGTACCCAGTTATAAACTGCTAACAAATCATGTACAGTAACTTATAAATAATTAGATACATTATCAGGCCCCGGGCTTAGGTCACAGGTGCCCTGGGCAAATGGTCTACTGGCGCCCCTTTTATTACTATAGTGTAAAAAAAACCTATAATGGAGGTTTTTTTTAAAACAAATAATCTATGTTACTTAGACATTTATTTCTACATAATTCACACTTCCAACAAAGATTAAAACTTTAAGTTATATTTTTAAAGATCCTACTTTGTACACAGCATTTTAAATGACAGATTTTTTCTGGCTTTCAATTTGGCAAACTTGTTTATTACATCAGAAAAATCTGTGCTAAGGGTTAAGTCTTTTTCACAACACAGTAACATAAGACAATTTAACTTGCTGTCTGAAAGAGCAGATCTCTTAACATTCTTCAGATGATTCAAAGCAGAAAATCCTCTCTCTGCAGAGCAGTTAGTGACAGGTAAAGTCAGTAAAATTCTAACAGCTACTTCAAGATTTGGGAAATTACTTTTCAATTCATTTTGTATTATAGATTCATACACGTCATGGATTCCTCTAAATTCTTCCTGTTCCACATACATTTTGAAATGCAGGCATTCATTTTCAAATTCACTTCCAATGTCATTAGGGTAGGATGCATAAAGTTTGTTTGCAGCTTGTGACATGGCCTCTTTCTGTGATCCTTTTTGAACAAGAGTAGAGAGTATTTCAAATTTATCAGCCAAATGCTCATAGGCCTAAGCTAATTTTCGCCTTGACAGGTTACTTATCAAAGAATCAAAGATTTTTATGTAAACTTGAGTTTTGAAAATGGTCCTTCCTTCAAGATGAGCTTCATCACCAAGGCTTTCATCTGCAAAAGTGTTTCTGGTTCTTATCCTGTTGTAGCTGGGCGATTCAACTTGTAAAAACGTCAAAACTGTTTGTTCATACTTGTCAAACTCATCCCTCCTGACATTTAAATAGCTGTCCAAGGTTTGAAGCTGTGTTTTACCTACTGCTAGGTTGAGGGTTTCACTTTGGAGACTTTTGCTGACTTTATCGAACCTTTCCAAAATGTAATTCCACAAAATCGTGAGGAAGGCTATTTCGAAGTTCTCAAACTTCTTTTCCAGTCCTAAAGCTTCTACTTGTACTGCAGGCTTCTGAGTAGGGTCTTTGGATATTTGCTTAAGTGATTTTCGTATTTCCTTGTAGCCTTTAACCAAAACCTTCACGGCATCAGCTCTCGCTGACCATCTAGTCTGAGATAGGGATTTTACCAATGGAGTTTTACTATTTTCTAACGATGTTTTTAAAATGCTCCATCTATGGGTTGAACAAGAAAAAATGTGAACAGGTTATGGAGGAATTGAAAAACAGGATAGCATCAGTGCAGCACTCTGCAGCTGAAGAACCAACGAGGTTGAGTAAGTGCGCAGCGCAAGGTACAAACACAGCAAAAGGGCAGTGTTGTTTATTTCTGGCTTGTAGTCCTGTGTAAGCTCCAGACATATTCGCAGCATTTTTATAGCTTTGTCCTCGGCATAACTCAATATTTAGTCCCAATTCTGTTACTCTACTCAGAACTGCATCTTCTAGGCTACTCGAGGTGTGGCCTATTCCAGGAAGAGATGTTCCTTTGGCTTAGCATCTTTAATGCAAACATAACATAGTACGAATGCTAATTGATCGGTGTGTGAACAATTGGGAGTAGAATCCACGATGAAGGCGAAGTAGCGAGAATGTTTTACCTCTTCAGTCATTGTTTGTAGCACACAATCTGCCATTACACTGATGAACTCGTCACACGTTTCTGCAGATAAGTATGACACATGGCCTAATTCTTTGTTCCCATACTGAACAAGGTGCTGGGAAAGAAAAGGATAAAATTCACTGATTAACTAAAGACATCATAAAAACAATCCATTGGAATTGGATCCTAAACGCTCATTGTCACCTTGAAATGGTAATCCTCTAACTGAAAGGAATTTCACAACAGACACAATTCTTTGTAATACACTTCGCCATTTGCTCGTGACCTCTCCTGCTCGTATTGGGTTGAAAGTAGTGTATTTATTTGCTCTTTCTGTTTTTGTCTATTAATATAAGTTAACATGTTGGAACGATGGTCTACTGATTGTTCGTGCTCTTTAATCAACACATTCCCATGTTTCCAATCACTGAAACCTGTTGAAAATCCAGTTTTTTTGTCACGCTGAAGCAAGCAGCAAGGAACACAAAATACTTTTCCAGACGACTGTGAGTAGATCAGCCAATCCCTAGTGTAAGATTCACCGTTAGAAAGATTACATTTAAATAGTTTTACTGTAAATGTACGCTTAGATCCGTCATTATAAATACATTCAGACTTAGAAAAATCCGCTTGAAAATTCTGTTTTGGAGGATTGTTTACAATCGATTCTATAGTTGAAGGCGAAGACGGCAAAGTAATTTCCCAAGTTGCCGGGTAATTGATGTTAAAAGTGAAAGGCAACAAGCCATCAAATTTTGATTCAGAAATGGAAACAATCTGGTCATCTACATTACTGTGATCACTACTATTGCAAATAACAATATCCGTATTACCATTACCTTCGTCATCATTTAGTTCTAGTGTGTCGGTATCCTTACTAGATGCAGCAGGAGACGTAACAGATGTAAAAAAACGAAGCTATTTTCGGCACTTTCTTCAATAACTCTTGTTTTTCACTCTCCTTCTTCGCAGCACGCTTTCTGAATTCAGAACCACTTAGTTTTTTGTTCATTTTAAAACAAATTGATCACGCACATTGTCCCAAACAATAAATACACACGAAAAGCAATAAACAAACAAAGTTTGAGGTTATATGATTTTTGACAAGATAGCGGGGGCTGGGCGCATGCACCAGCTGTAGATGTACAGTCTGTACAAGTAGTTAAGTACAAGTACTGCCAACAGCGAATAGCGTATCAACTGATTGCAGTGTTACCAGCTCTAATATTATTTAACATATGAATAATAATGCATGATATTAACTTATATGATGTTTCTTACTATTTTTATTTTACATTTCCCGTAGTCTGTATTATATTTACTTGTTCTGTTCTATATTTTTATCTCTTTTATTTGACGTCCCCAAAGATTTTGCGCCCTGGGCAAATGCCCAGTCTGCCCATTTATAGCTCGAGGCCTGTACATTATACAGTATGGCATTGTTCCATTGTGATTACGCACATAATCACAACTTATTTGTGAAAAAAATGAAAATGGTTGAAGTTTGTTTTTCAAACATAAAAATAAAATAGAAAAACAATCTAAAATTATTGTGTTAGAAGAAACATATTTAACCATTCAAAAGTTATTAGTTTATTATACCAAAGTTAGTTTTCTAGGATTGGCTGAATATCTTTTTAAAATATAATTTTCAAAAACATCTTTATTTTCTTTGACAGTTTTTCTATGAACACTCGTAAGACACAGTCAGGTTGACCTGTCATTGTTGATCCAAGCCAGGTTTTTACTCTTCTCAATGTACTGAATGATCGTTCCACAGTGCATGTTGTACATGGTAGAGAAATGGCAATGAGAAGTGCCTTCTTTGTTGCAGGATAAAACATGTCTGCCTCTTTCACTAAATCATCCAAATCTAGTTTTCTTAACTGATCTTTGCTCAGATATTTGTCTCTCCACATGTACCAAAGCTCGCTTTCAGAGGCAAAACCTGTAAGTTCGTAGAACACCATAAACTCCTTTGATTTTACCTGGAAATCAGTAACGGCCATTTCAAGCATATTGAAAATCCTTAACATAGAGCCAACAGGGAAAATGCTGGTGAATGCTCGTCTGAGAACCGAGTCTCCAATGAACATATTAGCGAGTCAAAGTAAGGAATCACCTTTTCCAATACTATGTAAATAATTATACACAAGTTTAAATTCCCCCTTCTGTTAAGTAATATTAAACCAGCACAGTAAAATAAAAGTAAAGATTAAAATATACACTTACCTTTAAAGAATTTTCTAATATCCATCACAATCTCAAATAAAACTGAGTTCACTTTGAAGCGTGGGGCAAAGTGATTGAATTACAACTGATTACTTTCACATTCAAGAAAAAACACCAGCTGACCGACTCACTGAGTGAGTGACAAATAAAATGTGAATCCACGCTTGCGCAAACTGCCGACGAGCAGCCGTCTTTATTTATAAATAAACTTCAGATAAAGAACTAAAGAAGAAGTTTCATTACACTATAGTATTCTGTATCTATAATTTCGTCTCTATAATAATACAAGCGGAGTAATCGTCTCAAAAAGACAAGGCTAACCATTATCGCATGTGTATATGTGGCGCACAATACGAATAATACGATATTCAAATAGAATATCAATGATTATTTATATTATAACTGACGCATCTATTTTTTGTGAAATAATAAAATTTGTTTAAAAAATCTGGCTCTAGGAGGGGCCAAGGCCCCCTGCCTCTCCCTGACTACGCCCCTGGATGTTTTTCAATTATTATTGGACATTCATAAATGCCTAAAAATAGTCACTAAGTATGTGAGTACTTTGTAGATAATGTTTCCTTTAACCATAAGGAAGCCTCTTCAAAAATGCTCTCTGGACAAGATGCTAGTTTCTGTAAATCTCTCACCCAACATACTAGCTGACCTTAGAGGGCAGGAACTAACATTTCATAAGAAAAGAACATTAGATTCTAAAATTATTACAGTATCCAAAGTCCAATTTACATGCCCTCAGGATTATTTTATTTTGCCTAACAAACTGCTAGTACATTTAAAAAAAAAAAATGTGTAATAATTATTTTAAACCGAAGTAAATAATCAAATCATAAACTCTTGTATGAGGCAGATCTTAATACTTCAAAATTAAACTAACTTGTTATAATCACTCCTAGATGATGTTGATGTACTATTTCTCACTTTGTACATGTATACTTTGTAGAGTTTAGTTAAACTTACAGAAGAAATTATAGTAATCAAGAGTTGTTAATTTATCAATATTCTCTAAGAGCAAAGTCTTAGCCAGGTGTATAGCACAGCACAATATCTTTCTCATCAGAAAGTCTCATGTTCAAATCTCAATTAAATACTAGGAAGTTTTTATACCATTAATAAAAGATGCATATTGTTGCTTTTGTGGCATGTATGAGGAGACCGCCTAACATTATTACCACAAAATTTGCATGTAGTCATTTCCATAAAATTGCAAAAACTCAATTAATAATTTATGCGCCATTATTTAAGAGAAGTTTAGCAATTTTTTGTCTCTTGTAAAATTTTTTGTAAAATTTACGGATTTTGATATTTAGAAATTTAAAATGGCCCCCATTTTGAAATGGTAATAGTTATAAATTATAATCATAAATCCAGAAGTATTGCTGAGTAAGCCTATTCCCGTGCATTCGATTTGCTGTAGTCACTGCATATTATTCCATAAGCACTCGTATTGGTGATAAGTTTCAATAAACAATACCAAATGCTTGTCTTGTCACTTGAATGACATTTTATAAAATTTCTATTCAAAACAACAATAAACACACACACAAAAAACACGCACTACGGCAGAGAGTCGACTGGTCGGCTGTGAACTAATTGATGAATGGAGCGTCAGAAATGAACATGTTGTTTGTTTACATTTTTCACTGAGTCCTTACTCTGGATGAATCATCCGTTTGAGGAACGACTCTTTCATCAAAAGTTGGTAGGGTGTCAACTTGTTTCATCGTTCACTTTTACTGTACACTTTCGATGAAGTGAAAGTCAATTTACACTTATCACTTCGGATGATTCATCCAAGATGAACATTGAAAGTGACAATTGTAAATGGACCTTAAAGCCAACACTGGTTAACTTTCTTCCTAGTTGATGAGATAAAACTAGTTAATGCCTACATGGTAACTTGGATTAATTTGCAAAATTTAAATTTTTTCTTTAAGGGTTTACATGTAGAAAACTACATAGTGTAATATATCAATGTAAATTACTGAAATTAATAGTCTACAACTAAAAATCTGTAAATATTATTTTTGACGTATAAAATAACAAAAAAGGAGTGGGAGATTTTTTTTTAAATGGTGATAATTCTTTACATTAATATTTACTAATATTTATTACTTAGGCAAGTTTATTTTTTATCTGCAGAGGAGAATTGTAGCAGCATTAGTAGAAGTACTTCTAACATTTCCTTAGCCACTTGGCAAATGTACATTCAACAATAAAAGGCATAACTTCTTGAAGGATTTGTCTTGTAATTTTACCTACTAACACACAATACTTATATACAAATTGTATATTGTTCCCATATGGTTATGATCACGGACTTTTATTCCTGGTACCCACTAATACCACTTTTCACATAAAATGTAGTTAGTTTGATTAGTTATTTTTTATATATTGCTTACAAATTAATTTTCAAATTAAATTAACATTAATATTGCTAATCCAAAATAAAAACACCATTATACACAAACAAAAACAATATAGCTCAAATACATAAGTGATACAAGAAATGCACGAGTGCCAATGAAACACCAGGCGCATCATTTTGTCTTGGACGAGCCAAAATAAGTTTATATTTCTTTGTTGTGTTGAATTTTATTACTAAATGGTATCTTACTGAACAGTAAGAAGCTACATACTTTCAATTAATTGTTGATGCAAAATCAGGGGTCGCACATCGAGACCAAAAAGTTCTTATTTTGAAGTTTGCGGTTGAAAACAATGCAACAAATCAACTCTGAATTCGTGAACAATTTTTTTAACTTCTTTTATTTCAACATTATAATACAAATGTAAATGAAATAAAAATGATTACAGTATTATGTATTAACAAACTATAAAGAGTGTAACAAACCACCCACTATATGAAGTAAACAAACAATTCAATTTAGGCTCTAGGTTTCAACTGAAACTCAACTATTTCGCACCTAAAGAATCTAAAAAAGTATTTGATTCTTAATCACAATGGACCAAAATGTATATTTTCGGGGGTGGGGTTCACTTTTGAAGAACTTTTAAATGTAAACTTAGGTTGAGTACTACATCATTTCAAACGTATTTTAAACATTGTTAAGAAAAAAGTTTTAGCTTACTTAATAAAAACCAAAAGCATCTAAAAACAAGAAAGTGTAAGCTAACAACTAGGATATAATTATTTGTTTTAAACATTCACTAAAAGGATTATTTATTGGTTTTCACTAAAACATAAAAATTGTTTTTTGGCCACCTTGTTGAAGTGATTGGTGATATAACTAAAGTTTAAATACAAAAGGACTTTAGCTTTAAAAATATCCTTCAATTTGATATACCACTCACCTGAGTCTAAGCCCTGTATAGTTAACACAATAAACTTTGTAATGCAAGTCCTAATGATTATAGTAAAGCGATCTTCTTCCTGTTTTAAAATGCCTTTTCATAGATTCATTTTAAATATGATGCTGACTATATAATATTTGGTTAATTTTAGACAGGGTGTCCTGTGAAGACCACTTAGTACTTACTGGGCATGGCCCAGAGATATGTTGATCTGCCTGCATGAAATATAACTAAGTTGTTGTATAATAAAAAGTTATAATTGTAATTTAAAATTTTTAAAATCATAAAATTTGTTAAGCGAGAAAATTTGAATTTTTAGCCCACTTGGAACAACCTGCAAGAATTGTAGATAATTAGTTAAATATTACTTTTTTTTAAAACTATTTTGAATATCTCTTAAGGGAGGTCATTCCGTTGACTAGATTGACACGGTATAGTTTCTTTTCGTCCACTAAGCATGAACTCATATTATGATACTATCTTTTTTTATCATCAAAGTATGTTGTGCTTTTTTAACTTCAAAACATGTCACTGTAAATTGTTGCTCTTTTTTGTTGGTTGATATCAAAAAGAATAAATAAAAACTATAAATTAACAAACTTTTACTTAATAGATTTGTGAAAAATTAAAGACCATTTACCATGGTAGTTACAATTATTAAAATAATTATGATGAGACCTAAGGTTGGGAGTGGTCAATGAGAACCGATCATGGTCCCAGAACACGTTTTAGGGTGTCATTAAATTTTATATATATATATATATATATATATATATATATAAGTTATATCCACAAATAACGCCTAGTTTATATAAATAATGTTAACGTTTACTGTATGTTAGCTGAGTAAGCATTCTTTAGATGTAGAGGCTTAGAGCCATTATTCCTTAGTCGTAGTCAGAAGCTCGCTCCGTGAACATCTACAAGTACATTAGTAGTTTACGTATTATTTGTTATAGATAGTTTACAAGTACAATAAATTGTTTGTAATAAATAAAAAGGATTTTTATTAAATAGGTACAAGTATAATATTTGTTTTTTTAAAATCCAAACGCCTCAACACGAGACGTAACTGGCGCAGTCGGTAGGACAAGTTTCGGAAATTAAAAGAAAGTTTAATTTTTTCGGTTTCAACCGTTAACGAAACGAACACCTTCGTAGACGCATTCGAATCCAACGCATCGGGCGTGTATCGAAAAGATATTATTCGAAAGTGACTGTGAAGTGAGCGAAGTGAATCTTAGCAAAGACACCACATCGACAACTGTAGTTTGCAAGGATACCAGACAACAGGACTCGCAACCAGAGGGCATCTCGCCAACCAGAGGGCATCTCGCCAACCAACCCCGCAACAGACAAGAGGAAACAACGCAACGACGTTACCCCAAAAATCAACTACCCGGACCCTAATATGAGCATATATTTGTGGATCTTGTGAGTAGAAAAGAAACACCTATTAAAAATATAGGCAAAGCATTTTTTATGCAACAGTACCTATATTTTTTCAATCAATTGAAAGATTTTAAACAAAAATATCATTTCGATATATTTTATTATATTAATTGTTTTATAAGATAAACTTATTATTATTATTTTAATTTAGTTAAGTACAACTTATAAACATGGCAACCCCGACTTTAAAGAAAGAATACCTTGAAATGATTCCCGAATATAATGGAGAGCCAACTATGCTCGCTAGATTTGTGTCAATGTGTGATAAAATTGTAACTAAATTTTATGTATCTGAAAATCCGGAAGATTTTCAAAATGAATATCTTTTTTCATCTATATTAAGTAAAATTAAGGGACAGGCTTTAGAAGTTGTTGTAAGCTCTAACTCGTATTCATGGGTAGACGTAAGAAAGACATTGTTGACCACCTATTTAGACAAGAGAGATTGTTTTACTCTAAACCTTGAAATGTCTGAATTAAAACAAGACGTAAATGAATCCCCATTCAAGTTTTATGAAAGAATTCAAAAGCTTTTAAACTTACAAATCGCTTATTTTACTAATAAGGAACCATCATCTTCCATTCATGTGTTATGTGCCTATGTACAAAAATTAGCGTTAAGAGTACTTTTAAGAGGATTACATGAACCAGTAGGATCTTTAATGAGAACAAAAGACCCACATAGTTTAGAAGAAGCTTTAAATATGTTAACGAACGATTTTCAATTTAAAAATTCTAAATTGTATCAGAATAACAGACCCGCTCTAAACAAACCCGTTCAAATGCAAAGACCTGTTCAACAGAAAACTTTCCAACCTAAACAACTACCTTACCAAAATAACCAATATCAAAATACCCAAAACCCTTATTTTAACAAACCGTATCAGCAATTTCAACCAAGACAACCATTTAACACAAATCAACAGCAAAAGACTAATACAAATTTCAATCAAAATCAGAAACAATACAAACCTACACCTATGAGTATTTCCACAAGACAGACGGACAATACGTTTAGGAACACAAAAATGTACCAAATAACCGGAAAACCCGCTGAAGAAATGTGCGACTTTTCACAAGACTTTGAACAAGATTTAGGACAAGCAGAGCAAAGTTATAACGATAATTCTGAAAACCCCGAAATATGTCAGGAACAGTTTGAAATGTTAAATTTAAATGAAGACGAACCAAACGATGATTATTTTTTAGGAGCAACGAGCCTCGGAATAAATTCAACATAATGAATATCCACAATGACAGCAATGAATTGCCTTACATTTATGACCCGGAAACGAATTTAAAAATCTTGATAGACACGGGAAGCACCAAATCTTTTATAAAGAAAAACCTAGCATTTCAGATGTATAAAAACGCAATAAAGTCAGAACCTTTTGAGATAACTACAGCACACGGTACTTCAAGAGAAAAATATAGTTGTAAATTACCGTTATTAGGCAAGAAAGACGCAAAATTCTATTTGTTTAATTTTCATGAACAGTTCGACTTACTTTTAGGAATCGATAACATGAAAGAGTTAAAACTAAGCTTTGACTTTATTAAAAACACAATCACCTTACCAAGTAAAGACCAGGCAATTAGGAAGTTACCTATACTCTATCTTAACACGGAAGAACCTGAACAACCAGAAACCAGACCCAATATTATTAAAAATAAAAACTTCCAAAGTTATGTAATTCAAGCAAGAAGTAAACAGATAGTGAAATTAAAAATTAAAAATATGTCTAACGGTCAAGGAGTAATTCCTTATACTTATTGTAAAGGACTAGAAATTCCACAATGTGTTGTGACTATAAAAAATAATGAAGCACTTTGCCCAATTATTAATAATTCTCTAAATAAAATACAAATAACACCAAAACCATTGGAAATTGAACCATTAGATAATTTTGAAATTGTGGACACCCGAAATGAAAATCATATTAACTTAAAATCTAAAGAAATAAATCTTAACTCAATAAATTGCAAAAACAAGAAATTAGACCTGAATAAAATTAGGACGGATCACATGAATATTGAAGAAAAGGACGAAATAATCAAATTAATTAAGGAATACGCGGATATATTTCATGTTGAAGAAAATAATTTGACTTTCACCAATCAAGTAAAACACATAATAAGGACAACAGATGAAATCCCAATTTATAATAGAAGTTACAGATATCCAGAAATCTATAAAAAAGAAGTAAACAATCAAATTCAGGACATGCTTAGACAAAAAATAATTAGACATTCTAAATCACCTTGGAATAGCCCCATTTGGATTGTACCAAAAAAAGCTGACGCCTCAGGGAAGCAGAAATTTAGGCTAGTGATAGATTTTAGAGGTCTTAATTCGAAAACAATCGATGATAGATTCCCGTTACCAAATATAACGGATATTTTGGATAAATTAGGCCGATCTCAATACTTTACGACCTTAGATCTAGCATCTGGTTTCCATCAAGTGGAAATGGACAAGGATAGCGTGGAGAAGACAGCTTTCTCAACTGAAAATGGACATTACGAATTTTTGAGGATGCCATTCGGTTTAAAAAATAGTCCTCCCACATTCCAGAGAGTTATGAACAATATCCTACGTGGAATCCAAAATGAAACCTGTTTGACGTATTTAGACGATATAATAATATATTCAACCGGTTTGCAAGAACATTTAAACCGTTTACGTGAAGTTTTTGAAAGACTGAGACAGTCAAACTTTAAAATACAATTAGACAAGACTGAATTTCTAAGAAAAGAGGTAGCTTACTTAGGACACATAGTAACACCAGAAGGAGTTAAACCTAACCCTGAAAAAATAAAAATTATAAAAAACTATCCTATACCAAAAACCACCAAGGAAATTAAAGGATTTTTAGGACTGGTAGGTTATTATAGGAAATTCATTAAAGACTTTGCAAAAGTTACAAAACCATTTACCAACTGTTTAAAGAAGGATGTAAAAATTGATATAAATAAGCCGGAATATATTGAATGTTTTGAAAGGTGTAAGAACATGTTGTGCAATGAACCCATTTTACAATATCCAGATTTTGAGAAAGAATTTACCTTAACAACGGATGCAAGTAATTTTGCAATTGGAGCGATTTTGAGTCAAAATGTAAAAGGAGCAGATTTACCAATAGCCTATGCTAGCAGAACTTTAAATAAGAGCGAAACTAATTACTCAGCAATAGAAAAAGAATTACTAGCAATTGTTTGGGCAACTAAATATTTTAGACCCTATCTGTTCGGAAGAAAGTTCAAAATCTATACTGACCATAAACCCTTACAATGGTTATTTTCAGTGAAAGAACCCAACTCTAAGTTATTAAGATGGCGTTTGAAATTAGAAGAATTTGACTATGAAATTAAATATAAGAAAGGAAAAGCTAACCAAAATGCAGACGCACTTTCCCGAATTCAATTAAATATAACTCAGAAGAAAATAACTAATGTTGACAAAATTGACCCAGATTTAGAAAGACCAAGTAATGAACTAATCGGATCATATTTCCCGGAATTTGATGACGTAGAATCAATGGTAGTAAACCTGGACGAGGAAGACGACACGGACCAGACCATTCACTCTAATTATGAAGGAAACACTCAAATAGAAATTCCAATATCAGATGAACCCGTAAACTTCGGCAAGAATCAAATTATACTTTCCCTAGTTAAACGAAATCCAGAAAAAACAAAAATTCAAAAACTATTCGGAATAACAAAAATTAGATTTATTGTAGAAATATCAGAAAACAATTTTGAAGAAGATTTAGTGAACTTTGTAAAGGAATATCTTGTACCAAATGTTAAATATAATCTATATTTTGAAAACGATTTTTATGAGAAATTTACAGCATGTGTAATGAAAAACTTTAAGAGTTCACAACTAAATTTAGTCAAATGTAATAAAAAATTATTAGATGTAACCAATCCTGAAGAAACTGAAGAGATTGTAAGTAACTACCATGTCAGTAAAACCAATCATAGGGGTATTACCGAAACTTATAATCAGATCAAAAGGAAATATTATTGGCCAAATGTTAGGAACAGTGTTCAAGAGTTTATTAACAATTGTGAAATATGTTTACAAACAAAATATGAAAGAGTTCCCATAAAAACAGAACTATCTCTTACGCCCACAGCTTCTAGACCTTTAGAGATAATAGCAATAGACACGGTGACATTTGATAAAGCAAAGTTTGTAACCGTAGTAGATACGTTCTCTAAACACGTGCAGCTGTATAGAATAGCTAGTCAGCATGCTACAGAGATAAGTGACAAGCTGATAGACTACTTCGTAGAACGTGGTGTACCGGACGTTATCATCTCTGACAACGGTACAGAATTTAATAATAAAGTAATTAAGGAACTTATGGAATTGCATAAAATCAAAATTCATTTTATAAGTACCCAGCACCCCCAATCGAATGGTATTTGCGAACGTGTTCACTCCACATTAGTTGAACATATCAGATTACCGAACAATCAACCAGAATTTAAGAATGACACAATTACAAAGAAAATGAAATACGCCGTAATAGCCTATAATAACACCATTCATTCTGTCACAAAACTAACACCTGTTGAGATACTATATGGACACGTTAATTCAAATTCAATTTTTGATGTAAATCCAGAAAACAAAATTATGAATGACTATGTAAATTCTCATAAAGAAAAAACGAAAAAGTTATACGAAAACATAAGAGAGATAAGCCTTAAGCTTAAAGAAAGAATTCAAGAAAAAAGAAATGTAAGCAAGGAACCACTTCCGGAAATTCCACAGGAAGTCTATGTAAAAACTGTTCAAAAACAGGGTAAGACCAAAAATAAATATAATAAAGAAGAAGTTATATCCATCGACCCGGAAAGGAAAACAGCCGAAATAAAAACAAGACATTTTAATACAAAAGGAAAAATACACTTGTCAAATATTAAGAGGCCCAGGAAAAAGAAGAAAACCTCTCATTCCAAACCTTTTACGTGTGTTCCAGGTCCATCACGCTGTACACAGCAACCGCAGTAGAAATCAAAGACATCTCCAAAAATGTAGGAGTGATCCCAATAGACCTTGGCATTGCAAAACTCCAAACATCCTACCATACCTTTGTACACAACTTTAACCTTGAAAAATTTATATCCCAACTTTATAATATAGGAAATTACTATGACCATGTGTTAATCCATTTTAATGAAAACTGTAAAGCTTGTAGTTTGAATATGTATAATAGAGAAGTATCAGAGAGTAAGAATAAAATAAGAGACATGTTAAATTACTTTAAGTATATTAATCATACAAAGAGTGTTATAGAAGAAAAATTAGAAATAATTATGTTAAAAGATGTCAGAAGTTAATTATGTGTAATTATGTTAAAAGAGGCATTTTTAATGGTTTAGGATCAATTGTAAAATTTATCACAGGTAATCTAGATGCCTATGATGGTGAAAAATATGAAAGAATATTGACTGATTTAAGGAATAACCAAAGTAATGTGTTAGATCAACTGGATAACCAATATTCGATTAATGTAAATATAATTGATGAATTCAATAAAACAATAAATGTAATTGAAGAAAACTTTCAGGAATTAAAAGTTAAAATGTTAGTTGTATACCAAAGAATAAATGAACAATTTGAAATTGAGCAATTTAGAAATATACTAAATCAATTAAATATTGTATACAATATAATGTTACATCTGATGCAAGATATAGAAAATTCTCTAACTTTTTGTAAATTAGGAACGCTACATCCAAGTGTAATATCTGCACAGGAACTGTTTGAGGAAATAAACAAAATTAAGAGTTATTATAAAGGTAAATTACCTATAGAACCTAGTTTAAATAATATTTGGGAAATTGAAAACTTACTAGAGATTAATTGTAATATTAATTCTAAGGAAATTGTATATTTTATTAATTTGCCTATTGTGGAACCAATTGATTATACTTTGTATAAACTAACCTCTGTACCTACATTATATGAATCAAATTATGTAACCATTATACCTAGAGTAAGATATGTTTTAGTTCATAAAACCATGTCTAATAAAATTGTAATGTTAGGTTTAAAAGATAAGTGTAATAGCAAGATCCACAATGCCCAAATATGCTCGTTTTCCCAAATTACTCACCATGAACTTATATGTGAAAATTCTATAATAAACTTTGGAACCCCTAATAAGTGTAAATATGTGAACTTGGAAATTAGTGAAAACATTATTAACTGGATACCCGAAATTGAACAATATCTGATAATCTTTCCTGAGAAAGAAGTTTTAAAAGTTATAAGTGCTAAAGAAACTAATGAAGTGTCTTTAAATGGAATCTTTTTATTAAACATTAATAACAATAACGATGTTGTAGAATATAATAATCAAATACTCTTGCATTCTTCCAGTACTAATACAGGGCATCCTAGAATACTAGATGCTACAGACTTTGTGTTACAGGTAGATCAGCAGCCAGATATTTCCATCAATTTACATAAACTGGACTTAAACCAAATAAATTTGAATAAAATATCAAAGGTAAACAAAATGGTAGAATTGACTACAAACTTTAGTGTATGGACAATAATACTATATTGCATTGTAATTACTGTTATGTTATACACAACATACAAGTATACCAAGAAAATGTATTCGACTTCGAGTCAGCCAACACCTCAGCCACAGCAGAGATCTCGGCATATCCCCGAAGTTCTATTTAGGGATGGAGGAGTTATATCCACAAATAACGCCTAGTTTATATAAATAATGTTAACGTTTACTGTATGTTAGCTGAGTAAGCATTCTTTAGATGTAGAGGCTTAGAGCCATTATTCCTTAGTCGTAGTCAGAAGCTCGCTCCGTGAACATCTACAAGTACATTAGTAGTTTACGTATTATTTGTTATAGATAGTTTACAAGTACAATAAATTGTTTGTAATAAATAAAAAGGATTTTTATTAAATAGGTACAAGTATAATATTTGTTTTTTAAAAATCCAAACGCCTCAACACGAGACGTAACTTATATATATATATGTGCGATCGTACTCTAACTGCCACATTTTATATCCGATTTGGTCCAAATTTGGTACACAGGTTATTTTTCTAAGTGGCTACATTTTTTGACCAGAAATAACTATTTTTTTTAGATTTTTCTAACTAGAATGAAACTTTTTGTGGGTTTTATCTAACAAAAATAATATGGCAGATTATTCTTCACATTTTGTTTTTTTTACACGACCTTATAGCACGTCTGATTTGCCCAAAATTGGTCTAAACGTAAACTACAATAATAAAAGTACTCTAAATGTACCATAAAAAGCAAGTTTGTCCACTGCGAGTGTACCATAATTCAAGACCTTAAGGTCGAGTGTTTCAAGGGAGGGTAACAAAGGAGTTTGAGGCTGAGGTGCAAACAAATTCTGCTGATATATTTCATATATACGAAGGCAGCTTTTCAGCGCTTTTGTGAGCAGACAAATTTCCTAAACCCTAAAACACATAAACTTAATTATGAAAACTCTTTCAACTCAGTGGTTCAGCTGTGTGATCGAATTATTATTCAATACATTTTTTCTGGAACGACTCTTATACGGCCACTCGAGGTCATCATATGACTGACTGATATACTTTTGGCCCTTACTTCTTCAATCGTAGAGTTAATGCATGTGTAAAAGTTTTGATAAACCATAGTTCATATATATACCTCATAAATTGTGGACGTGGACAGGTAATACTGACACAACAATCGACAATTAACACACACATAAGCTTTAATATTATTTATTTATGTTATAGTAAAATCTTTACAATTATAATTTTCCACACAGTTCTTTCTTTCAATTAATCAGTTTAACCCATTTGTAATACTTACAACACTATAATATTTACTTCAATATATAATTATTTTACATGCCTCGTGAATGTGAATTTTTTAATTACTAATCATTTAATATAATTTCATAATCACATTTAAATTCCTGTTTACTAAAAGGTAGACATAAAATATGTACACGTCTAGTTTCTACAAAATTAATAATTTTCCACTCTCATTTTCCAATAATTATAGATTTTCCTTTTTACTAAATACATTTGACTTCATTGTTCATAATAGATAATAACATGCTTAATATTCGTTTTATTATAACATGGCAAGAAATGATGTAACAACAGATGGAGGCAATAATAAATAATAATAATACACTCTAAAAATAAAATTGGTACATCAAAAAAGGTCAAGCATTATTGGAGTATTAATAAAAACTATATAAATCAAAATCGGAATTCACTAAAATTATTTAAATGGTCTTCGTTTGTTTATATTACAAAAAATAATAATTAAGTAGCTTTAATCTAATGTCTTTTTACAAAATTTCAACGTAAAAATCAGAAAATATTGTGGTATCACTAAAAACACCTATTCTAAAAAAGTACAACCCTCCTACAATTTTGTGCTTTATCACTGTGACGGCACCGATCGGGTAAAAAATTACTATTTAATTACATTTGCTACTTTTTTCATAACAAAAATTAATGCAAAGTAATAAATTACCTTACTTTTTCGAACCATGCAGCAGTGCACATGTGACTCAACGTCATAAATAAGTGTATATGTGTGTATAGTGTTTTATGTCTTAATGTTTTGACAACCTTTTTGGAGGGATTAACTGAGGATGGAGTTCCGACTCCGAAAGTCTTAATAAAAAAAGACAAATGAAGTCACATGACAGAGCAAAATTAAACTAATTTATTACTTTGCTTTAATTGTTATTTAATAGTGAGTAGGACACCAAACAATGAACATTAAAATAATCAAAAGTTTTAGTTAAATTCCTATGTAATCCTCTAACAGCTAGTTTTGCTCATGAAAACAATAAAATAAAAGTAATTCAACAGTATAAAATATGAAGAAAAAACTAGTTTTGTTCGCAAAAATAATACAATAAATGTCTTTCAAATGAAATTCCCGTAAGAAACAGAATCCGTTGGTATATGGACATTGCTGGGAAATTCTCTTGCTTTACAAATGAAAAAAACTTTCCTCTCATTTATAAAAACTATTTAAAGTTTGATTTCATTGTATTTTCCATGTTTTCTTTCTAAAACATGAATGTTTTGACACATTAATTTGAATAAATACATAATATGGGTAATTTTTCACCCTATTCCCACTGAAGACATTTTCACCAATAACATAGCCGTCCGAGTGTTAAAATAGGCTAATGAATTTAAAGTAATAGTAGATTACAAGAGTATACTTACCCAATAAAATTATTTAGTTTTTTATTTAGTTATATTTTAATAGTAACATTAAGAATCTGTAACATAAACTGAATGAATTACTTTTATTATGGTTATCAGTGACTAAAATCAACTGTTTTCAAGTAGACCAACATCACGGAGTTAATCCGGGACCTTGAGCTTTGTAATCAGGAACACTATCCCCTTACCTACAAGGACAAGGCCGCTTCTGAATGACAGAGATTGGAAGATCAGTCATTCAACAAAATATGGTGCATGTTTATGTTAATTCCATTAGTGGATCTCATTTTCTTTTATGCCCCATATAACACTGTATTATCATGAAATGTAGTAACGATAAATATGAAATAAGTAAAAAAAATAAGAATTAAGTAAAATCCAAGGTATATTTTAGATCTTTTTCTCTTACTCACAAGTCCTAGCATTGCTTCAAGACTATTGGACACCTCAATTGTTGACTGAATCCAAATAAATTGTCAACTGTTGGTTATTTAGTTCTTATAACTGCAGTGTCCATTTTTAACACTATATTTATGTCATTGTTAACATCTATAACTTAAAATCACTTCTCTTACTTATAGAAGAGCATAAATTATTAATTGGAGGTCCTCACAAATTAGGTAAAATAGTAATTTTATTACACCTTTGAAGAAACTTTAAGTTGTTTTTCTTTTTATGCAAAATTTTCAATTCTTATATAATTTAATCAATGTTTAAAAAATACAAACATTTTTAACAAATTTCGTCACACTGTTTCTTATTTTTAAAACAAAATATTTCAAAACAGAGACAAATTCATTTCTACAAAGTAAACGTTTTTTCGAAATCTGGAAAACAGATGCCAAAGGAAGTATCATAATATGAGTTTTTTGTTGTAAAAATATTTACAGTAATATAAACAAAATATAGTTTTGTAAAGAAGTTCACATATTTACGATTTTCGTTATTTTCTTATGTCCCTAAACTAGTACCATATAGCAAATACTGACTTTTTAACCAGTAGATTATTAAATGGATTAGACTCACAAATCCAGTTTGTATTATTACAAGTTTCTTAGGTATATCTTATTAAGGTTGGCAAATCTTACTGCTGTTTCAATATACAAATTTCATTATTTAAAGTTGGTAGACTTGTTTAATACTGTGCCACTATGATAATCAGTCTTGAACATTTGCCAGTATAATACATTTCATCCAGTACTTTATGTTATAAGCAGAGAAAACGTTGTTATAGTAAAATTCAACTCAGAGTGAGGCGGAAGTTCAAGCCTACGGA
>JAGFPH010000279.1:414781-438573 GCA_018207615.1 Philaenus spumarius | reverse complement strand
TCTGAGTTGAATTTTACTATAGTATACCGTTAACTTAAAATGTGTCATTTTAGGCAGTTATTAACGCATTTACAAAATATTTATGTAACTTTTCGTACAGAAATAAACTCAAAAAATGTTTTAATGCCTGAATTTTATTAACAAGTGGAACAAATGAAAAACCTCAGAATTTCCTTGTAATTTGAAGACACTAAACAAATTTTGAATTATTTTAGTTTATAAAAGAAGGAAAACATTAGAAACCTGAAAACGGTTTGCCAAAGAACATTTAAAATTCAAATTTAATTCGGTTAAAATCATACTGATCACATTAAACTTTTGTAAACAGTACCTTGTAGACCTTCTTTGACAATTAGTACTCAGACCTAAATATTCATGATGTTTAAATGAATGAAAGGTTGAAATGATAAACCTAGAACAATCAGGTTTTTCTGTAAAAATCATAGAAACAGGGGAAAATATCTCAAAAACTATGAGGGGTGTTAGCTTAGCACCTCGCTGGTAGTTGATTAGAGAAGTGAGTAAGTAAAACCTCCTAGTTATTAAAAAACAAATTGTTTAAAAATTAGGAGATTAAATTTTTAATAAATGATGTCACCGAATTGTATTTACACTTCCTTTTAGCAACTTCCTTTAACAATCTTAATTCGACATAAGTCAAGTAGCCTATCCACAACAGTAAAGTAATTTTAAAAACAGTGTTATGTATTTGAATTCATGCACCAAACATCGTACTTTCTGAGTTAAAAATCTTTCCACTTGTGAACGACTGCTACAAACGCATTAAGTTTGTAAGTAGAGGACTTCCTTTAAATTAAAAAAAATTAATTAGACTATATATGTTTACATACCTTAATGCCCGCCTACAGTCTTTTTCCTTAATGATGGGACTACCGTCATTTTGCAGAACATCTTGTCCAAAACAAACATCAAATCGATGGCCACCAGACTAATATGGAAATATTAAATATTTGTAAAAAATCTCCTATTATGAACACCCTTGACGAAATGCAATATACATCGCCTTTAAAATCAATCAAGATAATGTATTCAATGATAAACTTAAATACAGTTCCAATATATTATACAATACAATAGCAGAAATCAAAACAGGCAAACATGGAACACCAATAAAGACTTCTGGAAGTAGAGAGGGCTGGTGTTGGATTATATAATGTTTCAGCGCTCGGGATGTATTACTTGGCCAACTATGAAGTGTTTTTAAAAACGTACTGTAATAATTTGTTTAAATGTTTTGTGTTGTGTTTATTTAAAAATTTTAATTGTGACTCTGTGGAAAACTATGTGTACTTCAAGTTTGTTCACAATCAACTTTAAAATGGAGACATGAGCTCCGAAACCGGTAGTCCCATCATTAGGGACAAAAAAGAATTGTAGACGGACATCAAGGTATGTAAACATAATATATAGTCTGTACAACAGTTCTGGAGGCATTATAGTATAATGTATAAATTTAATTGGCATGACTCTTATAAATTGAATTGAGATGCACTGGTTAAAAGGTTAGACACACATATGTTTAATGGCTTTAGAGGTTTATCTGTGTATATGTAATCCAAATACCACTCAATGACTCACTCATCACGAAATCTCAAAAACCACCAAACGGATTGGAATGAAATTAGGTATGTAGCTTTCTCTAGGGTCCTAGGTACTCGCTAAGAATTGTTTTTTTTTTATTCGAAATTTTAGGGGGGTTTTGAGGGGGTTAAAGTTACTAAAAATTCCCATAAGAATTATATAGTAAAATAATTATATTTATTGATTTTTTTTGTTAATATACATTAAACTTTGATTTGTCTATCCTTGCAAAGCCGGATCGGGCCAGCTAGTTATCCTATAAAGGAGAGATAAAAATTACAGATGGCAAGTTTAATTGAAAAAGACTTACTAACCCTTCCCTACGCTGCAAATAGATATTTACAGACAAATAAACAAATTCTTGTTATAAGACACAGCGCTAGGCGTTTAACAGATATAACCTAATCTATCTGCTAGCACACTACTACTGATATACTGCCTTTTAGTATTAGCTGAGATTGTGATTTGTTTTGGAACTGTAAACTATATATCTACAATAGTGTCTTTATATGTATAGTTTAGTTTGTTCCACTTTGGGTATAAAGTTTTTTAATTTTGTGCATAAAATATCTTTTTGAGTGTTCGCTCTGATTGTTTTTGGGCTGCGACTATCTAAAAACTACAAAAATGTCTTCTTTTGCTTTGTATTTATAATTTGTTTTGTTTGCACAAAAAATTGACTACAGAAAAAGAAGATATACTTCTGCAAGCCTTCTGAGATACTGAAGTCTGCTTTGAGAAGTATAAAATCCTTAAAAACAACTAAAAATACTTCCAACCATTTGGAACCTTGTTGTTTCATATTTTCTTATTCATTTTATTAAATATAAAATGTAATAAAAGCCAATGCTTCTCTTATTTTCTACAATTTTTTAATCCAAAACAAAAATTAACTTTGAGATATAAAGTAATTTTGTTCATCAAATAAACGATAGCAGTCGATTAAATAAATGTTACTCTGCGTGGGAAGGGTCAAATGATAGGATGGACAAAATTATTTCTTCCATTTTCCATGTGTTAGTCTAAAAAAAATTCTCTTCAGTTTTGTATTTGTGTTTAAAACTGTAAGCACTTCATTACCACTGAAGGTACTTAAAACCGCGTAATTTTAGCTGCCCATAGAACATCTTAGCTATTTAGAAACCATTATTTAATAATGACTAAAAAATGTTAATCTATATCTTTGGAATAAATTGAATTGCCAAGTCTCCTTTACCTGAGACTAATACCAACCACGAAACTGAAGATAGTATATAACACTAATAGTGAATAGACCTGTTAGGTCCAAACAGACAATACGAAGAAAGAGAACCTTCTTTAACATAAAAATATCTACATTACTAAAACAGTAAATTCAAATGTTAGACTAAGTCAATTACCATGTCAGTACTGGGTGAGTTACAAGATGACACCCATAAACTATTCATATATCCATTTACACTAAGATGAACAATGAAATTGCAAACGCTTAATATATATTTTAAATTACATTATGCTAGTCTGGAAAGGAGAAAAAATATCACATTTGGAATGTCAGCGTAAAATTAAAGTAAAAAATTATACAAAATAGCATTCATTAAAGTAAAGAACTTAGTAAATTTATATACACCAAATACAACTGTCATCGATTCTATATACTTAGTATACTGTATAAACAATACTTAACATTTCAATATTATGTACAAGTAAACGTTTACGGACAGAAATCTGCACCGATTTGTTTATCCTAACGAATAAAATATTAATTTAGGAAAAGACTAGACAAGCACCCCAAAACAAACAAAACTCAAACTTGCTTAGGACAACTAATCAATAATTTTATATAAAAATAAGTAGTTCAATAATTCAATGTGAAACAGTCTTGCTTCCACAACCTGTCAAGTTCTGGATTCGCCTCTTGGATAGTGTTCTCCTCAGAGAATAATGAAGAGCATGATTACCAATATCAAAATACCAGAGAGAACTGCGATAGCTACCCATTGCCGTCGATCTGAAACCAATTGAAAAAATAAATATAGTAGCTTATGCTCTAATAGTCACATAAATAACTAAAAGAGTCGGGGCAAGAGAAAATTTTCAGAGCAATTAAAAGTTAGAAAGACCTAACTGGCTTAACTAAAAACAGAATAAATGAAATAGCTGTACAAGGAAGTTTATTTGAAAATATTGGAAAGGCCAGAATGGTTTCGCCATGTTTTCCTTTTGTTAGAAACTGCCGTTTGAGTTGGTGTTGGGAGATTCCGGAATCAAATTCTCGGTCATTCCGATTATTTCCGAACGCATCTGAATAGCACATTTGGAATCATTCTGTTATAGAAGTGAAAGTTTGAATTCATCAAAGACAATCTGCAATTCTAAGTCAAGGTCGGTCGAAAGTAATATACTCTGAATAATTTTAAATAAGGGGTTGTTCTATTTAATGTATGGAATTGATTTAAATTTTGTTTTCAGGCTAAAACATAAATTATGTTAATCACTACAAATATTTTTTATTGTTCTGATTACAATTTTTTTTTTTTAGTAAAATATTGTCAATTCTGAAGCATTGTTAGTAAAATCAAAAAAGTTTGTCTGCCAGAGAATAAAATCAAAACTTTGAAACAAAACAAAAACTTAGGCTAAATGCTAACATTTGTCGTTCATTTAAAAACGGGAAACAAAAAAGGTCGAAGGGAGGGTAATTTTTCCGAGAACTTCATTTTAACATTTCCTTTAGATCAATGAGTGAAATCCACACTATGCTAATGGAAATTACTTCGTTCGTTCAGAAATAAGGAAGCTTGGACGAAGCGTACCAGCTTTCCCGCATAAGTTAATTTCCATCAGTTGTCAATGAACTCAGAAGAAACAGTTGAGCTGGTTTTGTTCAGAAGCGGATGATTATTCCGATTATTTTAGAAACTCGATTCCAATTATCACCATCAACAAAATATTTACATCACTAGTTTGGGTGCATTTATGGCTTACTTTGGTAAAACTGTTAAAGATAAACCAAAAGAGTAAGATTTCATTTCTTTTGAAAAAAATGTTTCACTTTAGTCTAGGCCACCAAAATACAATTATTAAAATTGAGTTACTTAAAAATAAAAGAAACTCAAAATCGTGTCCTCGATTTAACAGACTAATTGGGAGACCATGATATCCGTTGCAATGAAACTGCATTATATTTAATTGCATTAAAGGATGATATAAGTAGGCCTCATTTAACAAATATTAGAAGACGTCTAGGAACTAACTTACGAGCAAACAAAAAATAATTTGCAAAACTTTACAAAAATTGCTATAAATTAAAACTGAAACAAATTAACAATCTTGACAGTCCAATGGGAACTATGAAGTAAAAAAGTAACAGAAATAACCGTGCATGTTCTAGTGAAGAAATAATCGATTATTTACTTTCATTTGATCATGCTTTTGTTTCAAAATCACTCGATTATTATGACAATATTATGACATTATCGAATGAATCGTCTATACACTGTAAACTATCGTTCATGTTGTTGGCGCTGTTACCATGGCAACAAAGTATTTTTCTCTAGACTTCAGCATGACAGCTTGACTACAAAGATATTCCAGATCCAGCCCGTTATATTAAAAAACCGCTATAACAAGGTCCCTTATATCATTGAGTTTTGACTGTATATAATATGTTGTTTTAATGCAATGGTGATTACAGTAAAAATACTGTTTAACAGTAAAGATTATTGTTTTTTTTATTGAAAAACATAACTTTGTACTTGTACTTCTAAATATGGTTTTGTACTTCTTGAGGAGTTCGATTGGTCCGATTATAATTTGGTATTGTTGAAATTAGTTTTTTTAGTACATTAATAAATAATTCTTAAAGAATCGACTTTTTGAAAAAACATGAAGGAAAACCGGCTAACTTACCTAATAGTTGAAGAAATTTGTAGGTTTTTGAGTAGACGATAAGAAAACGGGCCCATTCCTAATTATTTTAGAATATATTAAAATCTATTTCCAACTACAGTAGAACCCCTCTTAACCAGTCTGGTCGGGACCGAGACCCTGGCCGGATACCTGTTTGGCCGGTTCCCGTAAAAAATAGATATTTGTTTAAAAATAACCAACATATTTCATAAATAAACAAGCAAATAAGACGTTATTGCAACCCATTTTATTGTATGTACAACATACATAAACAAACACCAACAAACTAAACATTTTAAACATTCATAAACTTTGAAAACTGAATTTACATATACTGTATCAAAAAATCAGTTATTTTTTCTGTTCTTTAACATTTAAAGATTTTTTGAAAGCCAAGTCTCTCCATTTTCGTACGTTAATCACGTCTAATCCCATTGAATTTTTTTGCTGCGCAACATATTACGCAATATGTTAAAAATATTACATTTTTGCTCCCACAAAATTCAGTAAAGGTTCCGACAAAGTAACAGAATATGAAGAAAAAGAAACAAAGGATGCCGCTTTGTAAATTTATTCTAAGAAAAAATACAGTTGCCGTGGAAGCAAGAGGGGAATTAAACTCACGCTCACCCTCCCTTGTTCTGTCTGCCACAACACTAACACCTAAAGCTTTATTTTCCAGGAAATGTCCGTCAAACAAACAATGTTTGAGACTTCAGCCAGTTACAGTAAAATAATCTGTAATGATCCTTGTAAACGAGCAACAAAAATGCTACATTGCCGGCAATAATTCTGAAAACTGTAATTTCGGAAATGTATTGCAGCAACATTTCTGAGCAATGTGTAGCCAGATATGGCCCACCTACATTTCGGCCATAGCATTGCCAAAAAATTTGCCGCGTAAACGTGGCAATAATGGCCGAAATTGAAGAAGTGCTTGTTAGTGCAGCATACATAGCAATTAATAATTACAAGAAGAAGAAAAGAAGAATGCCGATTCGACCATACTTAAATAAACGAGAAACACTTGTTACAATTCAAATATTTCCCTAACTCTGTAAAGAAAATAAGAACGAGATTAAAAATACGTATTGGAGCGAGAGAGATAGAAGTCAAATTGGAATGTCATTCATTTAGTTAATCCGTCATACACGCCCGACACCTAGCGACAATTATGCGCAACACTAAATACTACAACGGAAAGGTACAATCAAATCACGACTTTCAACTCGAATTCATTAAAATAAAATTACAAAACGAATCTGTAGACCTACATTTCCTACATCAAAAATATTCAAAACTAAATTCTGCATCTAGGAAAGCTAAAATAACAACATAAAACCAAGTCAATCGACAAAGATTTACGTTAAAACGCAAGGAGAAACTAGGCCTATCTAATTACAAATCGAAGAGAAGTTGGCAGAATAAATCCGATTACAAGAAAAATACATTCTTATTAGAAAATTAAACCAGGCCTACGAAAAGAACCAATTTTTTACATCTCAAATGTCTTTGGTCTAAATCTAAAATAAACGCCGATAAGCTATTATAAAATATAAAAACGAAGCCCCGACCGACAAAATTTAATCGTAGGCGGATACTTCATGTATGTAAACTCCTCCCACGAAACGCTGTGATTGGTCCACGTAATTCTTGCTACCAAATGAAAAAATACAAAGAATAAGATATATACATTCTAGAAATTAGATAGCAATTATTGTAATAAGGAGTTATTTAAGTGTTTTCTATAATTTAACTGTTTAAAATCATATTAAATTCATAGTAAAACATTGTTATGTATCAAAACAAAGACACAATTAAAATAAATCACACTTCACGACTCCCAAACACCTATTACATTAACAAACCCAAATTCCAGAAGATATGAAGATTCATCAGGCGTTATTATCCATTTCCTGGAAAGGTAGAGAAGCCCCAAATGAAGAACATTGTTAAGTTGGCCACTAAATAGTGCAGTTGATATAATTTTGGCTGTTGAAATTTAAAGAAAAGAATCGGTATTTGAATAAATATGAAGCTTATGAAGTTCAGTGTTTTTCCTTTATAACAATTACTATCAAATTCTAATCTACAAGAACAAACAACCAATTGGGTGAGAACTTTCCAATTAACTAGGCCTAGTCTATTTTAAGATCCAACACCAAACCAGTTACCTTAGAGGGATAACTTATCTATTTGAACTAAACTGTGAATAATAATATATACATATGTTATGCATATAGATTTACCAAGAACCTTTGAACTTTAAACTATCGTAAATTCAGTGATCCATTATAATACTAAATCCATTAACCAAATAACCTTTTTGACGATTCCATATAATCTTGCTCTCATTAATTTTGTACATATTTTAATTGTGTTATCTATAATCAAATTTGTTTTCTTTTTAAATACTTTGGGAAAAAGACGGCTCCAACCCACCGAGTTAAGATCTTGTGTTTTAAAATTATTGAACAACAATTAATAACCTGTTTATCATCAAACTTAGTATTCACAATTTAAATAATATTGTTCTTTGAAAAGAAATATCATTTTATGTATTACCTATAATAATACAGAAGTAAAAGATTGTTTTATAATTGTAACCCTTGTTGACCATCTTATTTTAATATAGATTTAATTGTAAAGCCAAGTAATTGTGAGGGTTGTAGTACACTCCATAATTTAAGCAAAGAATTAGTTCTCGATAATTATTTATTCAAAAACTTCATTTATAAAATCGATAACTTTATCATTTGGCCAATTAGGCCTATTCATTATGAACCTTAAATTTGAACTAAAACAAAATAACAAAATACAAATAAAATGACCTCAATGCTACACAATAAACTACACAACGTTCAACAATGTAACTGTTGAAGTCTCAAAGCAAGGGCAGAAAACTAAACATGGCCAGGAAATATTTACATATTTTCGCTCAGGAAACGATATCAACAGCAACACCTCGGCCAGTAGTTGCAATACAGGCAATATGGGCCATACGGATATATTGCTGGGCCATAGGAATATATTGCAGGAAATTATTCTGGATGTTGAGCAGTATTGCCCGGCAATCATTGCCGACCACAAATTGAAGTAAAATGTTGCTCATTTACGAGCGCCTTAAGAAAATAAAAACTCTGTTGTTTCATGCGATAAGCCGGTTAATCCGAGGAATGGTTGTTCCGAGGCTGGTTAAGAGAGGTTCTACTGTATACCAAAATTGTAAAAATTGACCCAGTAGAACACTAGAAATAGGTGTTGCATTAAAAAAACTCTTATCCTTTTATATAATGCAAGCTTAAATACACATACTTTACTACAAAAAAATGTTTAGTTTTTTCTGTACAAAATATTAATTAAAATATTTTTGTAGTGTCACTAATCATCTCAGCGACCTTGAAAACAGTAATAACAGTAGTTTTTTATTGTTTTTACATATCCATCCTCTTCCCACCCCATCCCTAGGTATGCTACGGGTGTTTTACCCCCAAAATATTTTTCTTAGATAGTAAATTATATATTGTGTATATTATATTCAACATTTGTTATTTATGTTATTATATTAACCTAATGTAAAAAACTGTTTGTATTCAAAAATAATTAACGAATTATTCTAAATTTGCTAAGTTGTAATTAATCTAAATGCATTCAAGAAACGGAAGTTGGTTCAGTATAGGCCTAACCTAAAAAATTGTGCTGTTAAGCTTTTGATACGAATCAGCTATTTATCTATAATATGTAATAACAGATGTTTTAATTATAATACAATAAGCCTTTTCCGTCAATTTTTTTGTTTGTGTTTACTTTTATTTTGTTAACCTAAAATAAAAAAGCTGTTGTGAACAATAATAAACCTGATCCTACATTTGCTAAGTTTGTTGCTATGGTAATGAATAATATAATATATGCATTCAAGCAATTGTTGGTTCAGTATTGGCCTAACCTAAAATTATATTGCTAACCTATTGAAACGAATCAGCTTTCTTATCTGTTGTAGAGCTGGACGTGAAGCCCAGGAAGGATTTTAGCCATTTCAATGCTGTAAAATATTTTTTTTGCAAAATCCTCTCTTAGTGAGAGTATTTGACCCAATAAGAATATACCTACAAGTTTTAGTATTTTTATCTTCAGTAGTTTTTGCTCCATGTTGATTCTTTGTCAGTCAGGACAGAACTGTTTATATTAATAGATAAGATCTATAAAAATATATAAATTGGATCTATAAATAAATAATTGTATCTCAATGTTGTACACATATAAAAATTTAGTTTAGTAGGTTTTTTAGATGTATTGTGTAATGATTACACAATAATTATAGTAACTGGAAGTTTAAATATTGTGTATCCATTTTTGTCTCGTCAAATTACATTTCATTTTTACAAATTAATGATTTCCTCGAAAAATTGAGGAAGTGTTGATTATGATTAACACAGTCAAAGCAGGTTAGCACAGCTAAGCTACTCACTAATAACTTCAACACCATATCAATGTGCAAATTATGCTGTTTACTCAAATTTGGTCATAGGAAGAATTAAATTATAAATTATATTCTATAAATATTGAATTCAAAATGACTAACCGTTTGACATATGAAGAACTTTTGCTACTTTCTTCATTGTTGAATCTAGTTTTGAGTCTGTATTTTCCAATTCCGTTCCAAAATCATCCAACATCCTTTAACAACAACAAAATATATTAATTCAAAAATATGAGAGATGAAATTTCATTAACAAAATGTGAAGTTATGGAAATGACAACTAATCTATATTAATATTCTTACATGAGCTTCCATATAACTCACCCCAGAGGCGTACCCAGTATTTTTTAGTTTTTGGGATATACCAGATGGAAAGGGAAAATTCAAGGATTTTACGCTTAAAAAGTAGTAGTCTAACCTTTTCCTGGTCCCTTTTCAACAAGTTCTATTAGAAAAAGTGCAGACTAGTACCATTATTTAGTATTTTTATTAAAAAGAATAATTTTAAAAACTAAGAAATAGCTAAAAATAACAACAAATGGATGCAGAATTATAGTTAATATTTATTTATATAAAACAAATTTTGATATTTGTATTACAAGGAAATCTGATTTTGGTTTGCTCTATATCTAGGAAGGTGGGGGAACTGTGCGCACTGAAGCAAAAACCGCTGAAAATTTGATATTTTAAGAGTAAATTTATAAATAATTATATAGAACTGTAGCCCATTTATTCTAGTTTCTTAAATTTTTTTCTGAATTCTTAAGTCTTAAGCATAAATTTTACATAACTGAAATTCTACAACTATGCATTTGCGCACGGTTCCCCTACCGTTGGGGTAACCGTGCGCTTGGGTTAGGGTAACTGTGCGCGGAAAGTACAATTTTGGGTTAGTAATAAAAATTTAGTATTGGCTAGAAGAAATGTAATTGTACAATAAATTTAGAAATAACAATACATTTGTGACATATAAAAACTAAAACATAACTAAAACTGAAAACTAACAATGGTAATAATGATTTATTTTATTTTAAAAAATTAGTTATTAAATTTAAAAAAGTTACAGAACTTAAGTTTTACAAAAGTCACACATGTAGTTTTCTGCAGATTCCCATCTTATTTTATTTAAAAAGTTTAGTTATTAAATTTAAAAAGTTACAGAATTTAAGTTTTACAAACGTCACACATGTAGTTTTCTGCAGATTCCCATCCGGTACATTCTGCATGGCTCCATGATGAACAGTAGACACATCTGTACCAAATTTCACGGTCTTTTCCTATGTCCAAACACACGGAACAAAGGTCAGCTGATGATTTGTCGACAAGATTTGGGTCTACTAAATCAATTATGTCATCATCATCATCTTGGCATAGATCTTTTTCTTCTACTTCAGACTCATCTGATGTCTCGTTTCTAACCAAAGATTTCTTTCTTTTTTTTAAGGATTTGTTTTTACAATCAAGTTTTCTACCTGCTAAACCATTTTCAATTTTCACTGCTTCCATATTTAACATTCTGGCTGCCTTTTTAACTCCGTTTCTTTTTTTTTCGTCGCATTGATCTTCCTTTTTCTTTGAACTTCCTCTAGCTTCTTTTTCATAGGTGTTGAAGTCAGCAGTTCTGAACTTTGTTTTTGTCGACGAACTGGCTTTTTCTCATTGTTTGTCTTCTTTTGTAAAATAGGAGCAAATTGCATAAAGGAGTTATCCGACTTTGATGTTGATGGCTGCGGGTTGATATACATGTCACTCATGAGATTATCAGTTGGATTCTCCAAGTCAATTTCATGATTATTTTCTGTAGGTTCTGTTGTGTTTTTAGATTTTGGAGTCTCACAGCTAGTTACGACGATTTCTTCATTGTTTAAAATTTTTGCAGGTGCAAAATCTTGCTCTGAAAACTTGTTGGAGTCAAAAGGAAAAATTCCAGCTGAGGAAAACCCTGAAATTGCGTTCTTCATTGTTGCAGTCTTTACAAAAGCTTTACTTAAAAGTTCTGCAACATCGTACTCTGTTATCTTAGTGTGACCCGTGGTTGTCAGGTAGCAGTCATACTCTCTGTACAAAGTGCCTTTTAAAGGGCCAAAGAAAGTTAAATCTAATGGCTGAAGCCGATGCGAGGTATGTGGAGGGAGGGAAACCATGTGAATGAAGTTGTCACGACAAAAATTGTATATTTCTAAAGAAACATGACTGCTGTGGTTGTCCAATATAATTAAAACAGGATCACTTTCAGTAGGGTGAGCGTGCGTTTTAAAATGTTCAAGCCACTTCAAAAAAATGTCTTCGTTGCTCCATCCGTTCGGAGTGCAAGTGTAAACTGCTCCAACAGGACCATTTCTTTGCAGATGAATTGACATTCTAGTACGGGGGCAGACCATCATAGGAGGGATGAAACTTCCAGCCGCATTCACAGCAAATAAAGCAGTAATATTTCTACCTCTTTCAGCTGAGGTAGCGGCACCTATTTTCTTAGCACTCTTTAATCCATACACCTTTGGGCATTTTTTTTGAACAGTGGTTATACCAGTCTCATCCTGGTTATATATTCTGTGAGGGGGGAAATTATACTTTTTCATAATTTCTTCAAGGTTGGAAAAATATAGACTCACTTCTTTTTCATTAAATGCACCTATTCTGTTGATACTAGTTCCTTCTGGTTGCCGAAGTTTTATTTCTGGGTGCCTATTAAGAAAACCAAATAGCCAGTCTTTCCCAGCCAGGCCAAACTTAGAGTTAAAATTGTGTGTAATGTTCTTCGACTCTGCATATCTAAAAACCAAACGTCTCAACCCTTTTGGAGTCAAGCCATAAAATAAATTAGAAAGAGTTAAAATATACTGTTTTAATTCTAATTCGATGTTCGTCGTAAAAATAGGCTTGCGGCCTAAAGGTTCAATGCAAGGCTTAACCAATAAAAGCTGCTTTCGCAAAGTCGACTCAGGAATTCCAAAACTTCTTCCTACTTCTCGAATTTTTCTTTGGTTAACTCGAATCTCGTGAAGAGCTTTATTTAACGATTCAATGGAGTAAGAGTTAATTTTAGTTTTCCTCACATAGGTTCGCGGCATCTGGAACGAGAAATAAAAGATAATGTAGCCTAATAGCATTTAAACACGTGTAGGGGAATCGTGCGCACTACCGCGCACAGTTACCCAATCATGTATCCGAACATTTACTAACTATTTTTACTGATAATACTGCGTAATATGTAGAACTAAACACGTGTACGTATTCAAAAAGACTTGTAGTTTATAAATATATATAGCTTAACTTAATTAAAACAAAATTAGAGGCATACCTTCTAGTTTTGTGGAGACCGAAAATAACAACAAATCAGCTATTTGTCACTATTTCACTTCTACTGGACAAAGAAGTTGGCTTGGCGGGACGCGTTTAGGATATCTTAGTTTTTCGAACTATCGCTAGGTTTCAGCACCAACCGGGACGTTGTAATGCATTTAGAAGTTATGAATATTGTGGTGCGCACAGTTACCCCCTGCGCACGGTTCCCCCACCTTCCCCTACTAGGCTGTATTAACACTATGATTTTTCTATATAATATATTTTTTATAAATTTTCAAACCGACATCTGCACGAAGTGTTAAAATTGTCTATCATTCGGGGAATGTAACTTACAAGTTCTAAGGTTTTTAACTGTTAAACACTAACACAATTAAACAGTTACAGTACCGTAGTTAAAAAATGTTGAAATAATTGGACTTTAATTACATCACTGATCATTTTTTATTATTTTGCATTTTTGTTGAGGTTACAACTGGAAATTTTGGGAGAAATATATATATCCTCTTAATCCTCCCTGGCTCATATAAGTTATTGAAAAATTTTCAACTAAAGAAAAACTCAATGTGCTTCCTCATTTTGTAAGTTGTGTTAAAATAGTTTTTAACACCTCTGAAATGGACATTGCACTTCCTAATTTTGTAAATTGTGTTAAATGAGTGTACTTGGTGATACTTCTAAAATGAACACAGTGCTTTCTCACTTTTTTTTAAATGTCTAAATTTCCTAACTTGGTTGTTATGGTAATGAATGCAAAAGCACTAAAGAAACATGTATTGGTTCAGTATAGATAGGCCTAACCTAAAATGATGTTAAACTTTTAATACAAATTGGCTGTTTAATATTTAACAACAAATATTAAAATTATAATAAAGTAAGCCTATCTCGAACCTGTATTTGTTCAGTATAGGTCGAACCTAAAATTGTATTTAAAAAAAATATTATTTGACTATATTTTTTACTTTTTAGATTTCAATTTATAATAGAACAAGATACAAATAATTATCAAATATCAGACTAAACCAATATAACCAAGGTTTTTATATTCATAACAGGTTTGACTTCTGTCGGAAGTACACGGCTGCTTTTTTTTAAATTATTAGTTATAATAATATAAAATAATTTCTTAAATGTAATTTCCTTTTTGTTATTAGAAAGCCTAATATTCTGACCCTACTCAATTCAGATCAGTATTAAACTCCTCAATTGTAAACAATAAGTTAATAATAATAGACGAAATTAGGTCACAAGAAATGAATCATAGGTTAATTAACACAAAAGAAATAATTTATACCATATGGTTATTTCATATTTATAGGTTGGAAAGTCTCTATTGTCTTTGCACAATTGTTGAAATGCCTTCGGCTTAGCTCACAGTATTTTAGCACAAGTGGAAGTTAATTAAAGTTCATATTCATTTAAGATTAAAATATGATTAAGTAAACTATGTTAATTAATTACTGTTCTCGGGGCAGGGAATCGTGCTGCTATGAATAAGATTGGTATATATACATATTTATAAGCAATAATGAAGTTAGTTATTTGGAAAGTTCTAAAATGTTGGCATTCTTTTATATTTTAAGTTTTTAAATTAATTTTTACTATTTATAGTCAAAAGGGTTCACAGTTTATATGTAAAGATTATAAACAGAATTTACCAGTTCTGTTAATATTTTCACTGAATTTAATATTTGTAATTCACTAGTCACTTTGAACTTGTATGATGTACATTCAGACGATCTTGTAGTCCTGGAGGTAATGCTAACACTTCTCAACTCTTTTTTAAGCATCGCTTTTTTAGCTTCCTTCTCGCGGTCTCCTTCGAACGGCGCACCGGTCATGACGTCATCGGCATCTTGCGTTGCGATTGGTTCTTATGTTATGCTGGCCAACCTACGTCACACATTACTGATTTTGTAAACGGATAATCAGTGTATAAATACCAAATTCCTGGTGGAGTTTACTACAAACGTTTATTTCGTCACTTTTTGCTTTTATTTTAATTATTGTAATGGTATTTTAATTCTGATAGCTGATTGAATACTTATGATTTGCCAAAATATTATTTATTACTTTTAAATTTATATAAATCCGCGTATTAAAATAACACTGATTTGAATCTTGTGTAAATAGTTGTTGTTTTGAGTATGGATGGCGTTGATAGACTAATTAATCTAATAATTATATTCTATTGTGTCTAATCTATTTGATAATTATTATACTAATTTTAAAATTCTGTTCTTTAACTTTGATTACGACTTAGGGTTATTTATATGATTTGAAACATTTAGTTGTGATGCTGAATTCTAGACGATCTTTGACTCACGTAGCGATATGAATTAAACATGGCGGTTGTCTATGTTTACATTTTGTCGTTCATTACAAATTCTAAAATTTCATGCTTATACTAGTTTTAATTTACGATACGGAATGATTGAATAAATAAATAAATGATGTATGCATGTGGGTTTTTGTGCTGTGCTTAGTTTAATCTGTTATAAAATTTATAATTGTTGGTGTTTTTGTTTAGTTAGTTCAGGTTATCCTACTTCTAGGCTAAAATTTTAATCAAGTTTGCTATCGTGTTTTATTCTATAACTCAGTTACTTATATGCGGTTTTTTACTATCTAGGGGATCATAACATTTGCTTGATTGGTAATAATATCATGTAATTTTGAAATTCGTATATAATTTCTAATACTTTATGGCTATTTCTTTACAAGAGGTTAGGTTGGTTCTCTTAGGTAGGCTAGACTAATGAATGCCATTGATAATTCTCTCTTACTTATTGGTTAATTATTACCTTTCAATTAAGATGGGATTTGGTACATCATATAGTTTGACGTGTTAGACTTGCAATGTTTGTTGTTTTTGTGTGTTCTTTTAAGTTAAAATAGTTTCTTGTGACTTGCCAATAGAAGGGTAAACTTCAGAAACCAGTCGTTGCAGGAATTAATTTAGAACTGTTGGCAGTATTTGAGGTAGTTAATTTAGATTTACTATTGTAGTTCAGAAGCAAATAATTATTTATAAACATTTTTACTTTTTAACACTTGACCTTAGAAACACTGGGGTATACAAAGCTAGTAATTTATAAATTAAAAGCAAAAGAATAAATATAAAACCAAAATATACCCACTTGATAAAGCGAAATACTCTAACACTCTTAACGTGCGGGTAGCACCTTTAAACGCAAATACACAAACATGCTTAGATGATTCCATAGTTCACGAAACTTCCAATAGAGTGCAGAGTAATGTTCTTTGAGTGTGTTTAGACAAAATAAAAAAGATAAGCAATGTCTGTGACATCTTATTGGTCTGTGTTCTGTCGCCAGCACAGATTTATCTACTATCGCAAGTGTTCTCAGCGTGGCTTACGGCTAGACGCAATTTGTTTCACTCAGTTGTTCCTTGTTTATTTGTAATGAGACTGATATTTCTTATACAAAGAAGTTTTAGTTTTGTATAAGTTGTTGTTTTTCTTAGTTTCGTACGTAACTATTTTATTTTTAGACAATTTTTAACTAAATACAAATTCTGCAAAGTTTAGTTTAAACTTTTTTTAATTCGTAAAAAATATTTTAAAAAGTTTAAAATTAGTTGAGTACCACTCTAACTTTAAAGCTAGGTTTCCATTTCAACAAAAGTTGACCCCAAAAATGTTGGACGCAAAGTTGGGCACTTTGTTTGTTGCAAAGTTGAAATGGAAATACATAAATTTGACGGCGCAAAGTTGGGAGCATAGCAATGATGGGGCGCAGAGTCTTGCGGCTTTGTGCCCAACACAATGGAAACAGTCCTGGACTCCGGCGCAATGTTGGGCGTAAAGCAGCTCATGCGCAGATCACCTTTTTTGTTGTTACCGTGGTTACCCCGGTGTAGTTATTATTTTATCAAGACTGTTGTAAGAACAGAATGAAAACAGGTCTAAGACTTGCAACATTGAGCCCAGCATTGTTGGGCTTACGCAAAGAAAGTACGTATATGCTCGTAACATTGCGCCCAACAAAATCCCCAACATTGTTGGACTTAATGTTGAAATGGAAACCTAGCTTAAGAATCTAAATTTAAAAAGAACATTGAGAAAAAAAATATATATTTTTTAACTCTAAATGAGCAGTTGCCATATTTTAGATTAGTGTTTAAGGGTTAATATAATACATAGAAAAACTGTTTTAAAGGAACTTTAAAGTGTTCTAACAATGACTGCATATACAATAACAAATGTATTCAAGTTAATTCAAAGAACAATATGTACTAACACTGCTTGTTCATCAATTTCTGAACCAATCTGTCGGGATACTGTTTTTAGTGACCCGATTGAGTGCGAAATCCTATCCAACTGGTTATCTTGATCCAAAATCAAATCTCTTTGCTGAGCTAGCGTAGCATCCAGAAAGTGTCTGTTGGGACTGTCCATCTCGTTTTCCAATTTGGAGTACTTAGTCGTACCGTGGGTTGTAGCTACTCGGACCGGGCTGTTTTCCAATAAGGGCTGAAAAAGGTGAATACAACTCTTAAAATATCGGATCTAAACTAAGGTCTTTGAAACCTATTCGGATTATACTACTTGTTTACATATTATATTACAAACATTGGTTCCATGTTAGTATGAAACCAGTATTTAATGTAAGGCAAAAGTATCATAACATTTGAAAATTTTAAAATACAGTTGAACTAGGTTCTAACGGCCTCGGCTGATGCCTCAACTCTAACATCATTATCTTTGCTTCCGGTCAAATCGGTATCTATAACGTTATTATAAACCTATGTTTTAGCTTTAATAAATATTTTAACCACTCTGTTGTAGCGTCATAAATATACGATATATTTTACTTAAATTTCATTCAAAATATTTAAATTATTGTTACGGTATGTAGATATAACATATTGTAGTAAACATCACTTACTGAGATGCGAAGGCACTGGACAAATAAGTGTAGAATCAGCTGCAACTAAACCAGTGATCTTGGTGGGGAAATGTCGAGAGAAATGTGTGGGATAAACCACTTGAGCATAGCCTATAGCCTGACGAAAAAGTTGTTGCCAGTTATAGCCTCCACCCTCACAGTTCTAGTGTTGTTTGCATCGTGTTTGTGATTATTATTGTTACTGCCTGCACGATAGAGTATTTTCCGATCATACTGTGACCATTATTTGTGTGTTTTGTTAATTTTGGTAGCTACGTATTTCAGATTTTTTACTAAGACCTTAATCATAACAAGTTGTAGTATACAAAGAAAAGTTCTGTATATTCATTAAACTTTACAAACTAACGTAACTAATTTTTTTTAAATTCGAGGTGACCTCGGCCCCAATAAGCTGGAACTACCGGAACTCTATTGTACTGTAAAAGAAAATTGTAGTTTTTTTAAAAATAAACGTCATGAATAATGTTGTTAATAATGTGAATACTGTACAGTTTTTTTATCTTTTCTCTCAAGCTAACAAAAATAAGGTTTGCTGTTGATACATCTTTTTACATAAATACAAAGAAATGTTAGCAGTTTTTTGCTTTAAATACATCCCCGCTTGACTGGCCGTATTTGAAATTCCACCTATGACAATTTTCTCCATGACAAATAGTGTTTGGATTTGCAGTATACCTAAATTTCCCCAAAATATAATACCATAATTTAGATGGGAATATAATTATTAAGCCATAATACACGGTTTTTTGACCTAATTTACAGTGTTCAACTGTTGACACAATATGACATAAACAGTGCTCTTGAAACTTTTGTATCTACTTACTAGTTCAATTAAAACACTGAAAATTTTATTTCAGTTAAGTTTACACCTGCAACCTTAACAACAAGTCCAAACCAACCTGCTTCCAGATTTTAGATAAATTATTCATCTGAAATATGTAATTACCAATATTTAAAGTATAATTGCAAGAATATATTCACCTGGCGAGCTGTTCTGTCCCTATCTCGACCTCTGGTGAAGTTCATCTTGTCTTTCATACACTACAACATCATTGAATTTATTAGCATCAGCATTCTTACTTTTATTAATGAAAACTGTAAATTTCATTATAAAATAGTTTGTTTCCGATTATTTTTACATAATAACCTTTTCACAAACTATCCTTAAGATAGTTCAAATAATCATTACTTTATTCATATTTTTTAAATTAAAATAAATTAAGTCACAAATGTGCACTTATGGTATATAATTTTAAAGCTTCAGTCACGCCCATTCTAGATATGTACTCTCCACTTTAAATATGTAACACTTTGGTTAAAGATATTCTGTGCTCCACACACAGATTTTGGCTACAAGGCATTGGGGTGTCGTTCTACTGGGTTCCGGGTCACGCAGAAATACAGCGAAGTACTAAAGCTAAGGAAGTCACTAATTTACAGCCTACCGTGAAGTGGGTAGTGTCATCTGACTTTGTGTCCCCTTTAGAAGTAAGACTTATTTATTTGGACGGTAGGAAGAACTCCGACAAATTAAGGATACTGTTCGGCCATGGGTATCTTTAAACAGCCAAAGCTGTCGAGAGGTAGTGGTGGTTTCTCGTCTACGCATTGGCCATTCTGTATTAATCCATGGGTTTCTGATATGTCATGGATCCGCTACTCTGTCCTTACTGCCTTAATTTCCTTTCCATCAAACACCTTCTTTTAGAGTGTGAAAAATTAAAACATGTTCGTAAGAGGTTTTAGTTACCAAATTGCATTTAGAGGATGCTGGGTGATGACACCCAAACATTTAACATTTAAACATTGGTAACATTTAAAAACTACTTGTAGTTTTATCCAAACAATAAATTTTACTTAACACAAATATCATGTTAAGATTTATTACCTTGTTATTTAGTTTTAATTAGAGTTTTATTAATTGTTTTGTAACAATTAAGCTGTTATTGTTTAGTTATTTTTGTTATTGTTTCAGTAGTATGTGTAAATTAAATGTTTATTTTATTGCTATGTGTGATTGTAGGTATCTCAATTACTTATTAAGTTTATGAGCATTACATAAATGCTCTCCGATGTACAGGCAACAATAATCGCTCCAGTTTTTTGCCTAAAAAAAAAACTCAATACATACATTTGCTTTAAAAAATTATCATACTATTTGAAATTAATATTTATAGTACAATTTGGGTTATTTTGTACTCCATAAAGAAGTAGTTTCATGTGAAAGAAGTAGTAGCACGTCATGACTTACTTGTTTGATTTTTTTGTTATTTTGCCACTGACAAAATTGGTTGTATTCAATTTCATTCCTGTCTTTTGATTTTCTTGGCAGCAATTCAGTTATTTCTTGTGATTATTTTTAAAATATTATCTGGAATAACGGGCTCATTATATTCATTACTGAAAACCATTATGGAAATTTTTAGTTCACAAAAGATGCATAAACCACTATTTTTACTCTTATTTTAGACTTTGGAACTAACCTCTAATAAATAAAATAATGTGTTATTGTTAAAATCAGTCGTTTACATAAAACTGATATGTTTATTCTTATTTATAAAATCTTGGTGCACAGAAAATTTATGATGTAGTACACAGAAAATATGGACTTCTTGTCTATGAACAGGTATAGAAAAAAGTTGTTTTTGGCGTAGTACAGTGAAAAATATATTACAACGTACCTTAACTTCTTCTCTAGTTTTTTCAATAAAATTTTTCCTGCAAGTCAGTTCCTTGTTGTCGATCTTAAATTTGGAAGGATTCTTTTCTACAATGCGTGTAACAAAGTTAAGGAGCTATAAGTGAGTTCTAACTTAAAAACTATCCAATTTTATAACCTACAGCCGTTATAGACAATATTGCTTTACTTCAAAAAATTTGGTAACCACCTGATTTGCTGAGGAAGAAACTTCCCGTACCCATCCCACTCCTTTGACCTTCTACCATCTAACGCTTAATATGTGGGGAATGATGAAGAAAAGCACCTTCTGAAATGAGCCACTGACTACCATTACAGAGAAGAAATAACTAGGTATGTTAGAAGCATACAACAACTCCTTTCATCAACATGTTTGAAGATCTTCAACAACGCTACAAGAATTGCTTAACACTTAATGGAGGGCGTATAAAAAATGTGTGTTAACCATACAACGCCAGACCACACTATAGTGTCATCTCAGAGCGCTGAAAACAGGACTTTTTGTATCGCCTGATTGTATTGAATATTTCACCCATTAAAAATCGTCCAATCTCAATGAAACAAAAACCATTGGAAAGGAAATGTTTTAAACTTTAATGTTTGTATTTAAAATGTTTTCTAAAATGTATATTTACATATGTAATCGTTGTTTTCAAATTTTAGTTGACTAAACAGCGGATGCCGTGCAAGAAAACACAAAGAAATGACACAAACTTGTCACTTTTCTAAGGCTCATAATCGCTGAACAGACTTGTTTTGAAAAGAACACCTTTGGATTTAAACTTTCTAACACTGCCTTCCAATCCTTCGTTACTCTGATAGTTTCTCAGATATGAAGTTTTATGTAAACCCTTCTCAGATTTCAACCAATGAGAAAGCACATTTTGCAATCGATATTCTATTACGAATCAATATATTTGTATAATGATATTTATATCGATTTGAAGAGAAAACTATATTTTTGTTTGGTATAAGGTAAACCTGATTTAGTCTTCTGATTCTATTCGGGTATTTCCGTGAAATATGTTCATTTCTTTTACGCCCTAGGCTCATTAGGCGTCACCTTTTCCCATTGTCCATAGCGTCTAGAACTGTATATGATACGTTAGTGACAGTTTTGTTTATTTGATCTAATGTAGTGAAACAAGTAAAACAAAGTGAAATAAGTTTATAAAATAAGAATTTAAAGTATACAGTTCAATTCTATGATTTGTTCTCTACAATTTGTTATAATAATATTTCATTTTTGAGTAAAGCATATATTCCTAAATTATTCAAAATAGGCCTAATTTTGTTAGTTCAAAAAACAAATTTGAAATTCATATATATTTTCATACATTTTTATTAAGAACTAAATTAGAAAACTTTTGTTTCAATCTTACATAACTTTATTTATATGATTTTTGGTAAAATTCGTCATACGTTTAGACAATTTCTTTCATTCTGTAATATCTAATTAAAAAATATAAGATTACATAAAACTTTCAAGTTTACAGTTCAATTCTATGATTTACTCTCTACAATTTGTTATAATAAAATTTCATTTTTGGGTAAAGCATATACCGTATTCATGGTAATTTTTTTTAAATAGGTCTAATTTTATTAGTGGTCTTGTAGCAGAAACATAAAAAATTGTATTTTCTAATTTTTAAAATAATGTATATATATATATATTTGTATACACTTCTATTGAGAACTAAATTAAAAAACATTTGAATATTTTGAAAAAAATTACAAAAAAGGTTTACAATTTAATTTAGATTTTTTTCCGATCCTGAGCTAATAACTGAACCAATAATAATACTGTTATAATGGTATAATAATATTATTCTGAACCAACAAACGTTTCTTGAAAGCATTTATATTTATTACCATACCAAACAAATTGGTAAATTTATAATCAGGTAAATATTCTTCACAACCAACAGTTTTTTTAGTCAAAACGTTTGTCGCCATTCTGAATATTGATATAATAATACGGCTAAAAATACTTGAAAATGGCTGAATAGCTGAAACGGCCGTCGTATTATGACAGCAAATTGATATATTGTAGACGGTATGTCCGAATATATATTTAGTTTTTTTAGGTTAGGTAATAGTAAACATAGCAACAAAAAGGCTTACTATAACATAATTCAAACACCTGTCACTTAAAATTATGCCAACTTTACTCTTTAATAGGCCTATATGAACAGTTTGAAACAGTGCTTCACAGTATCACATGTTTTGGTCAAATTTAATAACTTGAAAGTTGCCTCTCTTCTATATAAAAATAAAATCTCTATTCTAATCAATTGTCCTTGCTGTGAAAATATAATAGTATACAATAATCAGGGTCAAAGCTCTCTAGTACCATATAAAAATCATAAATACATAAAATGTATAAATACATAATTAATAAAAATGTACAATAAAATTTATCTTAGTAAAGATTAGTCTATGTAGGCAACCAATAAAATAAGTTGCTTGTTCTAAACATAAAAGAAGGAACAGAAAACAAATGTTAGTCAGGTGGCATTTTAATAATAAAGTTTTTGGAACTCAATATCAAAGTTTTGTGTAATCATAGCTCATGTGCTCATTACATCAGTTAGTTATATAATGAAAGTCAATACACAACTCCTGCAATAATAGCATACTCTTTATCATGAGGGATTAGATAACATATTACATACCATAGTTGCATAAAATGATTTGTATTGCTTTTTATATTTGTTTGGTTAAGAAGAAATATTGATTCGGGAAGAAAATATTTATATCATTTTTGTTCTTTTGTTTACTAAATCAAATATTATGACTTTAAAAAAAACAATGCATTTATCTAATAACAAAAGATACCAAAAAACCTCATACTCAAGATATCTAAGATACCGTAGTTAAAATC
>JAGFPH010000279.1:381680-414771 GCA_018207615.1 Philaenus spumarius | reverse complement strand
AATCCACTAATAAATGGTTGATCCTTTAATGCAGAAGATACGTAATTGTAACTAGTGTTGCTTATCTCTTAAGAGCTACAACTAAGGCTCTTTCCCCAATTGAAACCGCAGAACTATTTGGCAGCAAGAGAGTGCGTTGCCTCACTGGTATTATAACTCAGTATGTTTGCCATACCTTTACAATGGACTAAACTATGAAGTATAATAAATCATACTGTTTCCGCTTTCCGTCTGTAGAATTCACTACCAGATGCAGTTAAGTCTGCCAAAGGCCGTGTCCAGTTTCAAAATTAATGATGTCTTATTTATTGTGCAGAGTGGATGATGCATCCCAGTTTTGAGGCATACTTTAGAAGTGTTTATTGTTCAGTTGTATGAATGTTTAATTCTGATTGTAATAAGTATTTAATCTGTAAGTATTAATTACTGTTCATGTTTATAAATTGTATACATTTATTTTCACTTCCTAAAGAACTATTTATTTTTAAGAATGCTTCGTTCTAAATGTTTGTAATTTTGTATTTGGGGTTAGTTGGAGGAGAGGACTAAATGGTCCTAACCTCACCCCGAAAAATAAAGTCTATCTATCTAGGCTATTGGTTAAATGACGTTGTAGCCAACCGCTGATTTGGCCATAAGGAGTCAGATGACAGTTTGTTTCGCATGGCCTCAAAGTTCACTCGATCTGAATCCATGCGATTTTTACCTTTAGGAGTTCATAAAGAATCATGTATATATACCTCCAGTACTAGCCGACCTACACCTAGGAAACAGGATTAAAGCAGTTGATGCAACAATTACTCCAGACGCATTGAACAAGGTTTGGGACGAACTCAGCTATTGACTCGATGTATGCCGTGTGACGAATGATGCTCACATTGAACACTTGTAGGAAAAACTGTTTGAGTTGTTCTTTCATTTGATGTATTATTTATAATTGTGTAAGTTAAATGTAATAACTACTACAAAGTCTTACAAGCCCGATATTCATGTTCAAACACCCGGTATTTTACTATTTCTTACGTAGTCCTATGTATAGATGATAAGCTTTATAGTGACATTCAGGTTAAACCAAGCCGGCAACCACTAGTGGCCGAGAGTCGTAGTGGGGCATTGTATCTTACCGAGCTTATTACACTAGGCCGCCTGGCGGCGCAACCAGTCCGGCCACCACTAATAATATTGTATGCACGTGTGCTGTTATTATCTTTAACTTAACTACTACCCTTCATCCGATTGTTTTGATAGTTATACCATCCGATAGAGAATTAAAAGTGCTACAAAAAAGGTGTCTTGACAATTTTTGATTAAATGTACAGTTTTGGTGTAGTTTAGGTTTGAAATTTTAAAATAGTCGCCTTTTTGAAACGCATAATTGGTAATAATAGCTCATTTTAATTAAAATAGATCATTGTTAGGTATAACGTCATATCAAGTTTGAACTCAATCGATCAAATTGTTCTCTAGATATCATTGTTAGGTATAACGTCATATCAAGTTTGAACTCAATCGATCAAATCGTTCTCTAGATATCAATTATTAAAAAAAAAAAAACACAAACAGGCAGACGAAAAAGTAAAAAATGCAGACCCATGTTTATATTGTGAAGTATGTTTGTCTCGATCCCACAAACAAATCCACAAAAGGGGACCATAGAGTTCGGGGACAACCTGTATAAAATATTTTATTTCTGTAGTTGACAGAGTTATTAAACTACAGTTTTTTATTTGATCGCCACAAACATATAGTCAGATGGAGCAAAGCCTTCACAGAAAGTGACACAGTTTAGTTAGAATTTGATAGAATTAAACTTTCTTAATACTAAAATGAGCTTTCTTTCTACTTAATATTAATATAAAGTTTAATTACTTTGTGTAATATAATTGATCTGTATAAATAAAGAATGTTGGAGAGATAACTCATTTCTCGACAGAAATTTATTGATGAAAATAAAAATGAATTTACATATATTCTAAACTTGTTAATTTATTATTTTTAATTCCTACAGCTATGTTTGTTTATAAATAAATTGATTGAATATATTTAAAAAACCTCAAGTTATTGAATTTGTTTATAGATAAATGTAGATTACAGATTCTAACAAGTAACACATAAGTAATTTATTTACACTGGCTGCGTCGCCTGGTGGCCTAGTGTAATAAGAACGCGTCGCCAACAGAGTCACCGGTATCTTGGCTGGTGGCCTAGTGTAGTAAGGACCAGTTAATTTTTATTTGTACACAGGAAGTTAAAGTAAGTTCAAGAAACTTATGGATTAGTTTCTTATCGTGTATATTTATAAAATTAGGGTGTCTACTGTGACGAAAAGTTAAAAATATTATGGATCGGCAACAAAACTATTTAAAGTATAATAATTCTATTTGTTTTATGGGTAAAACAATTTGGGAATTTTTTCGGGATTTACGTTACCCGTGATTTGTTTTTTTGTGGAAGTCCTGACGAAGTGCCTTTATTTTACTTGTTTTCATTCCCGCAAATAGCGACATTTAATTTTCACTTTTTCCGAATTTTACAAGTGTCAACTAAATAACATTTTCGTGGACCTTACATGTTGGAATTTAAATTAAGTTTTAACACCTGTATTTCATAGAAACAAGAACAAATTATTGTAGCTTTTTCACGTACATTCGCTGTTGTAGCCTATATTAAATTGCGTTTTAATAACGGCATTTTATAAAATTAGCGCTAATAATATTCTAACATCGTACTCTTATGCGGACATTCGTCATTGTATTTTAAATAATATTTCAACGATGGTAGTTCTTAGAGACTTCCTTCAAAGAAAGCGTTTCAATAGTTGAACAGTATTAGATTAGATTAGATTAGATTAGATTATATTGGGGTGGATTCCTCCTTTGAGAAGGCCTCCTTGCACGTCAACCTTTGGTTTATTGTGCCCCCTATGTACCGCGCCTAGCACGTTAGAAGCCTGTATCCCTTGTGAGGTCCAGGATTTTCTCCACCAAGTATGTGTCTTCTTCGTCTCCTGGTTGCTGGATTCCAAAGAGCCTCCTCCTCCTACGCTCCAGGATTTCGCAATCAAATATGACGTGGCTTGCTGACTCTTCTGCCTGATTACAAAGCTGACAGCGTTGGTCGCCTTCAAGGATTCCCACTGTTGCTAAGTGTTTCCTGAACTGGCCATGTCCAGTAATGAGTTCTACAACTCTTTTGAGTTGTGGTCGGTTTAACTTGATTAGGGATTTAGTAAGCTTGGCGTTTGGTCCCTTGATCAGTCGTTTACTCTGAATGTGCCCAGGTAATCTACACCATCTCTGGCGCTGCTCTTCCCTGGCCCAGTTTTTTACTGCGCTCTTTGCCATGCTACGGCTAATGCAGCACATTGGTTCTGGCCCCGTGAATGGTGTAGATGCTCCTTTCTTTGCAAGAGCATCCGCCATCTCATTTCCTGAGTATTAATCTGAACAGTATTAAATAGACAGTTATTTATTAAAAACCATTTAAGTTGGACTAAATTGTATTCGGGCACTAATTTTTTCGCGGACATACGCTGTTGTATATTAAATTCTGCTTTAATGCCGGCATTTTATAAAATTAGCACTAATAATATTCGGACGTCGTATTCTTTTGCGGACATTCGTCATTGTATATTAAATAATATTTCAACAATGGTAGTTCATAAAGTTGCCACAAAGCTCATATAGTTCTATTCGGGCATCGATTTTTTCACGGACATACGCTGAGATTGTATTTAGGCCTAGTTGAATTACTGGTTTTTTTTTGCCCTATGTCAGAAATACGGGTCTCAGTACCTACTATAACCACTTCAAACCAGGCTTAAAAAATAAATTAATGTCCCAAACAGTAACATCCAGAATGTACACCCAGATGTAAGGAGAATCCAAGAAGATTTGAATAAATCCTCGCCATGTTTCAAAATATAAGAAAATTTCAAGTAAAATTAAGGATTAAAGAAGTTTTAAGGCAAATTAAAATAATTACTTAGTTCAATAAACACAAAGAACTGATCATGTGAAAATTACTTACTTATTCACCTTTAAAACCTCTATGATTAATTTATTACTAAAACTCCGCACTCGCAGAAAGTTTTTCGTTTTACCATCAACCGTTGCAGAAAGATAAAACACATTCTGCTTTGGGGTTAAAAGACTATTTTAATTGCTGTTGATAATTGTCATGAACACTTAGTTGACATACCTCTTATCCACATTATTTTTTCCTTATTATATTTCTTCTTTTACTTTTGAATAGAAAATATCTCTACCAAGTGATAGCACTAGGTTTCCTTAAACATTAAAAAAATATAATTTCCTTTGTCATTAGTCATTGGGATTGTAAGAAATAGGCCCTATGATAAATTATTATTGGACTACATTGTTAAGGGATACCTTTAAATAATGGGTTTTCAATTATAATTTAAAATATATATATCAAACAAACGGACCAAAATTAATATAGGCTACTTATTTTTCTACTTTTAACTGTTTTACTGTTATCTGATCTGAAAAAATTTATTTAAAAATTATGAAATCCCTAAGTTGTGCAATTGCTGAAAAAGGCTGATTTTTTGGTATCCTATTTTAAACGAATAAAAGCTAGTTTCGAAGTATTTATATATATAAATGTAAAAAAATCATGTAACTTACAACTTAAATTTGACAATATTCTATGTTTTACTAAATAACATTTCTTTGTAAATGAGGTAGTTGAAGCCAGAAACTCTTTAAAATATATGATAAATACTGTTTGATTATAAAAGGATATCAATTGTATCTTCTAAGTCCTCCAAATCCCATTCAATACTACGTAGCGCATTCCTTAGTTCGGTTGTAGTCCATTCGAGTTCATCTTTAGTGAGTGTACTAACGTCTTCATGAAGTTCAAGCCAGCGTCGATAGAGTCCTCTGGTCTTATTAAGCGCTTTTGAAACTTCCCTAACAAAAAATGTATTTCATAAGTTTCTAACTAAACAGAATTACAATGCAATATAAGTGATAGGCTACACATGTTTATGAAGTTTCAAGAATAAAATTAAAGTATTTTAATACCCAAACAAAAGTGTTTATTGGATTTCATAATTTGTACATGTCTGTATTTCAGGTCAATATAATTTTATTTGGTAACAGTTACTTTTAGCGTGACCATAGGTACAATTTTCAAATATGTATTCTAAAAGTATACATTTCATCACTGAGCCTAATAACTAAAAAACCACCACTTTTAAATATTAAAGTAATTACAATTGCGTTAAACTAGTGAAAGGTTACAATTTCAGATTAGTTTAGATCCTCACTACCACTTCACCAGATTTCACACATTATTTTTTCTATGCAATGGTAACACATAAACATTGCTTATAGAGGTGTTAATTGTTGTATCATTTAATGCACAACCATTCTCCATACTAAATTAAAAAATCTTGTGTTACAGAGCAATGTTTAAACATATAAACAGGTCAAATAATTCATAAGAACTGTACAAGTTAGAAATGGTGTAACTATGTCATCCTTTTGGCATTTCTTCAGTAGAATACATAAAAAAAACAGATATTAACATTTTACAACTTGCATGGCCAATGTAAATTAACTACAGTGAGTGTGGAAACCCAAAATGCAACAATGTGTTAGTTATAAATGATAATAATGATTATAGACCAGGTGATGGAGTCAACCAAAACTAACTTAGTTTATATAAGCTACAGATTTTTATTTTTGAACACAGTGTGATGTGAACTTTTAGAACATATGAAACATTATTATTTCAGAGTTCTTGCTAAAAGTAACAACTACCACATACTTTATCAATTTGTTCTCTAAGTTCTTGTAACAAGCTTACTTAAAATAACAAGATGTTAATAAAATTTGCTCAATAGTTTAGCTTACGCATTAAATAAAGGGTGAACTTTTAGAAATGCACTACGGTACTTGTTAAAATAGCACAATAGAAGACCTTTTTTAGGAAAGTAAGAAGTCCTACCACCTTATATAAAGGCCTATTTACTGTAAACATTCTGTGACAGGAGACAGTAATTTAGTTTAGGTTCAGGTTTTCTTTAGGTTTTAAACCCAGCAATGATAGAAGTAATAGTGTTATTCTAAAATTTCGTCAAAAAAGTGTTCATTATGTTTGAGTTTCTACAAACGAAAGTTATTAAATAAATGTTGCTTGGCTTTCAACAAAATTTGGGTCATTTACTCAGATTTTACAAAGTAAATTAAACCCAAAATATCTATATCTTTGGACTTGCAAATATAAGTATTGATAAGATTTTTTACTATAACTCTTTATTTTTTTATCACATAAGCTAGTTAATTAACAAATAATACTATGTCATAATTGGATATAAAATCAAAATCAATGGACCTTCTACTGCAGATAACACACTGTTAATAATATGGCTTACACCATGTTGGCTTAATATTCAAAATATAGGCTAAGTGGTATGAGAAAAAATAATTTATAACAAGATTGAAACAAGCTTTTCTCCTACCTGTTATTCTAGGCTATCAACTAAATCTTTATGAAACTTAAGTCTACACGCAAACGTCAAATAAAGCAAATTAATTCCGAAAATTATTTTAAACTTAAGTTCTTAAATGAATACGTATACTACTATGTTGGAGCTATAAACATTAAAAATAGAATACTTACTCTTTAACAACAAAGAATGGATCTTCGAATGTCATGACCGTTTCTACGAAACGATTTTATTGTGGTCTGAATGCCAACCGATGCAAATTTTACTACGTGACTTTCGTACCATGGATAGTGATAATTATTTTCACTTGTATTTAAGGAAACACAAACACAATTTCGTAGATTTAAAAAACAATAAACATAACAGGAATTGTCAAATACGAATCCGCAGACGACGATTACAGCGGACGACGTAAACCAGCTGTTATCAATTTTATGGGATTTGATTACTCTGCCTTCTTAATACTATTACGATGCCACATTTACAAGTCTAGTAAAATGACAATAATAATGTCTTTGATTATGGAGCTTAGGATAATATTATCAACTCCTATAAAAGCGAGTATACGTATACGTACGTACGTGAGTAACAATATAATACAACAGCTGATTTCACCCATCATCTGCAATACTTAAACAAAACCTAACGTACATTATACCTTTGGGGTTATGTTTACAACTTCAATCAATAATATAAATCTTGTGAAGTTAATTTTCTTAAAATCCTAACCTATCCTATACTCTAATACAGGCAATCTCTGTAATTCTAGTATTTTTCTAAACAACTCATTTGAAAATTGAAAATTTTTAACATTAGTTTTATGGAGTTTAAAAGCATTACATAAATGTTTATTGACTATATAATAATAACAGTAATCAGCTGTTTCCTATATTATTTCCATTATCAGCTGATTTCAAGCTTAAAACAATTGTTTTCATTTCTAACCTTTATCATGGTTTTTTTGTGGAGAACGACATCTTTTGAAGATTTTTTATTTCATATTAGAGTATAGGATAAACAGTTCATATGTACTTAAGTTCGAAAAATATTCATATTTATTCAGTATGCGATTTGTATTTACATACATTTTCCTAAAAAAAACAATAGTACGGTCCCCCAGGTACTTGAGTTAAATAACTAATGTAGGCTATAATAAGTTATAAGATTTGCTTCGAGGTTATGAAATGAATATAAATAAAACCATTTATTATCAATAAATTCAGTTAAACAAGTTTAAAGAAGATACCCATTCGTTTATAATCAGAAATATTCGTGTAACATACAAACATAATATTGCATTATTAATAAATTAATCTATTATAGCCTAATATTAATAACTTCTAAATGATTTGATTTATCAATATGAAGTTAAAAAGCAGTTAAAAGATAATATTTTTATCTTTATTTAAATATATAAATACAAAATTTTAACAAGTAGCCTACAATTTTATAATTCTTATGTCCCAAGAAAAAACAACTCTGTTGTAAAAATTTACCCGCAAGAAAACCTCCACAGCCGAAAAAAGAATTGATATGAATGAAATCCCGCCAAAGGAGCATGTTCAGTGCTTCGCGCCTCGGCCTTGATGTGCACATAGAAACCTGTGTAAAATAGTTAATTTCTTTCATCGCTGATTTGATTGACGGAGAGCTTCAAAATTCTATCATCGTTGTTTGGGGATGGGGAGAGCTTAAAATTTGTTTCAACGCTGTTGCTGTTTGGCATGGAGCTTGATATTATTTTCTTTCAACGCTGTTTGGCGGAGAGCTATTATAACGGAAGTAGTGGTCGAGGAGACAAGATTACTACTTGGCTTCAAATTGTGATCCCATTGATCCACAATGAATTGAATGGTAATTTTGTAAAATATTTGTAAATCATCTAAGCAAATATATACCGTTTGCTAAGATAGCATTGATTTGCTTCTTTAACCTCAAAACATTACTGTTATAATAATGTAGGGAGATTATTGTCAATAACAAAGACAAAAGAGAAAAATTAGACAATAGCGGAGTATACAAAATTTCATAATGTGGAGATTGTAGTTTGTTGTGAATATGTAGGACAATCCGGTAGGTCCATTTAGTTAAGGAACACATTAGTAGCTGGAAGTATGGTAAATCTAATTCTAATTTTGCCAATCATTTATTGGAAACTGGACATACATTTAACCCAAAAATAAATGTAAAGTTATTACATATAGAAGAAAAAAGTAGGAAATTAAATAATCTAGAATGTCTGGAAATTAAAAGATCTGTTTAAAAAAATCATACTGTAACAAAGCCAATTTGGTATATATTAGGCTTATAATATGAAAAGGATATAATATTATTAATATAAAAGGAAGTGCTTGTAGAATAGTATAGTAGGTAGGCCTACTACTGAATAATAATAATTCGACCACGCAGCTGAACCGCTGACGTGAATTGAGCAAATTTCCAAAATTAAGTTTATATGCCTATGTTTTAGGGGTTTCAACAAAAAATTTGGGAAATAGGTCTACTCACGAAGGCGTTGAACAGCTGTCTGTGTGTACGCAATATATTAGTAGAATTTGTTTGCACCACTTGGCTTAGAACCGGGTTCTTCTATGCTATTTTACGTTTTGGTCGATTTTGGGAGAACTAAGCGAGCTAGAAGGTCGCGTAAAAAAACAAAATTTGCAGAATAACATCCTACATTTATATTTTTAGAAAAAACTCTAAAAAAATTTCATTCTCGTAGTAAAAATGTAAAAAAATAGTTACTTCCGGTCAAAAAACGTACTTCCGGTTGTTGGATTTTTTTGGCTAACGAACTCGTCCGAGTGACGTAGACAACCAATATGTATACCAAATTTGAACCAAATCGGACTTAAAATGCGGCCGCTAGAGTGCGAACACATATATACATATATATATATACATATATATATATACATATATATATACATATATATATATGAATTTTAATGACACCCCAAAACGTGTTCTGGGGACCATGATCGGTGCTCATTTGCTACTCCCGACCTTGGGTCTTACCATAAGGGCCACTGCAATAGCTCATTTTTCCTATGGAAATTCGCTAAAAATGGATCAGTTGAGGGATATGTAAAAGAAGAAAAAGTGGTTAGAAATAAAAAAAATTACTGGAGGTAGCACTGTGAAAACGAGATGCATGCCGCCAAATTGTGGTGAGGATAGAAAACGCGCGTATTCAAACTGCCATACACATCAAATGACTGAAAGTTGATATTTTAAACATTTAAATTCGTCTTTAGGGAATCAATTCTCGATAATAAAGTTCATAGTAATTTCAGTATTCATTGTTAGTTTAATACAGTATTTATGTAACGTAATATTTTGTTTAGAAAGGCAAAAAACACATTAAGTTACATATAACTGAAATGCAACATAGGCCAAATTACATTGATGTTACCTGAGTTCTTTCTTATTAGTTTCTTCAATATGTAAATACAAAAATAGGCTACATATTGAGAGTACTATTTTATTTTACATTTATATTAAAGATATTTTAATATGTATCAAGTTTGCTATAACTAAGTTAATAAGAAATTCAAAATCAAATAACCCTTACTTCCTTTTTTGTTTTTGATAAGCCTTTTAATTTAAACTGTTCATATATATTTCTTTTATCTTTGCTGAAAAATAACTTTAGAAATCATAAAATAAGTAAAAGTTTTTGGAAATTTACTTATCAAAAATTTTTATTTAAGATATTTTATTTAACTTATTAGTATGTAGGCCTATCTTGTCCAGGATTATCACTTACCAAAACTACATTTAAAAAAATAAATATACCTTGTAACTAGTTTCACCTTCATCATCTATACTCTTCACACAACATATACTATTATTGTTGTATATAATACAGCCTAATGGTGGTTTAAAACCTTACAACTATTACCTATTCCTCCCACATCTTACTGTGTTTTCATACTCAAAGAAATTACTAAAAAGTAAAAAACAATAATTTCTCTTTAAAAATACAGGATTGTAAATAAAAATATGAAGGGATTTATGAAAACCATTTTATTTGTACATTTAAAAATTAAAAAATGAATGTTGTAAAACTTTAATAGTTGTGTTGATAAATATAACATATTTCATATCTTTACCTCATGTGGGTAAATATTTACTGGGTGGGGTGGGAGTAACTTTACCCTCATCATTTCATTTACTTGGTGGCTATAAAGTTATCGCCATGCAATGAAATAAACTGAAAAAATAACTAATATTTTAAAATTAAATAATGAATACAGCTATTAAAGTAATACAATTTGTTACAAAGACATTGCTTGTACATATATACTAAGCAGACTAGTTAGCTTATTTTAACATTAGTAAATATGATTTATTATAGAATATAATACTTGTTTAATGTACAATAGTTTTTATATGTTTCACTGCATCCAAATGCGACACAATAACGAACCATAATTACTTATATAATTTACATTTTAAAACTAAAGTCAGACAATAAATAAAATCTCATATACGGCCTGCAATCTTATAGAGACACTATCCTCAACACAGTACCAACACAACAAAATAACAGCGGCACGCTTTTCAATAGTAGACGCAGTGTCAGTGCTACCTCCAGTTATACCTTTTAGCTCAGTGAAAAAGATGGAAGGGTTTTGTTAAAAAAAATAATAAAGAAAGGGCAAGAAAAGAAAATATAACTTGGTGTAGCTACTGTAAATTGCGTTTTATAGAAAAGAAATTAATAGAGACATAATAATGACATTACAATGAATTGAAGGAGAAATGAATATACTGGGTGACTATTTTAAGTGTGCCACCATTGGTATATCAGAAGCGACAAGATTTACAGGAAACTTCACCTACTTTTTAGTGGCCATTAAAAATTTGAATTTAAAATTTCAAAAATATGCCGCCATTTTCCATTTCTTTTTTTTTTTTTTTTTGTGTTTAACGTCCTACTGTTTTGCACTTAAGGCTAATGAAGACGGGCCGCCATTTTCCAATATGGCGACCAACTTTTGAATTTCTTATGGGAACCCCTATTTTTTATGGCGGATTTGGATTTTAAATGCAATTTTAAGACTTTTTACTCTTGGTGTTTTTTTTATAAACTTAACCGTTTAGCCGCTAGGAGCACTGAAAGTTTTATAAAGTCTTATTTCAACAATTATTAAAGAGGCTTATTTTCAATTTACAAACAATAAAATTTAACTCAAAGTACAATATGTTTTACAATGGAATGTTAAAAAGCTTTTGCAAATTCAAAAATACTTTATTTTGTACAAAAAAACGTACTTAATTCTGTTAAAAAATCGCTAACGCAACCACTGTGCATTGTGTAGAAGATGTATTTATGTGCACACCCATGTATTTATGAAGATGGAGGACACTTTCAAAACCTGCTTCAAGTCATATTTAATTAATTTACATTCATTCGTTTTTTGTTTTAAGTTAGAAGCTATTCTGTTAAAAGTACCTAAATAGCTTACATGACAACTGTACTATTTTTACAGATTTTTTCTCCTACATCGTACTGTAAGAAACTTCTATGTATCATAGCAACAAAATGTTTTGGGACACAAAAAGGCAGTCAAGATGACTTAATTATTTAACATAAATCAGGTTTTCAAAGTGTCCTCCATCTTCATAAATACATGGGTGCACACATAAGTACATGTTCTACACACACAGTGGTTGCGTTAGCGATTTTTTAACAGAATTAAGTACGTTTTTTTGTATAAAATAAAGTATTTATGAATTTGCAACAGCTTTTTAACATTCCATTGTAAAACATATTGCACTTTGAGTTAAATTTTATTGTTTGAAAATTGAAAATAAGCCTCTTTAATAATTGTTGAAATAAGAGTTTCTGAAACTTTCAGCGCTCCTAGCGGCTAAACGGTTAAGTTTATAAAAAAAAAACATCAAGAATAAAAAAGTCTTAAAATTGCATTTAAAATCCAAATCCGCAATAAAAAATAGGGGTTTCCATAAGAAATTCGAAAGTTGGTCGCCATATTGGAAAATGGCGGCATATTTTTGAAATTTCAAATTCATATTTTTAAAGGCCACTAAAAAGTAGGTGAAGTTCCCCATTTAAAGTTTCCTGTAAATCTTGTCGCTTCTGGTATACCAATGGTGGTACACTTAAAATAGTCACTCTGTATAATTGAAGACTGTACTGTAATATGGCTGATTACATAATTTGAACTAAGCCTAGAATAAGAAAAAATATAAGGTAGTAAAGTGTTATATTTTGTGAGTAATTTGTAATCTAAATTTAAATAAAATAAACTTATTTTGATACAAGGAATTCAAATATTAACATATTAGATTTAGTATATGTGACAAAATTAAATTATAAGTACCGGTATAAGTTATTTTTTTGATTTAAACTTCTATTTAGGTTAGGCCTAGGCCAATAAAGCAATTCTAAATAAAGTATTGAGCCTAGAACCAGAAACCCGAGAAAAAAGAACTTGTGTGTATTATGTAAATATAAATATGTGAACAATAAATAATTTATAACCCAAAACGATTTAATTATTTATAAATAAATTTTGAATAGTTACAAAATTTATAATTTAAATGACCAAATTTGTCTCAATTCATCCCTCTTGTTAAAACCCATTATGTAACCACACCTTGCCCTTGCTTTGTTTACCTAGGCCACTTTCCATTTGCCCATCATGGTCAGTTCCATTGTCACTTCCACTCCTATACCTTGTGCAAACTGGGAAGGCGGTCTGTCATTTTCAACCGTCCCACTCACACAAGCGCAGGGTTTATGACTGACCCTCATTAGGATCGGTGCGTCAACAATGGGAATTGTACTCTATACAATAGTTTTTTTATATCGTATTTTAAAGTTAACCTATATATTAGCATGATTGTGATTCTGAATTATTATGATTCAGTAATTAATTCTAAGCAAATGGATACTAAACACGGCGTGTTTACGACTATCCATTAAAATAACTTTAAAATTATCGGTTTATATTAAGCGGACTTGGTTGCAATAAATATAATGTTATATATATTTTTGAAAGAGTTCATTGAGAGGATATTTTATATTTTTAACAATGCACTTTTATTTTCCTGAAGTGTAATGCTATTGCAGTTGTACATTTTGCCATTGTAATAGTGCAAAACTTATTCAAGTTACTGAAAGAGGTAAACACATTTGGTCTGACACTTTTGTTACAGAGAATGAACAAAATAGTTCAATTAGGGCGTTTACACAGTGAACAATGCATCCCTAACGATACTACGGACACCGTTTCTTAGAAGAATTCAAACTTGTTTTCCTTAAAACTAGAACAGTTTATTTCTGCACTTAACCATTTCCCAAAGGTCTTAAAAGTGATTAGTTTAAGATGTACTCCCATAGGAAAAGGGAAAAGACTAATTTGTTTGTCATGCAGGAAGCAGTCGTGGCTGGATAAATGCGCCACCATTAATCTTTCAATCTAAGAAAACCGGAGACTTCCATGAAGATATGAACAGTGTGGTTTTTGAGAACTGGTTTTTCAAAGAATTACTCCCTGAGTCCCTGCAATTCCACCTAATTCGACAATTGTGATGGATAATGCGTCCTACCATTCACGAAAGAAGGACAAAGCACCCACTTCATCGTCCCTGAAGGAAGACATGAAAAAATGGCTGAAAAAAAGAAATATCCTTTTTAGTAAAGATCTTCTAAAACCGAAACAGTATAAACTCGTTCGTCTAAACCTTCTTTACCAACATATGAAATCGACAGCAGAGCATCTGAGTTGGGCCATGAAGTAATCCGCCTACCTCCAGGCCATTGTCATTATAATCCAATTGAAATGGTGTGGGCATATCTCAAAGGATACGTAAGGGAACGCAACACTACCCATAAATTGAAAGATGTAAAGAAACTCTTTGAAGAAGCAGTCGATAAGTTCAAGCCAAACTTGTGGGAAAAGTACATGGAGTATGTCGAAACCGTGATCAACGACGACTGGAAAATTGAAGGTCTTGACCAAAGAAGTGTTCAGCAGTTCCTGATAAACCTAACACCAAGAGACGAAGATAGCGACTAATCCAGTGAAAGTGAGAGTGACAGTGATGTAGATGACTTGGGATGTGCATCTTTGTAACTGTTATATATTTAGACAATGGATTCATGGTTTTTAAAAGCGTTACTTTGTAATGCAGCAATACGAACGTGTAAGTGTGTTTTTTATTTATTATGAAGCAATACGGGCGTGTAACTGTGTTTTTTATTTATTATGTAACAATACGGGCGTGTAACTGAGTTTTTACTTTCTCCACCCTATAGGTAGTATATGGAGAAAGTATTGTTTTCGTAAAAATGTTCGAATTTGAATTTTCAGTTGAATTATCTGTTTTGGTGCTCCCAGAACCCCCAAAAATTGTTTAGTGCAATTATCTGTGTTGGTGCTCCCTGAACCCAAAAATATTTTTAGTGGAATTTTTTTTTTTTGGTGCTCCCTGAACCCAAAAAAGTGTTTTTAACGTGGTGTCTGTCTGTCAGTGTGTCAGTATGTATACACGACCAGAGAGGACACTATTGGTCCGATTTTCATGAAATTTGGTATGTAGGTACTAAACCCTAATATCTCCAGGCGTTTTTTTCATTTTTTGGAATTTTTAATTTTTAAGGGTAATTTACCCCTAAAAACCAATAAAAAACGACAAAAATGCAAATTTCTCAAAAACGGCTCTAACGATTTTGATCAAATTTTCAGTATTTATAGTGCTTAAGATGCCAAACAAAATGACACCACCCGCTTTTATCAAAACTTCGGCGTTTCATAATTATGGGGAAATGTTAAAAAATAAACAAGTTTATGTTGTCAATCTAGCATCACGGCGACGGCCGCACGGGGTAGCACAACGGTAGCGAGGACGGCCAGTAATTCAAAGGTCGCGCGATCGAATCCCGCCTGGGACAATAACTTTTTTATACGATTGACGTAAGGTAGAATATTATTTTTTTGTTTTGTTCTAAAAAGTAGTAAATAAAATGATTAAAAACAATATTATTTTGACTACAGTAAGTTGGGAGAAAGTTTGTGTCAGTTAACTGATACCGTTTATTTTTATTTATTATGTAATCATTCTGTTTGTGTAAATGACGAAGAGAAACCTGATAATAAACTTGAAAATGGCTGAATAGCCGAAACGGCCTTAGCGGCGATAACGGAATATTGAAGACGGTAAGTCCTAAATCTAATAATTAGTTACTTTGTAAGTTTAGAAAAAAATAATTTATAATAACCATTTTTATGTTTAAATGTACACAATTCTATCTAGGCCTACTTTAGATTGTATTAAATTGTGTTTCACAATTATTGTTTGAAAGCACTTTTATTTTCCGTTGTTATTAGCATCTGGAATAAAAATAAAATTGCAACAAATATTTATAATAGCAACCAAAGTTTGCTCGATAAACAACTCCTGTTAATATTTATTTGAATGGTTTGTTGCATACATGCTGTGTTTGGTATCTATTTGCTCAGAAATATTTACTGGATCATAATCAGGATCACACTAATATACGTTTTCTTTAAAATGCAATATAAAAAATACTAAGGTATTGAGAACATCTAACAATAGGTGAAGCACCGCAACTAATTACGGTCGGTAGCCCGTGAGTTTGCATGCGTGTGCGAAGTTAGTGGCAGGTAGGAACCTTTTTCAACCGCCTTCCCTATTTGCACAAACTATACTACTTTGTTTAGTGCAGGCGATGATAACCACCTAGGTTCTTTGCCTTTAAAAAAAAAAAAAAAAAACTTTGTTTAGTAGGCCTATGTTGTATGTACTTGCTGTATTTCAATTTAGTAGCCTGATGATGCCTAACGCTAACGGTGATACATATGTTGCTCAGTAATAAATTATAATTGTGAAATTTTACCATTTGGTTATTTCTATTCCTATTATGGAGTTTCACCAAGTACCAACTGTTTTTACCTTAAATTCTATCAAAATATTAGTTAACTCAATAAAGAAAATTAAAAAATTGAATAAATAAAGACCGATTATACAAAGCTAAAATTAATCACTTTAGGCCTAGGATGCTTCATCAATTTTTAGGTCTGTTTTAGGTTTACCGATTTGAAACAGAAATATTTAGGTATTATTTACTTACTTAGTATTTATTTAGGTACTTATTTTTATTTTGCAAATAATCATTTACTAAAAACACTCTTTACAACTGATTAAAGTAACCAATGTCCTGGTTTTTATTTAATTAATTCTTGTTTATGTATCTAAGTTTAATATTCTATGTACAAAATGTACTAAGTTTTATATACTGTATCTTAGATTTCATTCCTGTAGCTTTGTTAGTATAATCTTTGAAGAAAAGTAATCTTGTCTCCTCGTCCACTACTTCCGTTATAATAGCTCCCTGCCAAACAGCGTTGAAAGAAATATCAAGCTCTCCCCAAACAACGTTGATATTTGAAGCTCTCCGTCAATCAAATCAGCAATGAAAGAAATTAACTATTTTACACTTACACAGGTTTCTATGTGCACTGAACATGCTCCTTTGGCGGGATTTCATTCATATCAATTCTTTTTTCGGCTGTGGAGGTTTTCTTGCGGGCAAATTTTTACAACAGGGTTGTTTTTTGGGACATACATCTTTTTGCATGAATGAGAAAGAGGAAAACTCTATCAATACGAAATATTGCAATAAATTTGCTTTATCTCCATCAAGCAGGACTTCGTGGAGGTTGGAGTTGTACTTACTATTTTTCCAAGCGTTTGTTAATTCTTTAGATCAAATTAATTTTAGGTATCAATGACGAAATATTTTATTATTTAAAGAAATAGTTTTTAATATTTGCTACTTGAAGTGAAATATAAATAATAAATCCTGAAGTTTTCTTGATGAAATTTGTGTTACATAAAAATGGAGGCACAATTCAAGTGTCATACGTCTTATCTCAGCCACACTTATCGCATGGTAGAACGTTGCTGTCAACCAGAAAGTAAAATATCTATTTGTAAGGCTAATTTTTAAGTTGGCAAACCACTTCATTTTAAGGAGGTTATTTGTTTTTTTTAATTAGTAACCCTCATAGCATGGTTTATTTTTCTGCCCATCTCATAAGATATATATTTTTCTTAAAAACATCAGACTTCATCTAAGGCTACCTAATGCCGACAGGGATTTTTAACTCGGTAAAAGTGTACAACTACAAGGATTTTACAACTGTAGGCCTATTTGTTAAAATATGTTATTTATATACATTATTACGTATTTAAGGAAAGATAAAAATATTATCTTTTAATTGCTTTTTATTTTATATTGATAGATTAAATGATTTAGAAGTTATTAATAATATAATGAAAAAATTAATAATGAAATATGTTTATATGTTATACGAAGATGTACAAATGTTTCCAAAGTTAAACGAATAGGTATTTCTTCTTAAAGTTTTTATAAACGAATATATTGATGATTAAAGGCCCCTGCAGACGGGGCAGTAGTAGCAGCCAGTACTGGCGTCCACTGTATTGTCAAGACAGTAGCCCTAAACACGGGGACAGTACTGGCTGCCACCGAAACTGTTCTAGTGGCGGCCAGTGTGGCATCACGGTGTGTTGTGTTCTGCCTCAAAATGGATGAATTTGACGAGGAATACGAAAATCCAGTGGATGAAGCTATTGAAGAAGTTGTTGTTGAAGTAGTTCATTGTTTGAGTGAAGAATTGCAAGAGTTACTAAAAAGTAATAGGTCTTGTTGGGTCAAGGATTGGGTGGGATGTCGCAGTAACTAGGAGCTTCATCAACGATTTTAAGAGAACTTGCCAATGAAGATCCTCAAGAATATAGAAAAATTATGAGGATGAGTGTGGACCAATTCAATGAACTCTTGTCATTAGTTGAAGGTCAAATTTCAAAAGCTAATACGGTAATGAGGAGCGCAATCCCTGCCCGAATAAAACTTGAGATTACTTTAAGATTTTTAGCAACTGGTGATTCCTATCAATCCCTCGCAATTTTGTTTTCAAGTACCAGCAAACACAATTTCAAGTTTCATGTCAGATGACCTCAAAGCAATAACAACAGCATTAAATGACTACATGAAGGTAAATTAAATGAATGTGTCAAGCGTCATTAATTTAGGTTACCAACTTAATAATATTCCTAGATTGTACATTTAATTATTTTCATACGTTCTTAAAGGCTGAAGCTCTCAGTACCTTTAATAGCCAAACTATTGTTTGAGTGTTCAGTTTAAAACAAATTTCCGCTGGATTTTATAATAAAACAAGTTGAGTGTTTTCAAAATAGTGATAACACATTGTACTTTAAATTATAATTCTCAGTGATTAGCTAGGTATAAAAACATTATCTTTTTTGAACAAATATTTATTTATTGAATCAATTCATAATGTTTATGTTAGATTTCTGTAGGTACATTCATTTTCAGTGATGAAATTCTCACAACTTTCGTCATCTGAAACCTGACTGTAGTTGGAGTAGCTGCCAGAAATCATTGGAGATTCTCTATATGGGCCTTCCAACAACTTCAATCGTTCCCTTGAAATAAGAGTTTGTATTTTATCCTGGAGTTTAAGTCTGTGAACTAGTGGGAGGTCTTTCATTTGGGCTGAGACATATTTACCAAAAGCATCAACTTCGTCCATTGGGGCTCTCGAATTTGAAGGTCTGTTCTCAGTTAGCATTTGTAGCTTTTCAATGGCCCCCCCCTCAACCTTAGACAGTTTGCTTAGCCGCCTTTTTTTGTATGATGGCGTTGTCATTTGTGTAGATGGTACTGGTAGTACTGGAGTTTGGGCCGTTTCTTGCTGGTCCTCCACAGCATCCAAGTCGAGTTGTGTATTATCCTGGTCTTCGATTTCAGCATCATCATTGGGAGTCTCACCGGTTGCTGGAACATTCTGGAAAAACACAAGCGCTCATTAATATTCGGATATTAAACATTTTTCAGTGTACAAGGTTTCATGTTTTGTGTGTTTTAGGTGACAAAACAAAGGATGAATGGAAGGAGGTGCAGAATAGTTTTGAAACGAAATGGAATTTCCCATCATGTGTAGACGCAATTGATGGAAAACAATTGGCTATAAAACGTCCACCTGGAAGTTGCTCAGAGTTTTTTTGAACTACAAAAGGGGATACAAAGGGGGCGTTGGTAGATTCAGACTACAAATTTCTATATGTCGATGTGGGAACCAATGGAAGGGCCAATGACGGAAGCGTTTTCCGGTTGTCATCACTCACAGTAGCAATGGACAAGACGTTAGAGGTTCCCTGAAGAACACTTCATTTTGGGAGATGACGCGTTTCCATTGCGTGAAAACCTTATAAAGCCCTTTTCAAAAAAGAATTTGACATTAGAGAAACGAATATTTAACTACCGCTTATCACGTGCACGCCGAGTGGTAGAAAATGCCTTTGCTATAATGGCAGCAAGATTCCGAATTTTTGGAAGAGAAATTGAAGTCGATTAGAAAACAGTAGATTTGACAGTGTTGTGTGCATGTACCCTCCATAATTAGTCAAGAACAACGTCTCCTGCTACATACTTCAAAAGGGGTTGGATTGACCAAGAAGATACTGAAAGTGGTATTTTCATCCCTGGTCTATGGCGCTCAACAGAAACAGCACTGCCGTCATTGAAAAAAGCTCGATCAACTAACTCACATACCAAGAGAGCTTCAGATACAAGAAGGAAATTAACAGATTTCTTTAACGGAGAGGGACTTGTATCTTGGCAGATGAAGGCCATTGGCATATAATCAATGGAAAGTATTAAGTTACTGTGTACAAAAATGTAAAATAAATGATTTACTATTAATAAATGACTTTTTTGTTCACTTGATATTATTTAATTATCAAGCAGCCTTTTTAGTTTCAATTATTATATTTCAATATTTAAATATATTTAATATAGCCGCTAGATTGAAACGGTTAAAAAATTTTTATTCACCTTTTGCACAAACATAGCGGCTAATAAGATTAACATTTTTGCAGAATCTCAACGCTGTAGCTCAAACCATTAAGGAGTTATGAATTTTTTTTTGTAAAAACACATACAGACAGACGCTAAACGAAACGAGATAGACATGTTTGTAAAACTTTTTGGCTTATTTTTACCCAAGGAATCGCTACGTAAATTATTTCCCCACATTTTTCTAACACCCTGAATAAATAATTTACCATATTAAATATAATATATACTGACTAGTGTTTATACCAATGATACATTTTCCCTTGTTTAAATAGTTTCAATAACGATAAAAGATCAATAATATATAATAGATTAATATCAGATTGTTTTATTAATGGATAGTTATATTAAATTATGTATTCTATTATTAATTACTAGTCTAGAGCTAACTTACCAAGTTGGTTTTTGATTTCCTTGTGATAACTACATCCGTCATGAAAAGGTCTGCTGCTGCGAACCAGGGCAGTTTTGGTTTGTAAACATTGTCGGTTCCTGCTCCACTATTTTTAGATTTGCTTACTTTCAGCATTTCTGCTCTGTAAGTGGACTTGATAGCTTTCATTCTAGCTCTAAGAAATCCCATATTAGGTACTTGTAGTCCCAAAAAAACCAAATCATTCTGCAATTTTAACATCACACTCTCTCTCTTACTCTTGTTAACATAGTCTGGGTGATGGATATTCCACAGCAGTTCATAATTTTCGTAACACTCCAAAAACACTGTTATATTATCTGCACTAAACTTAATACTCGGTTTCTTCTGCTCACCACTTTTCACTGAACTCATTGCTGTATAAATCACTCAACCGCAGATCGACAAAAGTTTCCTACAGTGCTTCACTGGCGTCCAGAACCTTTTAAGACATGGACAATAATGGCCGCCAGTAGGTCATGTGACCACGCTACTGTCCTCTGAGCGGCAAGTAAACTCAAACTATTTTGTCTTTACTGGCGGCCAGTAGCTACTGGCAGTTGAAGCGTCCAGTACCCTATCACACGTAGACAGTAGGCAGACAATTAATGGCTAGGTCTACTGTCCCCGTCTGCAGGGGCCTAAACAATTGTATTTATATACAGTTTATAACTTCAAAGCAAATCTTATAACGTATTATAGTGATTTTAAAAATATCAACTTCACAAGAAATTAAAATGATTGCATTTGTAAACATAACCCCAAAGTATAATCTACGCTTTAAGTATTACAGATGATGGATGAAATCAGCTGTTTTATTAAAATTTAACAAATGGCCTAGTGTTTTTGAATTTAGAATCAGTAAAAAATAGTTCAGCTGAACTAAAATAATGATAATGAAGAAATACGTGACCTAATTTCCCAATTGAATTAACTGAGTATTTTTGAATTATGAACAAAAAACATTTTTAAGAAATAATAAACCATTCTGTAATCATTTTCAGAGTTTTGAAACAGAAAATAACTCGCCTTCTACTGAACATATCCTATGGATGTAGATTTTGACCACTTTTTCAGGGTCAAAAATATTGAAAAAACTCAGGCCGCTGTTCCGTTGAGCGCACAAACTCCCTGAAATCTACAACTTAGCTGATTATGCAAGTCAAAAACTTTAAATTCGGAACTATGTGCAGTAATGTACTTATTTATTTTCATTATACTACACCGAAAACAGCTGTTTACTATACCTGTTCATAGGCACGTAGGTTCTTATTTTCCGTGCACTACACCATAAATTTACCGTGCACCAACTGATTTTATAAATAAGAATACACGTCTCAGTTTTATGTAAACATCTGATTGATTTTGTCAATAAAAATGTAATAGAAAAATCAAACAAGTTTTAATTGTTTTTTTTTATAAAAAAGTGTTTCACACGAAAAAATCCTATTTACCGGGCTTTTAACGTAATATACTGTGACAGTACATTTTCGCGTTCGGATTATTGACGTTTTGGATAACTGATGTTCAGATAATCGAGCTCAACTGTAGCTAGTGCTAGCATAAACAAACAACAATGCCGTCGTCATGCCCGTCAGTGTCATTCAATTAGCCCTTGGGTATAGAGGCCTACGCATGCCATTACAGTTGGATAGTTTTGTTAATTTGTTATAAGTTAGTTTGCCCTGTTATAGTAATTGTCAGACAAAAATTTTGAAATGCTGTTGCTCCTAAAATTTAATAAGTATTTTAATTAGTAATTTGACTGTTTGTAAATTCTTGCTTTCATTATATTTTGAATTTGAATGATTGTTATGTTATGTTACTCTAACTGTGTTTTTATTATATATCAGACTGATTTGTAATGTCAGACCTGTTTTAAATCAAATATTTTTGAGTGTTATTTTGACTGGAAACCTTATGTCGTGCCGTATTTTAACTTTAATCAGTTGATTTGGTTTTAACTTTAATCAGTTAATTTGGTTTTAACTTTAATCAGTTAATTTTTTCAGACATTAACTTTAATCAGTTATTTTTTCTGGCATTAACTTTAACCAGTTAAATATTTTGATTAACTTTCCCAAGTCTGATAAACATTAAGTATAAGGATCGAATTTGTTAAATAATATTTACTATTTTATTGATTTTTTTCAGCTTACACACTTCCTCAGCAAGGGATATTTAATTAAATTACAAGTGAAAAAACATAGACCAAGACCGGGAGTTGAACCCGGGACCTTTATGTTTCCGTCGTAATGCTCTGCCAACTGAGCTACCCTGATCGCTCCAAATACTGGTCGATGCTATCTCACTTGTACGGTTTTACTGCAGTTATTGAATTAACGTAAGCTGCAAAATGAGAATTGAGATTGTTTTCAATGTCGTATACACGAGGTATTCAATCTGTTAATTCAATAATTGCAGTAAAACCGTACAAGTGAGATAGCATCGACCAATATTTGGAGCGATCAGGGTAGCACAGTTGGCTGAGCATTACGACGGAAACATAAAGGTCCCGGGTTCAACTTCCAGTCTTGGTCTATGTTTTTTTTCACTTGTAATTTAATTAAATAAGATTTATTTACTTATAATAATAGTACTATTATTCCTTGATACATAAAATTACTCATTTTAGAAATCACTCATATTGACTCTAGGCGCTTTGCCTTGTCAACAACAGCAGCGCAGCACTTGTTTTGTCTTGACAAAACAACAAATAATGAAATATAGGTCTAAAGAGGAGATCCCTGCACAACTGTGTGTAAAAACATTTAGTCTATATTTTTTAGTAGGATAATAAGAGCTATGGTAGGTATGCAAAAACGTTTGAGCCAGAACAATAAAAGTATAAAGAGGTTTTTTGGAGTTGTTGATGTAAAATGAGATGAAATTTGGAGTTTAGTTTAAGTATTTTACTTACCCTTTACTTTAAAATCGCATTTACACCAGTTATGAAGGAAAGCTATAAATCCTCAGACTTCCAAAAACCGCTGCAAAAGTAGCTATGTAGTTGAAATGAGGAACTATCTTAGGCTACTTTCATTTAAACACTTTTCTTGCAATGATGCACCACTGACAATACACTAAAAAACACTTGTTAACAACTCTCACACAATTTCTTTATTATAACCCGTCAATTGAGCCCCAGTGATGTGTCGTTGCACAGAGTTGTAAGATTTTTACTGATGTGAGTAGTGGTTCGGATAGTTGACAGCAATAATAAGTTAATTGCTCAGAAGGGTCTATATAACTGTATGGTTCGCAATTGCTCACAGAGGTGTAAACAGTTAATTGTGTGAAAGAAGCCTGAGACTTGATGGTAACCATTCAAAGTATTTGAATAGATCGATTTTATAACCCAGCTTGTTGTAAACCTCGGATTATGGACTGCGCTTTGCAAGTTTGCATCTCGCTCTCGTATCAGAAGCTGCCTCCACAATAAAATCTCATACGTTGATTTGAACCGGGTACTTTAATGGCATTTTATGTTTTGATCAATTTTGGGGGAACCAGAGATCATGTAAAAAAGGTCATTCACATTTCTAATAAAGTCGTGTAAAAAACAAAATGTGCAGAATAATCTCTTATATTTAATTTTTCAGATAAAACCATAAAATAGTTTCATTCTTGCATGAAAAATCTCAAAAATGTTTTACTTCCGATCAAAAAAAAATGTGCTTCCGGTTGTTGGATTTTTTTGGCCAAACTTGACTGAGCCACTTAGAAAACCAACATGTGTATAAAATTTGGACCAAATCAGACATAAAATGCGGCCTTTAGAGTACGACCACACACACACATACATACATAGTGTTTGAAAAGTCTGGGTACGGCTTAATATCTCAAAATGTACGAGTCTTATGAGATATAAATAAAAGCAGTTATTCACAAGCATAAAAGAACTACTTTTTGGCAAGTTTGAAATTTTTGTCCGCCATCTTGGAATGAATTTCATTTTTTTAAATGGGAAGGTGGTCATGTGATACATCATTTCGATGTAGAATTTCAAGAAAAAACCAACGGTGAAATTTTCACATCCATATCTTTAACCGATTACAAATGGCGGGCAAAAACATCGAAATCGAGTTTTCCGATTTTGGCCCAGTTTGCTGTATGAGGGCTATCCAGAAAGTAGATTACGTTTTGGAATTAAAAATAAACAAAGTATTGGAAATTGTTTTTATTATATACAGATGAAAGCCACACTTAAATACTACTTTTCTACATAGTCACCATTCAAATTAAGGCACATATCGTAGCGATGGACGAGCTTGGAAATTCCTTCGTCGTAGAATTCGGTCGCCTGCGCCTTCAACCACTTGGTTACCTCTTCTTGCAGCTGTGCGTCGTCATCAAAACGCTGCATAGCCAGCCACTTCTTCATTGCTGGGAATAAGTGGAAGTCGCTCGGTGCCAGGTCGGGACTGTACAGCGGATGAGGAAACAACTCCCACTTAAAGGATCCAAGAACTTGGCGAGTGGCATTTGCCGTGTGGGGCCGGGCGTTGTCGTGAATCAGCAAGATCTTTGAGCTCAACTTTCCCCTGCGCTTGTTTTGTATTGCTCTTCTGACGTTTTGCAGAGTTTGGCAATACCTTTGAGAGTTTATTGTAGTGCCTCTTTCCAGGAAGTCCACAAAAATTACACCTTTCCTGTCCCAAAAAACAGTCGCCATCACCTTCCTTGCCGACGTCGTTTGGATGTATTTCTTGGGTTTTTCTTGGGAATTTGTGTGGCCCCACTGCATTGACTGCAATTTCGTCTCGCAGTTCACATGTTTAACCCATGTTTCGTCACCAGTAACGATGCGATCGAGTAATGAGTCGCCACCTTTATCGTAAGCGTCCAAAAACGTTAGCGCTGCAGTCATTCGCTGATTTTTGTGGATCTCAGTCAAGATTTTTGGTATCCATCTTGCACAAAACTTGTGGTAACCAAGCTTTTCGGTGATGATTTAGTGCAACAAACTTCGCGAAATTCATAGAGAAAACTCATAGAGAGTTCCGTTATTGTGAATCTTCGGTTTTCACGGACTTCGGCATCGACTTTTTCGACAAATTCGACAGTCACTATGCTGGGTCTTCCACTTCGCTCTTCGTCGTGAACATTAGTTCGGCCATTTTTAAACTTTATGACCCACTGACGCACTCGACCTTCAGTGATAATATTGTCCCCATACACTTCACAAAGCTGCCGATAGATTTCTATCGGTTTACAGTTTTTTGCAGTCAGAAACCTTATTACTGCACGCACCTCACAATTCGCGGCATTTTCAATTAAGGCAGACATTTCAAACTGTCACAGTAACTCGACGGAGTACAGCACGAACCTCTCACTAGCACGGCTAGATGCCGACTGAGTGGCATAACTCACTGACACCAAGATGGCCGCGCTAGCCCCGCCCCTTGCGGGCACAGACGAAAACGTAATCTACTTTCTCGATAGCCCTCGTACTATTTTTTTTATTAAAATATTAATTATTTTTCTTTTTTGATTCAGAATTACATAAGCTTTCAAACGACATGGTACACAACTGTATTTAATTCAACCACTCGAAATAAATTTTGAAAAATCAAAATGGCTGTAACTAAATTTTTTTAAATACTCCCAAATATCGTTGTGTGGCATATCGTTTGAAAGCTTATTTAATTCTGAATCCAAAAAGAAGAATAATTAATATTTTTTTTTTAAATAGTACAGCAAAGTGGGCAAAATCGGAAAATACGATTTCGTTGTTTTTGGTCGCCATTTTGAATCGGTTAAAGATATGGATGTGCAAATTTCACAGTTGGTTTTCTCTTGAAATTCTACATTGAAATAATGTATCACATGACCACCTTCCCATTTAAAAAAATGAAGTTCATTCGAAGATGGTGGACAAAAATTTCAAACTCGCCAAAAAGTAGTTCTTTTATGGTTGTGAATAACTGCTTTTATTTCTATCTCATAAGACTCGTACATTTTGAGATATTAAGCCGTACCCAGACTTTTCAAACACCCTGTATATATATGTATATATAAAATGTTTAACGACACCCCATACGAGTTCTGGGGCTCATTGACCACTCTCAATCTTAGGTCTCACTATAAGAGTAATTGCAATAGCTAATTTTTCATATGAAAATTCTTTAAAATTACCCTTTTAAGGTCGATTTATACTTTGAGAACAAGAAAATATCTGCTAGGCCAAGATAAGAAGAATCAGATGAGTGATGTTACATCCACCCTATTTTGTATCAAAATACTCATGAAAAGAGAACCATGGTTGGCTCGTCTGATGCACCAACCAACTTTGGTTTTTCACAATGGTTTCAGTGAAAGGAATCTCTCAAACGATGCGAGAAATCACCGTTGACAGTTTGTGTACATAATACAAATCTGTCATGAACAATCACGTCGAAGAAAAACAACCCTTATTCACTTTGACCGTTTTATGAAAAGGTCTGGATGACCCTTTTTCAACATCATAATTATAAACCCGTGCCTCATCTCCTGAGGTTTCTAGAGAACATTCATTGTTGGCATGCAGCTTCTGACTCACATTGACTTGGTTGTCTGTCAATGACAAAATCTTAAGAATAATTTAATTCACCACATTTCAACTTTCTCAACACAACTGCATCGCATAAACCTACAATAATTCCTACCTATTCTGCAACTTCTTTTAGTCAAACGAACTACATAAATGTGGTTTTTTACTGTTGATGTAGAACTGAAGCAGGTTGTTATAAAAGCAGGATCTTTATCAGTCAAAGTTCTGCTCGGTTAATTAGTAAACAACTCATAATTTGTAAAACTATGTTAGGGTCATACACGTTTTCTTCATAAACTTGTCAATGCATTTCACATGTCTCTATCAAATTTTAACGAGTTTATCACAAAATTTTACAAAGAATGTTGTTCTTGAAGATCATGAATTTTAACAATCTTAAAAACCTACCAAAGGTTAGTACATTTCTTTACATCAACAGTTGTAGAAAAATAGCCAAGAAGGGAGTTGTTGCGTATAAAATATTATGTTTCGGAAGATTACCATTACCCAGCGCCACCAGTTTCATCCCACGTCATTCTCTAACAGGCACATTATATGAAAAGGTCTTTATTTAAATTAACAGGTTTTAAATAGATTTTACAAGCCATGTTTTCTGTCTAACAATATTTAATATTTTTTATAGTACTGTAAATTTTACCAACACTAATTCAAATTATATAATACAATATACTGACCTAATTATTTTAAAATATAATTTACAAATAAATCTGCTTTCTTTTCATTACTAAAACTAAAAGTTAGGTTATGAAAAAAAACTAACCAAAGAACCATAAAACCCTGTACACGAAATTGAAATTATATTTGTTTTAATGCTGTGCCTATTACATAAGAAATTGTTTCTTGTTTTGTAACAAGCCATCAACATTTTTTCATATTATTTCTCACTATGCCTAACTTTAAATTTTTCTGACAACATATTCTACATCTATGGTACAAACAAACAATTTAACAATGTTTTGGGCCTTATATGATGAAAAATTTGTGACTTCTTTAATACACAAATATATGAAAAAGGACTAGGCTAAGTTTTGTTTTGAACAAAGTCACAATCATTATTTTTCACAGAGTGAACTACAGTTAAAACAGATCAGAAAGAAAAGTGATATTTAAAAAAAAAAAATACACTACAATAAAGTAGTTTGACAAAAACTTAGGATTACAAAAATATATTACATTTTTTGTCAAATAAATATATAGCCCCTTTATGTAAACACTTCTTGGTTATGAGTCCCACAGAAAGATTTTGAAATAAAGAATAAAGGTATCACACAAAGAAATAAGGCTTGGTTTTATGAGAGATAAATTATGCTGCTACATCAAAAAACCTGTCTATCAATGCCGCTACTTGCTCTGGAGTGTATTTCACATATTTCTCTGGGTTCTTTGTGAAAGGAAAATTAGAATATCTGTAACAAATAAATCTAAATAAATAATATTTACAAAAAGTTAAACACACAAAGTTAAGTTTTACAAAGTTATAGACAGTTAATACTATTTTAAATAGAATTGATTTTTTTTTCAGTTATGGTTGATTCTGGAGTAAAATAATCATTATGCACTAAAACCTCGTTTATTCAAAAATTCGTTTAACCAAAAATTAGATTTATCCGGACAAAATTTTGAAACATTTTTTTTTAATACTGTAAATATTTTGTTACACAGTAATTGAGCTTGTCACCACAACTCCCCTTGATTTATTGTCATAATTATAACATCTTGTTTTGTAAGAAATACAACACAATGCAATAAATGTACAGTACATTAATAACAACAGCTAATATTGTAAATCGTTTTGTATGTTATCTGCAAAGCCAAAAACAATACAACAGTAATTTGATCTAAGACTGTGTATGACAGTGCCAAGCGTAAGGATAAAATTGCGTTCAGGACTGAACTGTTGAACCACATAATTTTTGGGCGCAACCTAATGTGACAGGTGTCGTTCTAGTTCAGTTAGTCAGTGTAGCCATTATAGTAGCAAAGTTATTCAGCAGTTGTTTGAATCCAGTATGTTTAAATTGATTGTTTCCTTTTCTTAAATCACGTGTTAAGTTTTAAGTAAAGTTTTATTTATTCCAATCAGTTTTTAGTTGTGTCGGTCAAAATCAGTATTGGGAACTCATGGTAAAATGCCATTAAAAAGGAAGAAGATCTGTGTTATCTAAAGTACTGTATTTTATTATAAAAATCTCAATTTTAGTTGTTCTGATAGGCAATGATAACCGCTCAGGTTTTTCGCCTTAAAAAAAAAAGTTGTTTAGTTGTTTAAATGTAACACAAAATAAATAGTATTAAATAATACAATAGTTATTAAATAATTGTATTGTAGTGTTTCTGTAATTTTCTACCACAAATTATTTAATTTTTCCTTAAAACTATAGGCCTATAATGGTAAAAAACGCCAAAATCGATTTATCCAAATTTCATTTATTCGGAAAGAGTCTGGTAACTTCAACTACGGATAAACGAAGTTTCAAGGTTTACAGGTTTACAATTATTGAAATAACTGGAACATTTCATTTTGTCCAGAACCTAGTTCAGCAATGTAATTTCCATAATATGATTTACACTAATGACCAAAGGTACTTGGTAGAACTCCATTTTAATGAAAAAACAAACACACAATTTTTAGTAAGTTCTACAATATTGAGTCTTATCCATCATCATTTCGCCAGCGACAGCATTTACAAGGCAACTTAACACATATTAAGGAAAAAATAGGAAACAGGCATATACATATTACAACAGAGAACATTTACTTGGCTGACAAACAAAAGGAAAGGGTGTGGGAGACCTATGGTCATAAGGAAGACAATGTTTTAACATGTTCAGTGCGGAAGACTCAACATATGCGTCTTTAGAAAGCCTTCTACGTGGCAGGAGACGCATCATGTGAGTCATTGGTAGCGTGAATAGCTATAAACCGTGGGCCGCACTGCAAGTGGATAGTTGCTAGGTTGGATGGTGGTGGGTAGCGGTAGGAGGGTAGAGGTTGGATATATATCGGCCGCACTGTGGGATACATTCATTCCATTCATGGAACACGGACGGCCAGTCTGTTACTAGTTTCAGAGTAAAAATGTCACTCTCCAGAAAATTACTTTTAAGTGAATGTAGTCCTTATGTACGGAATGAAATCGTGTCTAATGTGAGGTCTATGTGGGTGCATGAGTATTATACTGATATAGAGTGTGATGGTGAATTTTTGCGTGTTTATAAAAAAATAAGAAGTTTTTCTGATCAGTTTTATAACAATAAGTATGCAAGGATGAGTATCGAAACATTTGACATTCTACTCGATAAAGTAAGACATTCTGGAAAATTGCTGCTATAAGTAGTTCTTCCATTATTAAAGTTGATAACAAAAAACATATACAGTTAATAACTCAAAACAAAACGAAACACCAGCTTGTTTCGTCCTTGGAGGGTGGATGGAATTAACTAACTGGACTTTTTACCTAGCTACACGCCAGGCGACACGCTACCATCCATCCATCCGATGGAGGGGGCAATGCGGCCGACTACATTTCAAAGCACGCTGCAAATATTTGCCTGGCGGGTCGCTTGGATGGTCGCTACCATCTACCCGCTAGGTAACCGTCCAGCAGTGCGGCCTCAGCCTAAGGGTGGGAGAAGCTGTAGACTTGTCGAAGAAGTATTGTTGTTGCTGTCTCGCCCTCAGAAAGAGATCTGCTTTCATGTGATACCAGTCGTTTCCAATTCAAAACTTTTCTTTATTAGTTTATCAACATTTCAGTTTTTCTTCTTAACTATTCAAATTTTAAAATTTATACTAAAAAACTTATTTAAATTTATAAACTTCTTATAGACTGATTCAAATTTAACTAAAAGTGTAAAATTTGTGTTGTCTTTTTTGAATATTTTGTGTTTGGGTGTTTGTCACATCTAACTTTTTTTCGCATGTCTTATGTATGTTGACATTTGTATATTATTGTAACATTTATAATAAAAAACTTATTTAAATTTATACATTTACTAGCTGACCCGGCAATGCTTCGCTATTGCATAATTATTTTGGTGAAATAAATGCGACAAATGATGGTAATTTTGTGTCATAAGGATATGAATCGTAGGTTTATACCACTTCATAGCTGTACACCATTTAAATGTCGTCATAGGACTAGTTCAACTGTTTTGTCTTTGTGATAATCAGTGTTGCAGTTGTACTGAAACCCTGAAATTGATTTTTCAGACCATGGAAGCACCTTCATGTGACATATTTTAGAACTGTATTTTTGAACGGCAGCCATTTTGACCTGGGGATTTTGTTGAATGTACTTTTTGGAAGCCTTACGATGCATGGCAGGATTTTTTTTATTGTATCTTTTGACAGCCTCGCGATTTACGGCGGGATTTTTTGCATTGTATCTTTTGACAGACTCCCTATGTGTTTTAGCACGATTAGTATTACAAAAACGTTTTCGCCGTTTTTCCCACGTTTCTGGGTGGTTTGAACAATGGAACAATGATCTGAATCAATAGCATCAGATGACAAACATAGTTCTGTCGACGGAGACTGAGAGTTTTGGAGATCATTGTCTGAAAGCTGCCCAATTTCCTCAATATTATCCTCCGCAATATAAGAGGGAACGGGAGTATCAGGAACAGAAGGGTTTAGAGGAATGAGAACATCAAAATGATAAGCCCAACTGATGCACTAGTGCCTTGTGGTCAGTGAGTAGGAAAGTGAAAGTGAGGGAGGGGCAAGGTACAGTTATTTGTGCCAGGTTTCTTGTTTCAAGGCTATATCCATTTTAAGAAATTGTGATCAGTCTGTAGGCAACAAAATAAAAAATTAAATTCAACAATATTTTAAATCCTTAAAAAAAATTTCGTAAGACTTATAACCGTACAATATTTTGTTTAATTGGAACATCTATCTCATAAACATTATATATTGTTTGAGATTTCACCATGTTTAGACGAATCGTTTATTAGATATGATGATAAATATATAGCTCGGGGCAACAAAATATATAGATAGATGCCTCGATCCGGATTTGCATGGATCGATAGAGAAATCAAAGTTAAATGTATATTAACAAAAAATATATATCAATAAATATATTATACTATGTATTTTTAAGGGGATTTTTACCCCCAAAACACCACCCCACACCACGAACTTTGACCCCCCAAACCACCTAAAATTTCAAATTTTTTGAAACCCTTTCTTAGCGAGCACTTATGGGCATTAGTGGAAGCTACATACCAAATTTCATTCCAATCCTTTTGGTAGTTTTGGAGAGATTGTGATTTAGTAAATTTGACACCCCCAAACCACCCCTAAAATTTAGAATTTTTTTAAACCCTTTCTTAGCGAGCACCTACGGCTTGACCCCCAAAAACCCCTCTAAAATATTTCATAGTTTTAGCACCTACAGCCCTAGATGAAGCTACATACCAAATTCAGTCCAATCCATTCAGCAGTTTTAAATCGTGATTTAGTAACTTTGATCCCCCAAACCCCCCTAAAATTTCGATTTTTTTTAACCCTTTCTTAGCGGGCACCTATGTCCCTAGAGGAAGCTACATACCAAATTTCGTTCCAATCCGTTTGGTAGTTTAGGAGAAATCATGATTTAGTAACTTTGACCCCCAAAACCCCCCTAAGATGTTGAATTTTTTGAAACCCTTTCTTAGCCAGCACCTACG
>JAGFPH010000279.1:357679-381670 GCA_018207615.1 Philaenus spumarius | reverse complement strand
AGCACCTATGGCAATATATGAAGCTACATACCAAATTTCGTTCCAATTCGTTTGGTATTTTTGGAGAAATCATGATTTAGTAACTTTGACCCCCCCCCCTAAGACTTCAAATTTTTTTAAACCCTTTCTTAACCAGCACCTATGGCAATATATGAAGCTACATACCAAATTTCATTCCAATCCATTCAATAGTTTTAGATAAATCGTGACTTAGTAACTTTGATATCCCCAAACCCCTTTAAGATTTCAAATTTTTTTAAACCCTTTCTTAGCCAGCACCTACGGCCCTAGATGAAGCTACATACCAAATTTCTTTCCAATCCGTTCAGTAGTTTTAGATAAATCGTGATTTAGTAACTTTGATCCCCCCAAACCCCCCTAAAATTTCAAATTTTTTGATACCCTTTCTTAGCGAGCACCTATGGCCCAAGAGGAAGCTACATACCAAATTTCATTCCAATCCGTTTGGTAGTTTTGGAGTTCGTGATGAGTGAGTGAGTGAGTAGTATTTGGCTTTTATATTTATAGATTTCGTCTCTTTTGAATATCTTTATTTTATATTATAATTTAACTATCACATATATTATTTCTCAAGGCAATTTTTTTGTTGGTACGCCATAACTTCCTCAATTCATCATCAAATTACATGAATGATGCATCATTTTAAAGCTTTCCTTAACCGCTACACCGGAAAAATATACAAAATACAATTATACGAAAAATACAAAAAAAAAAAAAGAAATAAAGAATCCGAAAGTAACAATGATGTAAGATCAAGTAAGTTGTAGGGATATTTTCCTGGCATTGGCAACACTGATGATAACAATACCCAGCTGGAGAGCTGCCGTTACGCCACTACATTGCTATTTTTAATTAATTGTAAGCGTGATTATAAACAGCATTGTGGATAAACCTATTTGTTGTTGTTATATCTTAAACTTATGTTAAAAAAATAAATAATATACAATTTAAACACATCTACTTTACTTCAACCCTCACCTATGCCCATGACGCACTATACGATACTAAATATACGGTGTGTACTTTAATTAAGTGGGATTTAAGTAAGTTAAAATGCGAATGCTTCGCACGGGTCAGCTAGTTTTCATTATTTGAAAATAATACAGGGCATGCGTCAGGTAGTATAGGTTTGTTCACCACGGCGTGTGACGCAGCGTGAAGAAATTTGACATTTTATTTTTACTTAAAAACATGTTTTAATTGAAAATTAATCCAAACTATGTGTTTTTGGCGCAAATTCATCAGCAAACATATATTTTTTATAAATCTGCCAGATAGAAGGTATAATAATAAGCCAGATATAATAGGCTTCCGCACTGAACGTGTTAAGCAAAGGTGAGTTTGACATTAATTGTACCTGATCACTTAGTACAAGGTTGGAGTCTTTACAAAATAATCTCTTAATTTCTAATGATCTTAATTTTCTATTGACATAGAGAATCTTAAAATTAACATTATTGAAAAAAACTGACACTAAATGAATTTTTAAATGATTGGACAAACTAGGGTCATTATGACCCAAGTGCCAACTTTTTTCATGTTTACTTACCCTCAATTTAAAATTACGGCCTGTTTGGCCTACATAAGCTGCATTACAAATTAATACATGTTATCCATTACAAATTCCACTTTTATGCAAGTTATCTATGTTATCCTTACAATTTACTAATATTTTCCCTAAATTATTCTTACAGTAAAAAGCTGGTTTACAAAGACTTTCTTTTTCTTCCCAACTGCATAGCTAACCTTACCAATGTAGTTGATTCTACACCATTTTGGTCCGGTTTTATTAGAACCATCTTTTGGGAATATAAGTAATTTCATTATTTCCATAATGTCATTCAATCATTTGTATTCAGAATTATTTTTACAAAATTATTGTCATTGTAGAGCAACATCAGCAAAATCTTACATGAAAGTAAAAATGAAATGAGTGAAGTTTGAAACTACAACAAAGATATTGAAGGACAAAACTTACTTATCATAAAAGGCATTGTATTTTGGTAAGATAAATTCTTTGTTGTCCCTCTTTAAACTCTCTCGCAGTTCTACGTCAGGAATTGAATAACCTCTTTGTATTCTTGAGATTTCTTCTATCTCTTTGTTGAAGCACTTAAAACAAAAATGTTCAGATTAGTTTGGCAGAAATTGTATAGTTTATTTAAATATATTGTATAATACTAGATAAAATTGTGAACATTTAAAAAATTTCAAATAGGCTATTGTAATGTTTTAAGTTATTTTGAAACTTCACAAAAAACAATAGAATTTAGTGTCTACGTTGTATGTTATGTCCAGAAGGTAAATGAGTAGTGCAGTTTTATCGTAAACGTTAAACAAAATTTAAATGCACTTTTAAATATTTAGGGGTATGACTGTAGCAGTCTTACTCTTAACTTGCACATTGGTCTTCTATTAGACTTTTAGGTATCATTAACTTGTATGCAATGATTCTCTACTTTTGTACTCCACTAGAAAAATCACATCTCTACGTGTGGAGTGGTCAATAAACTGGTATATACAGAAATAATCAGTTTCCTAACCAAACAGAGCAGCCCACTTCATCTGGAGCAAGCTGAATTAGAGACAATCCACAATGAGTACCCAGATTTCCTGCACATTGACACATATTTACTAATAGCCGAATAAATATTATATTCTAAAATGACTAAAAATTGTTTATTTGTAGATATTTTTACAAAAACGGCTTTAAGGATTTCCTCAAAATTTGGTATACAGGAGTTTTTTACAAAAGAACATGGTTGAACGTCGTAAAAATTTCCGAAAAATTTGTTTTCTACGTGTTTTCAGGAAATTGTATATTTCTAGTTGTAAATATTTTCTTGTTAAACATTTTCCTGCAGAGTTGGTAAGCAATGGGTTTTTTACCTAAGGAATCAGTTGGACGTAGTAAAAATTTCCGAAACATTAGTTTTCTGCGAGTTTTCCGGAAATTGTATATTTTTAAATATTTTTTTGTAAACCGCTCTAGGAATTTCCTCCAGATTTTGTACATAAGGGGTTTTACCCAAGGAGTCTTTTGGACTTTCTGTGAAAATTTTCGGAAAATAAATTTTCTGCGAGTTTTTCAGAAATTGTATTAGTATATATTTTCTCGTAAACGGCTGTAAGGAATTCCTCGAGATTTGGAACACAATAACTAAATAAAGGGAAAAAAGCGTGCAACAGCTTGGGATCAAACTCGTAACCGTTAGATTATGAATCACATACTTTACCGGTGCCAAGCCAACAAAATTAATTTAAAGAAAATCCCGTTAATAGATATTAAATCACATTACTGTTTCATAATTTTTGTATTTATTTAAACGTGCAACTTCATTAACAATAGTAGTTTCAAAAATGATTATAATAGAATGAGAAAAAAGTGCGTGAGACTATCACACGTCAGAAGTGAAACACCTTAGGTTCTATAAACAGTTGATTTTATTCATTGCAGTTTGTTGTTTGTATGCCTAAGTAGTTTCTTTTGAAGAACAAAGTAAACAAAAAGAATTTAAAACAATAAACAATGATTCATACATATAACAGCTGATTTCGTCCATTAGCTTTAATATTTCAACAAAAATTTAATAAATATTAAAACATCTTCAGCTAATGTTGTAAGATTGTTGAATTAAAGTAAAATAAAGAAATAAAAAGTGTTCAACTAAAGCTTCACGATTAAAAGTAAAGGGTAGGGAAAATGCATAAGACATGAGTCGGTTCAATATTTTGATAAAAGGTAGACAAATATTTAAAGTCAATTTCAGTATTAATTTGAATAAATGTAAAAGGCAGACAAGTATTAAAAGTAATTATTATATTCAATCTATATGTGAGTTTAAAAAATAGACAGTTTATGCACTGACTTTAAGATGCGGAAAATATAAGAGTTTCGAGAAGCATTTAGAAAAGTAACGTCCACACCAGTCTAGACGAGATAAGAAGCGAACACCTGCAAGCTAATTCCAGGAAAAATGGCCTACATGATATTCCACATGCAAGATCCAGAAAGAACGCATAGCTAGCAACCAAAAGAATCTGACGCAATTTCGAACGTCTGTGTATCGTCAGACATTTCTGATTGGTAGAGAGAAAATAGATGCCAGCTGGACGTAGCGGTAGCAGAAGAAGGAAAACGGCACTTGTCAACGAGAGTCCAAGCTGTGAAAATCGCTTAAAGTGTTGCGCGTTGCGCATTAATTAACAGTTTAAATATGTAACATTTATTAGTAATCTACAAAGTCGTAAAGGGTGTTTTGAGTGAGTTATTGAAGAACTGATTTGAATTTTTGCGAGAATTAATAATTATCATCGACAATGGTGTGTCTTGCGATCGGCGAACTTTTCAAGTTTCTTATAATGTGACAGTGTTGCGGACACGATGAAATAGACTACAAAAGTGTTGTGCGTGCGAGTGGGTTTTTCTTCTTTTTTTTTAAATTAATTAGCTTATGTGTCTGCCTTTTCGTAAGTATTAAATATCTATATGTACCATATATTTTTGAATTTAAATTGATTTATGTTATTTGTTTGACTACATTTTTTGTCGAAATGACTTATAAGGTTGTACATTTTTTGTAACTTGATATAAAAAGAAACATGCAGGGCTACAGTGGCCAATAAAAAAATCAGTTGTTATGTGAACCATTATAGTTTAATTTTATTGTCCTATATTCCAGTGTGTACTTGTTAAGGAACCTCACAATTAAAAGTAAGTTGTAAACTAAATGAGTTTAGAGTGTCTCAAGTGTAAAAAGACAACAGACAAAGAAAACTAGTATAGGCTTAACCAAAATGCAATATTTTATTTTTAACAAGTTATTAAATTCATTTTATATTTTATTTATTTTTACAACGCCTAACGTTATAATGTACAGTACATTACGCAAGCAACTACTGGTTCCCCATGCTACCTAGTTACACATTAAACGAGCCCATGCGCAAAGACTGTCTATGACCTATGCGACAGAAAGAAAAGTTATTCTCCCTCTCTTTCTTCTCAATTGCCGGTTGGAGTCTGAGAAGGAGAACCAATTCAATTCTCGTCTCGATCAGGCTACCGTGGCTAGAGAAAATGCTACATATACATACAGCACGCACTGCGCATGAGCATAATAATGCTTATGATACATTTGACAAAGAGTAGAAACGATTCTCTTACTCTTTCCTTTCAGCTGCCTATTGAAGTCGGAGAAGGGTAAGCGTTTCACTTTTCATATGATCCAGACCAATTTGCCCTACCGCTCGTAAAGAAGTTTCACTTCAAAAATCAATAATCCCATTCCCTTTATTACATACTGCCCCATCTTTAACTAAACGACCTGTGAAAAAATGTAATATGAAAACATTCCTATAAAACATCATACACATTCCTAATAGACTTCTATTTTATAATAACAGTTGTACTTACAGCAAACTTCTCCTTGATAGCATTACGATCTTTATCCCGCATTTTACCAGCAGCCATTACAATATCATCGTTACCTGTAATGTAACTCAGCACTTTGCTCCAGCTGGAAAAAATGTATACATTCAAACCAAAATTCAAATTACAATAAAATTTATACCTTCAATACCGCAACTTATTTACGAGTGTTGAACTCGCTCCAAATTCATTTTCGTCGATCCACCCGTTATCTTTCCTAACACTCCTTTTTTCATTTTTTGTTTTTCACAATTTCATATGCAGTTAGAAAAAACTAAGGCCTGACATGAATCCATTTTAAAAGAAAGATAAAAATAAAACACTTACAATCAAGTCACAAAACTGACTGGGAGTTGACACGAAATTGTCATAGTCAAGAGACTGCAGTGACTGTCAAGTCTCACACAACTGTCGCAAGAGCATAAACGATTTCAAATGGACAACACCCTGAGACCAATCCAGTGGTCTTAATTTTCTCTCAAGTGGACACTTAACATTACTTTAAGATTGTCTTAAGGTGACTCACAAGCTGCCTGCGCACTACAAACAATTTTGCTTTGGGACAATAAATTTTGTCTGTTAGAACTGCAAGCAGCTGTTGTCTTCTTGAGTTCCAGGTTAAATGGAGGCCCCACTCACAACATTATATTTAGTTACCTTTAGACACGTTTAGACATTCAGCGTTGTTCAAAGGGATTTTGACTTTAGACAAGACACCATTAGGCAAAAGATCGTGTGAATGAGTTGGAACTGCCTGCCTGAGTCATGTGGCTAATTTATAAACGTCATATGTAATCAAACAACACATTTGATTATATAAAATTATATTTATATATTACAAATTTGATATATAAACCCAATGGTTAAGTACATCAAATTTTTCAACTAAGAACAAAATGACCAGGTACAATACACCACCTCTTAGGTCTGGTTCTAAAACCTGACTTAATTAGATAAACGAATGAATGGAGGACACAAATTTATAATATCAAAGATTATTTAATGTTAATTAAAATGATTAAATTAAAATACAATTCAAATTCACACAGGCTAGCTCAAATAAATTATCTCATGTCTATTTTGGATATGATTGTCTCTTAATTGCACAATAGCTTATTTCGGGGGGTTAGTGCCGACTTTTCCCAATTAATATTAAACAAACGCAGATTCTTATATACAAGATAAATTGATTTTTTTTTAAATTTGGAATTACAGTATAGTAAGTGTAGGTAGTACAAATTGGAAATTGATGTGAGTGTTGGTGTTTATGCGTGTAGAATAATTGGGAAGCACATGGTATTTAATGAAAAGTTCGACATGTATTTATCAGTTCGTATTCACAGTCTATGGTGGTTGTATAAATATTTAAGGTGAAGTTCTTCAAATTTGGTGATTAAAAGAAAAATATTTTGGTAATAATATCACCAATGAAATGATTATTAGCTTGGATTAATCTCACCCAGTTTTAATGTTCTCTTCTGGTGATGTGGACAGATAATTGTTATAGGTTAATAATATCGCACTTCACTGTACCGAAAGTTAATAAGGCCAACGTTGAACAGTATCTGTACTAATGGTATCAGCGTTGGTCTTCTGGTGTTGTAGAGATGACTGGTAACAGGTCTGCCTTCTTTGAGGTCTCAGCAACAATTAAATTTTTTAAATCACTCTGGGCTTAGCTAAGGCCTTCAGGAAATGGTATTTGGTGCCTTATGAATTTTACATCTTCTGGGGCATTTGATTGTTGTATTAAATTATGTGTTTTTGAATATTGGGTGTTGTTTTTGTGTAATTTTAATTAATTTATTAAATAATTTGGTTTTATAATTACAAAAGTAATAAAAGGAATGAGAAATTTAATTGAATAAATATATTAAAGAAAAATACCTAAATAGCTCCTTGTACAATATTTTCTTATGATCTAACAACTATGACTAAAAAGATACACTTAACAATGGGGTACAAGAATTCATAGACCAATCACAGCGATCGTTGGGTTTCGTGGGAGGAGTCTAGCAAAACATGGAGGAATTCGTATTAACATATATTTGTCCTTCAGATTGACTTTGTCTAATTTTATCGTCTCAACGGAACTTCTTCTGAATTTTTGTCAAAGACATTTTGTATGTAAAATGTTCCGTTCTATATGACGGTCATGTTCATTTTGTAATTTGAAACTTAGTTTCTTTGCAATCAAACTTTTTATTTCTTATTTGGTCAAGCCTTTTACCGACTTGCCTATTTTCTGTCGGATTTGAAATATAAATTTTGGTTGATCGTTTTGTTATTTGTGTGATATTATAATTTTGATGGATTGGTTGATTAATTTAGAAATATTTTGATGTAGGAAAGATATAGATAGAAGGTCGGGAAGTAATTTTAATTGTTAAATATGCTGTCGAAGGTCGGGTATTTGGAGATATTATTTGCTAATTCGATGTTTGCAATCATGGCCGATAGATGTCATTAGCGTTAATTGTAAATGAATGGAATTCCTTCGAAGGTTTTTCTGTCTCTCTCGCGCTCATGAGTGTTTAATATTAAATGACGTGATTTCTTATTTGGTTGATTTACTATTATTTGGAATTAATATTTTGAATTGTTACACAGGCCGTTGAACCGTTATGGTTATTAAGCAGATTTAAAAAAATTTTACCATGCAGCAGTATTTTATTTCACTTAAAACACCTAAAAAGTACAGAAGGCTGCATTAATTTCTAGATTACAACCTTCTAAATTAATTTCTGGTATTTCAAATGGAAATATTCATTCTTATTGATTAAAACTGTTAATTTTTATTAGAACATTAATGCAGAAAAATAGGAAGAGTCATTTTCTAATTTAAATGTAGCAAAAGTCAGTTACTTTTGGAAGCTTATTATTTAAAAATTATTATTTACTTTGTCTAAAGATTTCAGAAATATTCTATGGATAGAATGTTATATACTTACCTCTGCTTATAGGCTTTCTTATGTGTTTGAATCATTGTGTAATAAGTCTCCTCACAATCTGGTTCCGACATGGTAACAAGATCCAACAATGAAGACCTTTGCAAAGCTTTCAACACATGATGACTATTATTTAGTCGAAACAAAGCTTTCACTCCTGGCTCGGTATAAGTGTCACTTTTAGTCACAAGAGCACAGTTTAACTGTGACAGTACTTTCTCTGTAACAAGAAAAACAAAGTAACAGTATACAATTATTTAACAAACAGTTACAACCTCTCCACAAAATATGCACAGAAAGCAAATATGTTTGCCTTAGTTCATTCTTCTTTAAATATTTAGTCATACTCTATCATACTCTGATTCTGGTGTAGCATAATAAAAGCAAGGAAGGCAACATTAAAGGACAATGGTACTGTCACATGATCAACTTGTTTGCAACATCACAGCAAGGCACTTGCCTACAATTTCCACGATCAACCCCCCACATAAGTACTTTATTGTAACGCTTCATTTATTATAATGTACACATAAATTTTGTTAGAAAAGCCAAAATGGAAATAAGACAAAATTAACACTAATTTTAGCACAAAGTATAGTAAATTTTCCCCTTATTTATGATACTACGATATTTAATAGTTTGTTAGAAAACTATAAACTAAAACAAAACATTTTCCAAAAGAAACATACATTTTCTTACAAAGTACAGTAAACAGTTTGGCATTAATTCATTTATGATAAAATGAACATTTAAAGACAAATAAGAATAAAAAAGAAAAAAAAAACATGGCAGTCGTGGGACTGCCGTTGGAAGTAAAAACTTTTCATGTTTAAAAATGCTGGACGTTATTGTAATTGTTTTTTAATTTTTTATATTTATCAACGTTTTTTTATTTTTTAAATTCAAAAATAATAAATATCTATGCAATATATAAGTCAAAAAATAATTTGAAATTAACATGGAAAAAGTTGTTTATATAAAAATTATTATTAACAAACTGTTATTAACAAACATAATAATATTTTTATTTCATTATTATACATACAAATTATTATTATTATTATACAAGTGATATACACAAACTAAAACATGTACAAGAAGGCTATGTTACTAAATAAACGTAATATAATTATGTATTTTCAATGTTAACAATATGTGAGTTCTCATCTTCATCAGTAATTTCAATTACTCTTGCATTGCTATCATTATCTTTATCTGTGCATTCTAAAACTGATACTATAGGCTTATGATAACTTAAGTAAGAAACTAATAATTTTGATTGAAATCCATCCAAATGTCTTGTAAAAACAGCATCTATTGTAGTTTTGTATCTTGTGGTGCTTTTAAGTCGATCATTTGACATGGTTAATCCAAACTCTTGATTTAAAAACTCAATTAATGGTATATCTAATACTTTAAATTTTGACTATGATTTGAAATTTTTTTTAAAGAAATATCATTTTTGTAAAATAGATAAAAATATTCCTCCCCGGTGGGGAATCGAACCCCGGTCTCCCGCGTGACAGGCGGGGATACTGACCACTATGTTAACGCCATAAGAAGTTTTCACTTCAATAAGTAGGCTAGCTGAATACTTTTACAGAAAATGTATATAAAAAATATGAATAAAGATACACTATTATGAATAAAGATACATGTTTGCTATAAATACATTTAACAATAAAATGGAATATCACCAAGTACCTATGGTCATTGGTATTTAATTATAATAAAATTCCACCAAGTACCTAAGCTCATTGGTATTTACTTATAATAATGGAATTAATTGAAGTACCTTTGGTCATTGGTACTTAATTATAATAATGGAATTCCACCAAGTACCTATCGGCCATGAGTATTAGTACAGTTATAATAACTGAATTCCACCAAGTACCTACAGTTAATGGTATTTAATTATAATAATGGAATTCCACCAAGTACCAAGTAGTCATTAGTATTTAATTGTATTTATGGAATGAGTGTGCACTGCTAAGAGAGGTAGGCTATATCATTGAAATGCTCCAAACTAATGCATACTAATGGATTCTCTTTTACAGTTACCTTCTTTGTTCAATAATGTTGACAGTTATACCATTAGATTAAAAATGAAGACGGTTACACAAATTTACTTTTTATAGATACTTACTGTTTAAAGTTATTTTCATTCAAAATGTTTAAATAGCCGCCATTTTGAAACAGATTATTGGAACAAGTTGAATATTTTTTCAAACTAGATGTTTATATTGATGAGTAACTTGCAAAATTTCAACATAATCAGTAGGGCTGGTACAGATATAACTTATTTAGTAAAATTGAAATCGTGGAAAGCTGGTAAAAGATGCGTTACCCGACATATGTTTATATGAAGTTTTTTTTTTACTTCGTCCCGTATAACCACCCAAGAATTATCTCAGCACATTACACAGAATCAGCACATACAACTTGCCTTAAGTTTTCATTTGTTTGCAAATTTATGAATTCAAGTAGCACTTACTGATATATATACCAATGAGAGCTTTGTTTCTGTCAATTTTTGTGTTGTTTGGTATGAGTGATAATGCGTTACTATATGCAGAGTCTTGTACAAGAACACCAGCAATAGTATCCACGTAGTCGAGGAGTTGCTCAGTAAATACAAGAACATTACTTGTTAACTCATGAACTGTTCCATCTTTGGGTAGGCCTGAACTCGAGTCACTACGAATACTCTCGATAAACTCTTCCAAAGCTTTGGCTCCCTGGAAAAGTATATTTATGATTAATATTATATAATACTACGACATGTTAGTATTTAAAAAATATTTGATTTTACTTTTGAAAAACTTACTTTATTATGTATCTTAAATAATTAAATAATAAGTCAGTTATTGTGAACAAAGTAAATTTTATTTAACACAATTGAAATTATTATTTTTTTTTTTCTACAGTTTAACTGTTAATAGCCTTTTAGAGCACTTAGTATATTTACAATTTATTATATTTATTATGCTTTTAAATTATTTAGAACTCTTTAACCTCGGGTTACTGATCCTGGCTTTTTATTAAATGTGCAATTGAAATTCTATAGCTTAAAATGAACAAAATTGATTCTATTATAGGCTTCTTATATTAAGACATATATACACAAGTAATCATAAAAGAGTATTTACGCAGTCTAGTTATAGTGTTCAATATGTTTTAAAATATTTAAAATGATTTGAAAATGTTCAGATTCAATTTATAAATCCTCCTGAAAAACTAGGTCAAACATTACCTATAGATGCTTTCATAGGAATCAATATTTCTTAAAGTAGGTTAGTCTTTTGCTATTTTACCATACAAATTTGTTTATTCTTCAAGGTGCTGTTTTTCAAAATTTTGCAAAATTGTTCTCATAAAATTTTAAACTTCAGAATAAAAATTAATACGTCTGAACTTCTTGAGGTGTAACGAAAGAATGCATATTGGTGTTAATTTTTTAACAATCGCGGTCTACACTGGGTCATGGCCATACGTTGTCTATTTGCCATAGCTTTTGTACTTTAAGGCACTGAACTTGCATAAATGTTAATATTTTTATAATAGTTTCAATTTACTCATATTTCTTTCAATTACAATATTTTGTGATCATTTGGAGTTTAAACTGTATTTTAAAATTGATTTTAATAAAATATTCACTTATATATCGTGTTTAAAAAAAAATCTATTACTGTTTAGATACGGATGCATAATCGTTCGAGAAACGCCACTAAACTATGCACTGTTTGTTTTACTCATTCACATCGATTGACCATTTTTTTAACATCTGAACTAACTTGTTTTGTTTTTACAAATTATTAAACTAACTTACATTACATTTAGTTGTTCTTTATATTTACAAACGTACAATATTATTTAGATTTTAATAAAGTTGATGATCTAAACATGGAATAAATATACATAAGAATAGTGAAAAGGTTGTTAACCAAAATCGCTTTAGGTTTTAACCAACTATTGTCCATGTCTGAAGGTTATGTTTTATATACCATATTTAAAATAACTAAAAGGTAGGTCGAATTTAAAAGAAAAGTAGGTTTTAGATGTAATTTGATTGTTCAATATTCTAAGGTTACAAAGTCATTTTAATTTTCCAAACTGATAATTCTGTTAAGTAATTTTGTGGTTATCTTCTAGGTTATCTAACAAATTTTGTGACTTTTACATTGCACTGTTCTTTACTAAAAAAAAAACCAGAATCTTATATTTCAATATATATATATATATATATATATATACATATACAAAAGGGTTAATTTGTATATATATATACACACACACACACACACACACAAATTAACCCTTTTAATCATTTCTCATGGCTTAAAATGTTACAACTACTTAATGTATAGTAGAAAGTTTAACAGAAAAAATTAAATTGTGAAATATTTTACTTCAGCTATTGAGCGATTATTGCAATAATAAAACAAAATAATCAGGATAAATGAAAAGTATAAATACAGCTCTATATCTTGAAAATAAAGGACTTAAGAAGAGAAGAGCAAGTGTGGTTTCCACTGTTATAAAATTTTATTTATTAAAAATTTGGTCTGCCATCTTGAATGTTACTTTATTTTTCTTAGTAAAAATATGGACATGCATTATATGAATCAGAAAACTGTGTATTGATATTTGAAGGTATACATATTTATTTAAAAAGAAAGTAATGTCACAATAAATGTTTTTTACTATTTTTGGATGGCCTACCCACCTTTTACGTTGAGTCAAAACACTACCTGTACGACAGTAATTGTCAACAACACTTAACATTACAGTATTATTTTGGCAGCTGTTTGTGAATCGTTCTAGAAACTTTACAGCAGTTCGATCTAACTAGATCATCTGAACGACCCATTCCATAAGAACGAAAATAAAGCACTACAATGAACTTAGACAGAAAGATATTTCTTGCAATTATACATATATAGTCACTTACCGTCAGGTGCAATGTGTTCAGAATGGATGTAAACTGAGACCTCACATTGTAATCACACCCTTCAACTGTGCGTTCAAATTCAGGACGCATGTTCAACAAATGTTTCAATATTGGAAACACTACCAAAACGGCACCAAAGTCATGACGGCTGATACAACGTTTTGCTCGTGTAGCTATATTCTGCGAAACCAATACAAAAAATTGTGTTAATATTTAGATTTCAGAAGATGAAGGATTGATTCTACAAGTCAGTTCATGCCCACATAGTGGTCTTAGACCAAGAATTTTAATAATATTTAATAATATCTTGATTTCCAACTACCATTCAAGCATGTATTATTCAGTTGTGAAAGGTTGGTAAGCATCCCACCTCCAGTACAGAATCTGTTTAAGCCTATTGTTATGAATTTTATTTTACTGTTTGTTATAAAGGAACCCTAAAACTGATAGGTTAAATTCCCAGAAAGATAGGCAATTATAGCACTTCGTGCAGATGTCAGTTCGAAAAATCATAAAAAATATATTATATAGATAAATCATGATGTTTTATGTCATTTTTTTTGAATTAAGTATAGAACATGATAATATTATAACTAAGGCACCAATCTGTATCCATAAGATTTGATTCCTTGGAAAATGAGTAATTTTTAACCGACTTCAAAAAAAGGAGGAGGTTCTCAATTCGACCGGTTTATATGCTTTTTTTTATGTTTGTCCAGCAATTACTCCGAAACTAATGACCCGATTTCGATTAAAAAAAATTTTATGAAAGAGGATCATCCTCCGGTGGTCCCACTCCAGTTTTTTTAAAATCAACCCAGAACTTAGCTAGTATTTGTCAATAAAGTATGTCATTTTGGCGGAAAATTTGAATTTTCAATTAGAATCTATATATATAAAGCTGAAATACCACTGACTGACTCACTCATCACAGTATCTCGAAAACCATACCTCCTAGGAATGTGAAATTTGGTAAACATATTGCTCATAGGCTCTAGAGAGGCACTAAGAAAGGATTTTAAAATATTTCGCGTTTAAGGGTTGAAACAACCCCTAAAACCATAAATATTGTTTGTTTTATATTTCAAAAACCATATGGCCTAGGGAAGTGGAATTTGGTACACATATTGCTCATAGGCCTTATATTTGCACTAAGAAAGAATTTTTAAATATTTAGCATTTAAGGGTTGAAACAACCCCTAAAATCATAAATATTGTTTGCTTTATATCTCAAAAACCATTTGGCCTAGGAATGTGGAATTTGGTACACATATTGCTCACAGGCCTTAGATTTGCAATAAGAAAGAATTTTTAAATATTTAGCGTTTAAGAACCCCTAAAACCATAAATATTGTTTGTTTTATATCTCAAAAACCATTTGGCCTAGGAATGTGGAATTTGGTACACATATTGCTTACAGGCCTTAGATTTGCAATAAGAAAGAATTTTTAAATATTTAGCGTTTAAGGGCCGAAACAACCCCTAAAACCATAAATATTGTTTGTTTTATATCTCAAAAACCATACGGCCTAGGAACGTGGAATTTGGAACGCAAATTTTATTACTCATAGGTGCTAGAGGCCCACTAAGAAAGGATTTTAAAATATTTCACGTTTAAAGGCTGAAACAACCCCTGAAATCATAAATATTGTTTCTTTTATATCTCAAAAAACATTCCGCATATTGCCCCGGGGTTGGCATGCGAAGCACGCAATGCATTGTGTATTGAAGATACTCCCAATATGCGGAATGGCTTACGAAGCACACAATGCATTGTGTATTGAAGATACAACCAATACGCGGAATGGCATGCGAAGCATTTTGCAGCTATTCAGCACGGTCGTGAATAGACCTATTTCCCAAATTGTTGGTTGAAACCTTAAAACATGGGCGTATAAACTTAATTTTGGAAATTTGCTCAACTCACGTCAGCGGTTTAGCTGCGTGGTGGAATTATTATGTTTGTCTTTGTCCAGCGATATTCCGGAATTAATGAACCGATTTCGATAAATATTTTGAAGTTAAAACTTCTGTTGACCCATTGACATTTTTTTGCGTGGCTATCTAAATGAAACCTCAAGTCACGAATCATCACAAATATCTCACGACACGAATCCATTCAATTTTTCTCTGTAATATATTACTGGTTTATAGCTGTCGTACCAACTTAGTTCAGGTAAATACGTAAAACTTTTTTATAACAGTCGTGCCCAACTTCGGTCAGGTAAATAAGTATAACTTTTTAAAGCTGTTGTGTCCGGCTACAGTCAGGTAAATATGGAAAACTTATAGCTGTTGTACCCGGCTTCGGTCATGTAAATAAGGAACAGATATTTATATTTGTCATACCAATTTTTTTATAGCTGCTGTACCCGTCTTCGGTCAGGTAAATAAGGAAAACTTATTACAACTGTCGTACCCGGCTTCGTTCGTGTAAATAAGGAACAGATGGTTATATTTGACATGCATAAGTTAAATAATTTATAGATGTTGTACCAGGCTTAGTTCAGGTAAATAAGTAAAACTTTTTATAGCTGTCGTGCCCGGCTTTGGTCATGTAAATAAGGAACAGATGTTTATATTTTTGTCATACCAAATTTTGTATTGCTGTTGTACCTGTCTTCGGTTAGGTAAATAAGGGAAACTTGTTTTTCTGTCATACCCGGCATCCTTTATGTAAATAATTAAAAAATTGTATAAATGTCGTAAAAGACTTAGTTCAGGTAAGTAAGTGAAACATTTTTATACCTGGCTTCATAGCTTTTTCGCTGTTTTTTATAACTTTTTTAATAAAATAATAAAAAAATCATTTTAAAAAACGTACTTCTTAAATCGCATTATACAGTATGTGACACATACAGTCCATGTAACAGAGATATATATATATTTAGCTAGTAAATTCTAAAACATAGAAGGATGGTCTGGTAGATAAAGAGACGCAAGATTCAATAATAAATATTTATAATTCATATATACATGTATAAATTCATTTAAGACGCAAAATAGTTAAAACATAATGATTCAGATAAACATAAAATTAAAAATAGGCAGACTGTAATAAAGAATAAAAAGCAGACTTAAAAACATTAATGAGTAAAAGTATATAACATATTAAAGTGTGGAAAAGTTCATCATAAAACAAAAAACAGTGCGGTTGAAGTGAACAATTAAAAAGGTAAAATAAATAGTCACATAACGAACAATTTTAATAATTAGAAGTCATAAAGTTGAAGAAAACCATATGTAAAAACCTATAACATATAAACGTCTATATCAGTGCACAGAGTAAACCTGGACTGCATTTGAACAACTGTGAAAGCGTTGCAATAATCGAGAAGGTCATGTACCGCATCTTAAGAAGAAATATGGTGTTCAGTTAAGTAGAGTTGGCGTGCCTTGGGAGAGATATGCCTACAAAAAGGTGGTTTTGTAGTGTAGGATAGAAGAAATGGATGTTTCAAAGTGAAATATTGATAGTGCAGCGTTGGTGTACGCTTCGGCGTCAAAGTTTATCGAGTGGTTACTGAGTAAATTGAATTTGCCTATTTACGACCATGTGGTTTTCATACTTAGTGCGTTAAGACCTTCTAGTGAAAAAGGGAGTATATGAATTAATATCCTAAAAAATCCTAGGTATAAACTGAGTTTTTTCAAAGATTCTATAGACTTAAATGGCCATATAATATGATATTTTCTGTCTGCATTAAAAATTTTAAACCTTTTTACATATAATTACATTTTGACTTCAAATTGTGTCTCAGCCTATTTCACTTGGCTATAGATTGTATTTTATGTTAATTTCTGATAGTGTGTTGTTCTATTCATATGATAATGATTGATTTGTTTCTGTATCATTGCTTTATTAAGATGAGTGAGTAAAAACATAGTTGTCTCGCCACGATGTCTTAAATTTTATTTGTTAACCATGATGTCCATCTAGCGTGTACTTTTGCAGTCAAGAATTCATAACCTGAGAAATTAAGAATAATAAAGAATTTTTATAAGTAATGATATGCATAATAAAGTCAAGAAAGCATAGAGATATGTTATATGTGGAATATTAAGTTTTTTTAGGAGTTAAAGTAAAGGAGGTTTTTTAAGGTGAAATGTGGATATGTAAGGTAAAGTAAAGGAGATTTTTTAAGGTGAAATGTGGATTTGTAAGTTGAAGCTAAGGTGAGTTGTATAATAAATAATTTTTATAGTGGAGATTAAGAAGAGAGATGAATATTTTGTAGTTGAAGTTGAATAATAAGCGAGGAGCATTAAAGGTAATTAAGAATAATAAAGTGTAGGTGAGTAATAATCCACATATACCATTTTTTATTAGTTTGAACATTTTTTGTATTTTTTATTTCAAGATTTCGACGATCACATTTATTTTTAACAGTTATAATCTATCATAATTTCATTTTTGTAATGCTTACCGTTACAAGTAAATACAAATTCATAAACACCTTTTAGGAAATAAAATTTTTTTCTTTATCTGCACATCGCTCTAAAAATCATAAAATAATAAATTTTTGAAAAAAATAAACCAACTTCAAAAAAACAAAAACAACAAAATGCTGAAACTAAAAAGTAAAAAATAATTAGTATATTGAGCAAACGTAATTTATTCAAAGCCGATACAAACAAATTTTTGAAGTCGGTGCCAAATTTACCTAGAATTTAACACTATTTTAGTTCTTCTGAATCTACTACTCCTCAAATTTCATATCCATTTCTTCAATCGTTAAAAGATAGAGGTCGTGAGGAACGAGATGAGCCCTGAGTAGGGGGAGAGGTAGGCTAGGGTGGGAGTGGCTGCCGGCGAAGGGGAAGTGCGCGATGTGGCGGCGGCGAGGTGCAGTGATGTACTACTCTGACGGCGTACATTAGCGTACCTTTCAACAACAATTTGCGCTCAAGTTTAAACGCCTACTAATAAATAATTAGTGATGCATTGATGCACGTCTAAAATATACGTATTTTCATTATTATTTTTGTTGTTCAACTCTGCGTAACACCGTGTATGATGTATTTCTATTTGCTTATTAAGTAGTATTTTTTATTCTTAAAAGAATGAAAAAATATCTGAATTTTGAAGGTTTAAAATATAATACTGCCAATCAATGTTACATGAAATTTAATATATTGATACCTATCTTTAACTGGTTTACACCTATTACGAATTTAAACATAGTAAACAAAGTAATAAATGCTGTTAATTTACTTACATTCTTCTGACAGTAGTCTGTGTTAATAGAGTTCTTCAATGCCACTAATTTCACCATCACTATGGCTGGACTTTTCACTGTCACTACTTTCGTCATCACTACGGTCCCTTCCAATGTTTATGATGAATCTTTCTGTTATGTCTTCAAGGGATACTTCATACTCCATGTATTTCTCTTCGACGTTTCGAACGTGCTCGCATCTCTTTGCCCACTCGTCTTGTGTAATATCTTGAACTTTTTCTCTTACAAGTTGTATGCAATCGTTTAGTTTGAAGTTCACGTTCTTTAGTGCAACGTGGTTTTTTATCAGGGCCCATATCATCTCTATTGGGTTGAGGTCGGTATGATAGGGAGGAAGGCGCAAGAAAGAGTGGCCATGTTCAGATAGTAGAGCGTCAATTTCGAAAGTTTTGTGAGGGTTCTTATTTAGTTTCACAAGTTGGTACAATTCTGTTTTGAGCATGCTGTCATGAAACGGAATGTCATGGTTAACTAGCCACTGCACTATGTCTGCTTTTTTAGAATTGCTAGTTGGAGCAGGGTTTACTTGTTTGTTATGGTATGATGCGTTGTCTATGACCAGCACTGATTTTGGAGGCAAGTTCGGGATAAGTTTTTCTTCCAGCCATGTTTTGTAATTTTTATAATTCATACAGTCATGATAATCGCCAGACTTTTGACCTGATTTAAAAATCAACAATGAATCATTTACAAACCCATTTTCATTTCCTGCAATACAATTATAGTGTATTGACCCTTTGAAATAAGGGTAAAAAGACCTTTGTTGCTTCCATCCGACCATGACTGGGGTTTTGTATGGGAAGCATGCACATATGTCTCATCTGTGTAAATTATGGGTCGACCCTCTTCTCTATAACGTTTAACTTGTCGAATAAAACTAACCCTTTGTTCTCTTATTTCGTGTTTTTCAGTCAACAGCTTCCTGTTATCGGCAGATTTTCTCCACTTAAAGTTAAGCTCCTTAATAACTTACCGCAGCGCCCATATACCTCCTCTAAACTCGATCTTCTCCCTCAAAACTGGTAGCAAAGTTTTTAGGGTAGGGCGTTGGCCATTAACCTTATGGAATTCATGGATAGTTCGTCTGATTACGGTCTTATGAAATTCGTCAAAAGTGGTTTTTTTATTTCTTTTACGCCACGTTTTTCTTAGTGTTGAAAATTTGGGACCTGTTGCCGGTGCGGTTCTTTGTTCCTTCAAAATTCGCTTCACTGACGCCTTGGACACTCCCGTAGCTTCCGCCACACGCTGTTGCACTTGCTTCAATAACAATGGTCCTTGCTCCGCTTCTCTTTTCATAAAACTGTAAACGTTACAAATAATTTCCCTAGCTTGGCTATGCAAAATCTTACCACCTACTTTGTTGTGTCTATTATCACACATTTCAACTAGGTACACTTAAAATAGGGGCCTAACACACTAAACTAAATAAAGCAAATTTGTCGAAAAATGTTTTTAGAAAGGCGCGTAATCACGATGTGAATTCAGCGGGAGAAAGTTGTCGACTGGCGACCGGCCGTCCCACACCACTCCAAAACCAGTTTTAGCCGGTTCTCCGTTCAAGGTCCAGGGCTCATCTCGTTCCTCATGACCTCTACAATGATCGCTCAGAAATACGTTTTTTTCTCTTTTTTACCATTTTCCAACAGCTTATCACAAATTCACAAAACAATCACAACTAAATTTATTGAAATTTGGACAGGATGTCTGTCGGGTCAGCTAAATTAATAAAATATTTCTTAAAAAGCCAGTTCATTCAAATTTGAATGATTTAGCAAATATTTTTGTTGAAAATTTGAGTCAACTCACATACACATAAATACACATAAATGCTCACAACGTCGTAAATTCATTTAGGCCTACATTTACATGAATAAAATGAATTCACAGTTGTGGCACGCATTTAATCAACTACGGTAATATAAAAGTGAGTTTACGTCCGTACATGCATGTATGAGTACGTGAGTAACATATAACAGCTAATTTCACTCATAATCGGTAATTCTTAAACAAACCCAGCATAGATTATACTTTGGGGTTATGTTTACAACTCCAATCATTATAATTTCTTGTAAAGTTGATTTATTTAAATAAATTAATAATAAATTTGGCGCCGACTTCAAAAATTTGTTTGTATCGGCTTTGAATAAATTACGTTTGCTCAATATACTAATTATTTTTTACTTTTTAGTTTCAGCATTTTGTTGTTTTTGTTTTTTTGAAGTTGGTTTATTTTTTCAAAAATTTATTATTTATTTCACAAAAAGATATTTTCACTTTCATTTCCTGCAACTTGAATACAAATTAAATTAGAATCAAAAGTTAAATGTAAAAAATTTTCATAGATTCATTATGAAAAAACAGGCCTCGCATACGTAAAGTTATACACAAAACAAAAAAAGTTATTTCATAAAAACTAATACCACGAACTGTAGCATTACTGAACAGTCAGTTGGACAGTGTTATTTTCTTTAGGATTTCTTTTTAGCTAGTATAAAAGCTAACTATAACTCAACTATCGATTATAGACCAGGAAAATTAGACCAAATTCTACCGGAATAACTTAATTTTGAGATTCATCTTGGATCGACATGGGATTTTCTACACTGTGTTCAGAAATGGATCAGGAAAAGTCTACATAAAATTATGATGATTGATGGTTTGGACAGAATTGCATCGAGGCTGCATTAAACGCAACCAGAATAGCATTTTTTTTTTATTTCTAAAAACCTATTAAAAATGGTGAAAATCACTTCTAGAGGGTTTATGAGGTCACTGGTTCTGAATCTGACATCGAAAAACGTCGCCAAAATGTCGAGCGCCCCAAGGGCCTAGGGGTAAAAATTTAAAAGTTGAGAGAACAATTTAATGACCTATTTTTAGCACATTAAAAGTAATTAAAAATAGCCTCTTTATAATAAACTTCGACTTCGTATCCAATCCCTTCCTACGAATTATTCTGGGCCCACAATTTCAAATAGTCCTCTTCACAAATCTGGAGCAGTCAAGAGTGTGAGAAAATTTAGGTTTTTTTTGTTGTTTTTACCCTTCAACCTTTGGCCACCCATGGCATCAGCGACGTTTTTCCCTAGGAGAACCCCAACGAGCATCGGTCATATTTTCTGATATCAGATTTGAAATCAGCGACCTCAAAAACCCCTGGGAAACGATTTTCAAGTTTTTTTCTCAACTTTTATAATTCTGTGTCCTTTGGGACCGCCCAGTTCAACAGCAACATTTTTGATGATTTTCACCACTTTTTATCAATTTTTAAATATTTAATAAAAAATTATGTGTTTTATGCAGCCTCGATGCAATTCTGTCTGTACGAGCCGTCAATCATCATATGTAGACTTTTTTCCACAATGCAGTAAACCCCATGACGATCCGAACTGTATCTCAAAATTAAGTTATTTGTTTCTAATTTCCCTGGTTTATTATTTTACTACAGATTTGTAGAATATAATCTAACGAATCAATTACTATAACTTTCATCCAGATATAGTTAGCAAATGCCGGGTAAATCACAGCTGCTTAATGCGTAGTAAATTATGACTCACTAATTATTTCACAAACCTTTAAATGAGTCATAATTTACGAATCCTATTAGTTCTAGGGTGAAAAAAGTATTTTCTATTAAGTCATAGATCAAGGGTCACATAAATGGTAAACATTTCATCACATCTGGCCTAGAAAGGATGCAGAGAAGCACCTACGTAGGGATTTCCATAAATTATAGCTGTACATGCCTGAAACCATTCACATTAATATTGTTTACTATGAAAAAAAAGCAAGTATGCACTCCTACACTAACTGCAATTAAAGGCACTGTTAGGAATAATTGCATAAGCAAAGGCTTAATATTAGAATTGGCTTCATTATTATTATTACTATTCGGAAGCAATGTAAAGCGTATAAGTCCCAAGAAGAGAACCTTAAGTAGAATCTATTGCGAAAGATATGAAAAAATGTCGCAATAGCTGAGACAAGCAAAGTTCTAAGTTCAGTAACCTGGATGGTTATATATACTCTTGATTGACCTAAAAAAGAGGTTAGTCTTTTTAGAGACACCACGGGGCAGCGGAAGCTCTGCCCGTTGATAAGCTGCTCTTGGGAGACCTTTGCCTTGAAGGGACACGGTGACAAGGTGAGCAAATAGTATATATAATTTTTGCCCCTATTCAGGAAATGCTCTTGATGAAACTTAATAACCGGGTACAATTGTCACACAAATCGGTAATTCAGTATTGGACAGAAATTGAACATTTGTGCGCAAGGTTAGACAGTAACATGCCGGAACAGAAACTTTGCATATATATCCTAAAAGGTTTAAATCCGGCTATTCTACAGCAAATAGCGATGCTAGATAACACAACTCTGCAAAAATTAGACGCAAATATTAAAGCTTATGACAAAGCTACTTACCTGATGCGCAAGCGATAAGGATGCCATTCGTCGGATAATATAGTTGACGGACGTGTCAAGGAAATGGACGACAAAATCAATAAGGTTATGGCCATGCTAGACAAATTACAGATGCCCACAAACACGATCGAAAGACAGGATATATGCAGGGCACAGGGATACAATACAGTCAGGGAACATAGAGGCGTGCGGGTCCAATTCCAGTCAAGTAAATCACCGCATAGGGAGGGAACTTACAACAATCATTCGGCACAGAGACACGGAAGGTACGATGAACGGAGTGGAGCCGAAAGACAAACAATTCTCACACAGCGTAACAGATACACGACACAGTGCCACACGTGTTTTATATGCGGAAATATAGGACACATTGCAAAGGACTGTGGACATAGATTTCAAAACAAGCCTCTCTGGCCGGGAATACAACAACGATATTCCACTGAGCCTAACAAGCCTCGGAGACAACACATATTTCATATAAACACAAGAGATAATGATACACCAGGAATGCAATGGAGGGTCATACAACATTACGAACAACAAAAACATATAGATTTTATTAGAAGACGGTTTAATCAACAAAACGATGACACTCGTGAAAACGTAATACACTCGAAACGTGACATCTGCGACAGCGGTCTTGGGAGGAATTCATTGAAAAGTAAGACAAAAAGTCCGAATAAGACAATATCTACGGTAGGAAGTGATAATCACGGGAATAACCAGGTACTTCTAAATACATACTTATCGGAAAACCGGAAAGGTCTAGCAATACATGTGAAAGGCCATCTCGGGAACATTTCCACACAAATGTTGTTAGACATGGGATGTAACGTCTCATGCGTTAATGAAAAATTACGAAGATTTACTACACCACTACCGTCTGACAATATAATTTTAATGTTCATTGTATGGTGTCCAAGTCACTTTGATTAACAAATAAATTGTAGTAATAAATACCTGGTTTTTGTTCCGTCA
>JAGFPH010000279.1:280242-322679 GCA_018207615.1 Philaenus spumarius | reverse complement strand
TCTTAATGTTCTACTATTTATCTACAACTTTGCCACTGACATAATGTCTCTGACCAAACAATAATAATTTTCCTCGCTTGCTAACTTTTTCATGTATTTTTTTCTCACATTAATAATTGATAAAACTTTAACGATTAGGGTAGTAAAAAAAAAATTAAATATAACTAATTTGATGCATATTGGTGGCTTAGAAAATTTAACATTTCTGACAAATTTTACATTTTCCCCTACATTCAAAGTCATTCAAAACTGGTACAAATGATAGGCGGCAAACTTAAATGTTATCCGCGGACGACCGAATTTGGTGGATTTTGCCGTACACAGATGGCGGCATTTTGCCTCACCGGCAATACAGGCTTATTACTATTGTCCATTTACAGTTTAGTTGATAGCATGAGCAGGCATTGTCCATGCTATTGAAACGAAGATCTCAAGCTAGTAGCCCGTATGAAAACATAAAACTCATTCAAACTAGTTATTATGAATATGTTTCTATTGATATGTTTTTTATTGATATTTATATATTCAAGAATAATTAGTGTGAAAATATAACCAAAGTGAAAAATAGTTGTTTTGTTTACATTTATTTTTATGGAAGAGCTGTTTTTTAGAAAAGTAAATGATTGAATATTGTACAGCAGTAACTGAATAATAATATAAAAACTTTAGGAAAATATTTAAATTCAAAATTTGTATTCAAAATTAATTAAGAATTGAGAAAAATAAGCACTAACTTTAGTTTACAGAAAACATCAGAGCATTTTTGGTGCTGTACTATCTATCATGACCTAAATTCTGTTATAATTGTTTGGAGAGTATATTATTTTATTTGGGAGAATATATTTGCTTTCAGGAAACAATTTTAATTTGTTAGAATTGAAATAGCACAGCAATACAGCAACACACGTTAGAATAAAAGTAATGCAATGTTAGTTTTTGTAGTTTAAACTTACTCATAATGTGGTTTACTTAAACATGAGATACATTACTTAAATGAAGAAATTTGGAAACTGAGATAAGGATATTCATAATTCAATGTGTAGTGAATAGGAGCCAATGTAGTTGGGTCAGGTAGTAACGCGGCAAGCAGTGGTGCAACGAGGATTTGGCTTTGGGGGGGGGGGGGACTAAGCTCAGGTCAGAATATATATATATATTCAACAAATCCTAAACGGATGAAAGTTCTTTAACCTATCACAAAGTCTGAAACATTATATATTTTTTAAAGTAAATGGTGATGGGCTTGAGTTAGAGAATAGTGCAATATAACATTCTTTCCGCAAGATCATCCCGCACTGACCTAGAGTGACGGTCTAGCCAGCACCCTAGAGCGCTGCCTTGTAGGGCCACGTTATACAAGCGCTGATAGCGCCGCGTTTTCAACGTCGCGTTAACGTCAGTTAGTTGGGTAAATGGAACTACTGTGGGCCATGTTATACGAACGCTATCAACGCTAGCGAATTTAAGTTAACCGGGCGTTGAGCGTTGCCAACGCGAATTGATGCGGGTGCTATCAACGCCGAACAAAGTTATATGGAGTGCAGCTACCAGAGAGGCTACAGTAGAATAACTACTAGAAAGTAGTTATTTTTTATTTCAAAGCGATTATTGTGTACTTCAAAATGTACACGAGCAAGCCGAGTCAATTTTTTCCATGCTCTGGAACACGCTCTGACGGCATACCGGATCGGGTCGATTCAGTTCAGCTCCATGCGGGTTGGGTATAGATATAGCCACAGGTCAAAACCAGAAAGAACGTTCGATCTCTTCCACTGTTCGTCCATGATAATTTTGCAATTCATGGTAGTTGTGACAGTAGTTGAGGTGAGGTGGAATGCGCGCGTATCCTTCCGACACATGTCGGAATGGTGCGGGTCTGTTACATTTATCCACTGCTACGGATTTCCGCGACGGACCAGGTCGGTTCGACTAAGCTCAGCTCGTGTAAGTATAGCTGAAGCTTGATACACGATTTGAAAGCACTGGGTGTGTACCCCACTGTCTAGCTCTCCTGATACACAATTCCTCATATGTTTCTATTATTTGTAAAACACCTAGACAGAATGACTGAATAGTTTCCATTTTGGAAGTGAAGGACGCAACATTGACAAAGCTTCAAAAACGCTGTGTATAACACGGGACCCAAATTACCAACGTCGCGCTTTCAACATCCCGTATAATTTGGGAATTTAACGCCCGGTTTTCAGCGTTAACAACACGGCGTCAATCAGCGCTCGCATACCGTCAACTCATGCACCAGACCGCCGGGACTCAAACATAACTGTTAGAAAATCATGATTTCATAGGGTAGAATCATATTTATTTAAAAAAGAACGAATATTTTTTCGTGATCACATCACGAAATTAATCATAAATAATGTAATTTTTAATTGAATATCGACTAGGTACGTATTCAAGGATCGATTAGTTTAAAATACAATCCACATTACTAAAAAGACCTTCTGGGGAGGACAGGTCCCGTTCGTCCACCCCCGTCGGTGCGCCACTGGCGGCAAGCCTCCATAAAACTCATGGTATCAACTAAACTGTAAACGGACAATAGCAGTGCTTTCTCCAACTTATTTATACTCCGTGGTACTACCGAGTATTCTCAGAAACTAAATGAGATAGCTCCATCATTTTTTTTAAGCGGCTTTTATTAGCTTTTTACATTTTTGGTGTTTTTTATTTTAAAATATTAGTTTTTAGATTTTTTACAATTAAAAAACGATAGATTTTAAACATTTTAAATTTTAAGTACAGTATATAAAATGAGTAAAGTTTAAAACTACAAATCATTACAAAATCTGACTAAGTTTTAGGCCTAAACAAAAACAATCTTAATAGAGTTAAACTTTCAAAAATAATGAGAACAAAAAAATAGTTCACAAATGATAGTTTTTTTTTTTTTTCTTAGCCGGCAGTTAGAGCAAAATAATAAAACCGCCTTTTTTAAACAATTAGGCTTACAGTTTATACTCAATTCAATGAAAAAACAGTTTAAGTCAGCAATGAATTGTTATTTTTGTAAACAGCAAATTTTATGTATTAAATTATATCACAGAAAATTTGATGTAAATTCTATTTACAGCGCCATTGTACAGCAGTTGGAGGTTGTAAACAGGAAGTACATCATTTATTATATACATGTAAGGGAAAATACAAATATAATACGAAAGAACCTAAGCAAATCATTGTATTATGCTTAGAAATTTACTGTCTGAATAACATCAAATCATGTGTATAGGATGCCATTTTCCATATTTTTCCATAACCCCCAAACTCGAAACCTCCCGGTATGCGCCTTCAGGCTAATCAAGGTTTACGCCCTAAAGGAGGACCCAGTCCGCCCCTGATCCATACACAAAATATTATTAACATTCAAATGGACCATCCTTTATCATTAAAAATGGATGTAACACTTTTCTATTGAAAAACATAAAACTCAAATTTTCTTTTTTCTATGGTATAACAAAATTTTTTTTACAAAATATGCTTTTTTTGTGAAAATAATAACATGTAAATCGGACTTAAAATAAGATATATTTTATTCTTGCAAGTGTTTTTTTATGTAGTTTTAATGTGAAATGTACTGATTAGCTATTATTAACACAAGTTGCCTATGTGTCATTCTGAAAATAATGTTAAAACCACAATTTTAAAAAGTAATTATTTTATTATTTGTTTATATATAACGTTAAAGATATGACCGTTGGTTGTATTGATACCAAAATTACTATGTACTTATACAAGTACCAACCTTTATTTGTATCACATAGTATCAGGCACATGGTAACAACCCATCTCTAAACAAAATGTACTCACATAATTAATACTCAAGTATGCATACAGAAATAGCCTTAACAACCTTTCTAGTTCAAGAATAACAACACAAATTCTCAACATTTATTTAATAATTAAACACATTTCAACGACAAAGTAGTCTTCCTCAGTTATGACTGACAAATTATAACTCAATTTAAAAACTTTTTAGTGCTTAAATTATTTGTAATTTTAAATTAATAATAATTGGTGACACTAGTCATTGTAATAATTAGTTTAGTAATAAGCACAAACTACTCCTAAAAAAAATCTAAAATTTGCTCTTTATTACAGATTTTTATAAAAAAGGTTTTAGTCTAATAGGAATGATTCTAGTAACATAATATGGCATAATATTAATTTAATGTTAGGGAGATATCAAACTGGGATAGATAAATGTATAATTTCCTCGTTCCAAGAATCCAATAATGTTCAAGATCTGTCAAATCAATTCGCTAATTATTTTGCATCCATTTATTCCAATCACAATGCAAATTTGCTGAATACGAATGTGTCTTTTCATAAACCTCTTTCGCTTCAGCTTATACTGTCCTCTTCTAATACCGACGACATCAGTAATATAATTGCAAATCTCAATACCAAAAAACATCAGGATTCGATAAAATTCAAGCTAGAGATATGAAACTTAACTAAGTTTTATTTGGTTTATAATCAGTTTTTAATTTGTTTCTTTTGATTAACAATTTTTTGCAGATTACAATTTTATAATTTATATTGAAAGAACTGTTTATATTTTATTAAAATTTGTTTAACGTTAAGTTTTATCATATTACTTTACAAGTTTTTAAAGATTTAAATGTAGATTCACAGTAAGCAAAATTTAGATTTGACACATTAATACTGAAAACATTGAAAAAGTAAAAAAAGTTAATTGGTTCATGGGAATGAACCATGAATCCTTAGAACTAAAACCATGAACACTAACCATTAAATTGAATTAATTAAATTACAAAATTACAAGTGAAAAAACATAGACCAAGACCGGGAGTTGAACCCGGGACCTTCACGTTTCCGTCGTGATGCTCTGCCATCTGAGCTACCCTGATATCTATCTAAAAAAAAAATTATACTAACCATTCATCTACTGTTGACACAACGAACATCGAACAATTTGAGTAGTTTATGTTGTGACTCATTTACAATGTGTATAATAATATCAAAAGTGTTGTGTTTTACAAAAATCCTTACTAAGTCGTCTTCCCTTGCTTTAAAGAAGATTTGTGCCAAATTTGAAGAAAATCAAACAACTCATTTGGTTGTAATCCTGTAACAGACGAAATGCTGAACGGACTTGAAACAGGACCTCGTTTAAACTTGGTCAATAATAATTTGATATACGGGGAAATTACTCTATTTTAATGTTCAAATAAAAAATTTAATAGTATTTACTATGAATTTAAAAAAAAATGTATGTAGTTGGAAAACTTGAAGCCACAACTGCATTAGTGAGTCAGGTATCCCATTTCAATTTTATATTGATAATATTATTGTTGTTGAAAAATTAATGTATTTTATGGTAACTAACTACTAAATATGGATTTTAATGCATGAAAATTTTAAAATATTCTGTTCTATAAATTATGTGAAAGTTTAGGAGCTTGCAAAGAACATACACCCAAGAATTTGAGCCTTAAAAAGCCAGGAGTCTTAAATAATTATTGTTGATCATGGACTAAAAAAAACCACCGCCTTCCTTATATAATTAAATAAATGTTTACCTTCATCAGTTGCTACTAAATCAAGAAGTATGATTGGCGGTACTGGACGGCTATGTTTAAGCAGTAACTCCTTAAATTCCCTGTTTAAAGCATCTCCACCAGTGTTGAACAAGGATGACTGAAAGAAAATTAATAACATATTTATTTCGAAGTGTAAATAACTAGAAAATATAGTTCGGTAGATAGAAGTAGAAAGGTTCTGCTTGATCAACCCCCAAAATAAGGGAGAAAAAGACCAGAGAAAGTTACACACATTTATTATGATTTTATAAATCATAGAAGGAAATTAATACAAAATTAAGTCAGAGCTCACTAATTTAAACCTCTTAAATTCTAGAATATTTTAAAAACAAATTTAATTTAATACCGTTTGAGTAAACTCGATTAATAAAAAGATTACAAACTAGAACATAGCCATCATTTACACAAGATATTATATTTGTATGCTTAAAATCAATGCCAAAAAGCTTTACATTCCATACTTCAACAATATTATATTTTAATTATCTCTTACGCAAACACAAATATAAGCACTTTGTAAAATCTTAATTTAATTTAGAATTTAATTAAAGAAGGCCTGTAAAATAATTATAATTTTACAGATATATTCAGGCCTTATAAAAGAAGATTAGGTTAGGTAGCTAAACTTTCCATCTCAAATAAATTAGTCTTATAAAAATGTAATTGTTTAAATAACTAATAAAGTCAAATATAAAATTATACTAAATACAAAAAACGGACACACAGCCTACTTACAACATTTTCCAATTCAACACTTTGTGGGTTATTTTTTTCAAAATAAGCAAGAGCATTTTGCAACCGAAGCATAGCTGCTAGAAAATCATCAAGACCCGCCACAAAAGGACCACTTCTAACTGTTACTTCCACTTCCTGTGCAACACTGTAATACCCGATGACGTGATCAAGTGATGCTAATGCACGCTCAATATCTAAGAAGTCTTGTTAAGGGATAATAAAACAGTTTACAATTTCTTTTAAATTTGATTGCAAACTTCATAGTTTAAACATTTACTCATTTTCAAATCTATCTTTAAATCTTTCCAAAGTGAATCACAATATATGTGAATTTGGAATAAATTTAAGCAACCGCTTAAAAGTGTAATGGTGAAAATAATACTGAGTAACATACCAGTAAAACCAGCAATAAACTTGAGGTACCAAAAGAAAACAAATATCTATTAACACCTTCACTGCAGTATTGGGATAACAATAGCCAACCCCCGTTGAATTAGGTCATTTCGGCAGCAGGACAACGCAATATTTTCTGTCTTGAAAGATTAGTTGTCAGAAAATGGAAATGAAACTTATGGGCTGCTAAATACAACTGTTTTTAGCGAATTTCCATAGGAAAAATGAGCTATTGCAGCAGTGGCGGCTTGCTCATAAGGGCTCTCGGACGCCGCCCCTCCAAAAGATTTGAAAAAGAAAAAAAAATTAAATACCCATTCAATTATAATTATACATCTAATTAACCAAAGTGTTTTTTCAATCACATACATCGAAAATGTAGGAAAAAAACATGCAAAAATAGCGCAAGAAGTTTGTATTTGTAACCGTGGGGCGCTGGCCAGAACGTCCCAATCCATCAACATGCAGTTATATGAAGAGTGGTAGTGGTGGGGGCTGCTGGTGCTATGTAGCGTCTAAGCTTGTGCCTTATGGAAGGCTTGGGACGGCGCCCGAGCATGCGCAGAGCGACGTATCTAGTGAGTTGACAGCTGATTGCCGCGCCAGCCGGCGGCCGTATAATCTTTCGTCTGCTTGCTTTGTTGCAGTGTTGCCGAATACCTTGTTTTGGTGACCAGTTGACTTATTGTGTACATTGTTTTATCGAATGAGTGATTGGTATGTAAATAGACCTAGTTGTAGTTGAGTTAATCGAGTTAGTGATTGTTAGTGTTTTAGTATTTCATAATGGCCTCGTCTGTTTCCAATGATGTGAATTTTATTATTAATAATGGAATTAAGAACCTAGAACATAGGATCGAGCTCAAGAATTTAGGCCCCTCTAGGCCTATACTAAATATAAATCAACAACAAAAGGCCTCTAAAGCACGAAATAGTTTCGTTCGGAAATTTTCCAATAATTTGTACAACTATGCTGATTGGTTGTGTGGGTGAAAAGTTAAAAATTTTTTTTTTTTGCTATCCTTGTTTGGTAATGGGAGTTGCAGACCGTGCATGGACGGTGGATGGTGTCTCGGATTTAAAACACTTAAATGATTAAGTCAAAAAACATAAATTGAGTGAAAAACATACACGCTTGCGCCGTGCAACATGCGCAGTGTGCGCGTCGCGCGTTTGCGGCTCATTGAAAGTTTTGATTTCAACGAACCTCCGGCGATCCATAGGAAAGCCACGAACATTCAGTATTCATTTTTTCGTGAAGCTGTAAACATGTCTACGTGACGGGAAAATCTCGCGATTATGGTTATGAGTGGTGCGGCATTATTAATGGCAAGTTTGGCTAAAAAAAAAAGAAACCTCGACGTTGATTGGCCGAAATTGATAGTGACTTATTCAATTGTAATAGGCCTAGACAATTTTGAGGTTATAGTTGATTGTTAAGTACATTTGATTCACAAAACTTACCTTTTCCTGTTCCCATGGTGCTTTTTAATTTGCTCTTCTCCCGTCGGTATGAAGACAGCAAAGTTATTTTTTTTTTTTACAGAGGTCTGCCGAAATATCTATGTCTGCTGATATTTCACGCCAAGCATCTGCTTTCCTATTTTTATTAAAATGAAACTTGTTTTGAGGATCCCAAAGCATGGAGTGGTTTTCTGTATGAATCTATAAATTTAATTAAATTTGCTTCAGAGCAATCCATCTTTATTTAATAACTGAGTACCCGGTATCTTGAATAATAACAATCACATGCGCGCTGAAAACGACAAACCTTTCACGCTCCCGTCCAAATATGATCGGCAAACCATCAAAGCGTCCGCCGAAAAAACCGACAGGAGGTGGATCGCTGCGAGCGCCGTGCGCGCTGCGTACAAATATGACGAATTCAATGAGCACGAGCAGCGTGCACGCCGTGCAGCGCAGAAGTGTATACGCACCTTTAGGCAAAGTAGACGTAAGAGTCCAATTAGATAGTGCGTACAGATTAAGAATTCAAAAACTAAATGAAGAAGTCACACTGATTTAAATAAAAAACCCGAACCACAAAACAAGGAACAAAAACAATAACTAAACAACTAAATTGTAAGTTATGTTTAATACGTTACCCTTATGTACATTTCGATAACATGGTCATTATCCTCAGAGCGTTTTAACACTACCCCCGTGATTTTGTCACCACAATGTTCTTTTATTTGTTTAATAAATGAAGAAGTGTCATTAACCGTTACGTATTAAGTAAATTGATAGATGCCGTTAAGTTTTGTGGGGCATTTGAATTGGCATTAAGGGGACATGACGAAAGGGAAACTTCTGACAATCCTGGCATTTTTCGTGGCTTAGTTAATCTTATGGCTGAATTGAATTCAACATTGAAACAGCACATTGACATGACGAATAACAGAGTTTTTTTGGGCATTTCCAAAACCAATCAAAACGAGCTTCTTGATTCCATATATGCCGTATGCCTAGAAATTATTCGTGATGAGCTTACTCAAACACAGTTCATTGCGATTGAAGCAGACGAAACAACAGATTGTGCTACATTATCCCAGCTTGTTTTTGTAGTTCGCTATGAACTAAATGGGTCAATAAATGAGAGATTTATTAGTTTTGTAATACCAAAATGTCATGATGCAGATTCGGTGAGTGAGGCTATTTTTGGCGAACTTAAAAAGCTGAAAGTACTTCCGTTATGAGTGATCAGCACACAGGGGTACAGGCAAGAGTAAACGCCGTATACCAAAATGCACTATTAGTGCACTGTTATGCCCACCAATTAAGTTTGATTATTGAACGAAGTGCAACCCAAAACAAACAAGTCAAAATATTTTTTAGTAACATTGAAGGTTTTTCTTCATTCTTTTCTCAATCTACTAAAAGAGCAACAAACCTCAAGCACTCGTTGGAACTTTAAATCAAGAATTGTTAGCACAATATTCAAATATAAAAATGAAATAGAAGAGTGTTTAAACAAAATAATTGATGACAACAATGATTACTCTACTGTAAATAAAGCAGTTGGTTTAAATCACTTTATCAAAGACGACAATTTCAATTTTTGGTTGATTTTTTCAATAAAATTATGCCTCATTGTGACATTTTGTACAATGAACTACAACACAGGACAATTGATTGTATAAAGGCCTTGCAGTATGTAGACGAATTTAAGTCTGCTATCCAAACTATTAGAAATTCTTCAGAACTTGACTCCCAAAATACCCATGATGCGACTTCAGAGGCCGAGCCTAGTAAGAAACGTGGTCGATTTGAAGATAGAAGAAATGTGGTGGCTAAGGAAGTTTGCGATGTAATTATGATGGGAATTGACAATTGCTTTAATAATTTGGACTATTTGTCTGTAGCAAAATTATTCCAGCCTATTTTGTTTCAAGAATTTACTAAGAGTTTTCCAGAACATGAACTTGAAACCGCAGCTAAACTATTTAAACTAAACAAAGTGGAACTGAAACAAGAACTTCTAGTTATATACAGCAGAAGAGATTTTTCAAAGGCAACCGGTTCATTGCGGCTTCTTAATTTTATTTATGACAACAACCTAAAAGAAGTTCTCCCAGAATCAGTTAAACCATCCCAGATCATATGCACCATACCAATGACAACAGCAGAAAGTGAAAGATGTTTTTCAACATTAAAACGAATAGACATTTACTAGAAGCACGATGAAAGAAGATAGACTCAGTGCCCTTGCCATGTGTTCAATCGAAAAGAAATTGTTGTCCAGCGCTGATTTCAACGTACGTGTAATTAATCATTTTGCTGGACAAAAGGAAAGAAGGATGGACTTCTGCTACAAGCAATATAACTAAAGGTATGTAAGTAGAGTATTTCAGATTTACATATGATAAGAATTTCAGAAACAAATGGCATCACAAATTTAATACCTAGATTGCCTTAAAAACTCACTAAAATACACAAAATGTTCAAACACCCCGGTGGTGTGTGCCCCCCCCCCCCCCAGCATTTTACTCACGAGCCGCCACTGCATTGCAGTTACCCTTATGGTAAGACCTAAGATCGGAAGTAGCAAATAAAATGAGCATTGATCATGGTCCCCAGAACACGTTTTGGAGTGTCATTAAAAATAATAAATATATATGTATTTGTATTTATATATATATACATACAACTATCAATTTGGGGGATGTTAAAAAGTAAGCCATTTGGCTGCTGCCCTTTAGAGAAGAGTATATCTATATTTTAACTTGATAAATTGATTTTGACCTTTTACGGATCACTATATTATATTTTTATTAATTTATGGCTCCTTTAGGATCATGTTTCAATATTGGTGCTATTTGGCAGCAGCAAGATTGTGGCTATTCGGCGCAGCGTGGATATAGGTTTCTATTGGCTGCCATATCAGTTTGGTATGGGTACATTTAGCTGCCGGCAGTGTTGTCAAGTCGAACTGGTGTATACCTCGACCTTTCGGCTGCCAAACCTACATAAAGAGACATTTTAAGCAACTATTATAATGGTACAAAATACCACCACATAACTTCATCAGATTCAAACTCAAATTGTAAAATTTAAATGTACAAATTAAAGTATTTAGGCCTAACCTCAAATGAAAGGTAAACAAATACAACAAACCTGTTCAGATGCCAATATTAACATAACCTAATTTAGGCACATCTAAATCAAAAACGTATTAAAGAAAGAACTACACCACACCAATAAATTCACACTGGAGATTATTTATATGTATATTTAGTATTTATTCAAAAGATAAACAAACACAACACCATTATAGTAATCCATGTAACAGAGAAATAGATGTTCAAATATGTAAACAGTAACCACCGATGGGCAAATGCAAAGCAAGGCCTAGATTAAAATAAGTAACCGATATATTATAAAACGATCTTATACTTCGAACACAAACAAAATTTACACTTTATTACAAAGATAGCAATGAAAAACATCCTAGAATTATTTATAATGTATTAATGTTATTGTAAATAGAACTGTATAAAAATTAGTAAACAAAACAGATGTAAATAAGAATCATGGCCGATAGCCTCGAACCCAGAGTCAATTTATTATGTCGGGTTAGAAATAAATTCTCTTTTAAGTACATAAACAATGTTTGTCCACCAAATGAACAAGCAAGTTATAAAAATAATTAAAGTATCAAAATATTATCAAATATATAAAAAACTACAACAACAAAAGTGTAATACGGACTAGCATATAATCTCGAACCCAGAGAGAGTATCAGCTATGCGCGAGCTGGGATGCGCGGCCAGGAGCAGTTTGGTCTGTGCCGATCGCACCAAGGAGTCGCAAGGCAAGTTGCCGGAAGACATTTTGAATTTCCATAGGAGCGGTAAAGAGAACCCCGCGATGTTCAATTTGAAGAAGATAGCGTCGGTTTAGTTAATTGGCGTCGGTTCGTTGTAAGCCTAAGTTGACTTTGTGTTTAGTGCAACTAATAGTAATAAAATTATTGGAAATAAGGATAATCCAGTGTGAAACTAGATAAACAGTGTGAACTTTATAATATCAGCTATACATAACACTAAATTTAAAATAGGAAATATAAAATTGACTGTGTAAAAGTAACCTTTGAATTCAAATTGAAAGTGTTAAATTCAGTGCCACCAACCAGAACTTGGTATATTCTGGACAGCTTATAATTCAACGTTTTTAATACACTAATCAATTCTCTGGACATCTTCATAAATTAAATCAAATTATTAATTGAAAATTTTTTGTTACAAATTATATTAAATTCAGTCTCAAATGCGTACAAGTAAAATAAAGATTGCTCATGCTACACGAGTTGCATGACCCCGAGACCATAAATCCTAAATTCAATATAAACGAATCATTATTATATGTATCAATAATTGTATATAAAATCTTAAGACAATTGATAAATAAAAAAAAGTGAATCTTGTTGCTCTACCAAAACGTATCTGTCTATTTTATTGTAATTTAGATCCAATAGAATATAATAGAATAAATTTATTAAGAAAATTATTATAAATAATTGGTACAACCAACGTGTTGGCTATTGAAAATATATATTACATGATTACTAGTGTAGTAATAGTATTATACTATCAACTTTTAAAAGTGTTTTTAATTGTATTATCTTAGGAATCTTTCACAATTTCCTGGGAAAAAAGTATTTCTGTATGGCTAAATGAACTTAGCTGTGTGCTTTTCTTTAATTCAACTCCTTGTTTGAACTCCAAAGAAACCAGATTGTATATTTTCATACATAATGCCCTTCCTTTTTTTAAATAACCCATCTAGAAAATTAGTAATTAGGAACTTTTAAAATTTAAACTACATTGGTACGAATGTACTAATAATAATAATGATAATTTGTTTATTACCGGACAAATAAAATTGCATAAGAACAACAGGAAATAAGAACAAAATAAGTAAGTCTAGTAATAACTAGCACTTATATAATAGAAGTGATACCAAGCTCTTCTTCTTTCACTCAAAAACTCTTTTAAATTGTAGTAAGTCTTAGTTTTTAACAATGTCTTGAACCCTTTACTTTTGAACTTGTTCAAATTTGGTTCTTCCTTTATTTCGGCTGGTAAATGGCTAAAAAAATTTTCATATTGTAAATAGTATGTCTTTTATTAATTGATGTTTTGTGATTTGGTATGATCAATTTATTTGTATTCTTCAAAAAATTTACATTGAAGTGTTCTTTTAAATATTCAAAATTATTTTTTTGGAACAAAATATATTCTAAAATATAAATAGATGTAAGGGTTAATAATTAGTTTTATTTAAAAAATAGTCTTGCAAGAATAATGTTGCCTTTTTTTCTTGCTCGAATAAATTTCTGTTTTTGTAAAATAAATAGGCTTTGGATATTAGAATTTGAGTTGCCCCAAATTATAATAGCATAGCTCAATTTAGGGACAGTTAAACAATAGACCTAAATACCGATAGTAATGCAGTTTTTGAACAAAATGTTGATAACCTTCTGATAAGAAAAATAGTTGATGAAATTTGATTACTCAAAGAGTTTAGATGTTCTTAAAATTTAAGGTTGTTGTCTAGTTAATTTTATTATATGAATTGGTCTATAATATGAACAGTCACTTGCATTTCTTTTTTTGAAAATAAGAATAATTTTGCATTCTTAAATTCTTTTTGGAAATGTTCCTGTTTCTAGTGACATGTCAATGCAATAGGTAAGGAAATTATTATTTCATCACAACATTGTTTTAAAAGGTTGTATAATATTTCATCGTTGACTTCATATTTTATTTCGTAACGGTTACATACGTTGTAGAAGTATCATATAGAGACGTGTTCTGTGCCATCTGTTGGTACTGAAGTGCACTCCAATTTCACAACAAAAATATAATGATAAATGCTGTTCATAGGGTATTTTCCCCGCTTTGACTTTTGAACGCCCGGGGCTAACATCAACCAAACCTGCCAAACCAAGGCTTATGTTTTTCCAGGAACCCAAAATACATTTTGAGGAAGCTTAAGTGTTTTTAGTGTAGATTTATGACTATTTACACCTCTATCTTTGAAGCTAAAATTTTCAGTTTAACATGCTAATTTCAAATGGGAGGAGATAAATAACTAACTTTGCTTTGTTGAAATTTGATATTTTTCTTACTCATTTTTAAATATACAATTGAAAAGCATCTAAAGTAGCAACATTTTATGAAATAAAACGCTATGTATTATTTATTATATTCCTTTATAGAAAAAAACCATTGCTACAATTTCAGGCAATTTGTCTTTTGTGGTTCTAAATAATATTCCATTGCAATCATTTTGAAAAACATAAGCTTCAGATGCTCCCGGGTTTAAAGGGATAAGTAAAAAAAAATATAAATATAAAATTTTACCGAACATTTTATAGGCCTAAATAAATTCCCTGAACAATTTGGCACCTAATTAGCACCGGTCGTGGAATAGATCTTTTGGCTGCCTTACATGGCGTGATTCGCATTCGATTTGGCGGCCTTTGCTAAACCATAGCTGTATATGGTCGCTTCCTGTTTTCTGAACAATTTTACATTAAATTAGCACCAGCTGCCAAAATAAAATGCAAATTACGTCATGTAAGGCAGTAAAGAGCTATCTAGCATTTCTACACGAGCAGTAATAGAAAGATTTAGTACCTTTGGCTCCCTTACCGTAATTTGCATTCTATTTAGCGGCTAGTGTTAAATGGGCGCCTTAGTGTCCGATCCGGTTTCTAGTCTACCCAATAATTAAAGCTTCATAAAGATTTTTAAAACGTATCATATTGTATAAATTTGAATACTTTTCCCTAAGAAACGCAAATGGTTATTTATACCAGTCTATTTGAAAAAAATATTGACACCAATAAACAACAGAATGTGGTGTTGAATTACGCTCTGTGCTGGAATTGGTGGAACAATATTTGTCATGTTGGGTAATGATTAAAAATTGTTTTTTTTTAAGTAAGGGTAAATTTTATATCAATTCATAGTTTATTTATGAGAAATATTATCCTACGTGGTTAGGGACTGTATATTCATTCTGCACAAGACTCTTGCAGGAAGTACACCAGAATGAAGTACCTCTCAAGTGTAACAAATTTAAACAAATTTATTTATTTATGTGAAGTGTACAAAAAATGTACGAAAATATGTGTTACCATAAGTGTTGTGTATATATAAGTGTTTGAGTGGACATAGATAGCTGGCCTGATGATGCTGCCTGTGGCAGTGAAACATGTAGCCACATAAAAATTAAAGTACAATAAATACAGACTACATTTGACAGAAATATAAATTTTTATAAATATTTTTTGTTTTTCTTCATATTTTATTCTTAGTTCTTTTGTGTTATATTTTTGTTGTTTTGTTGCCCCTTACAGGTGTTATATACCTCGGGGATTTATTGCTCCTCATTTGAAACTACAGTAGAGCGTCAATAATCCGAACGTCAATAATCCGAAATGTCAAAAATCCGAACACCTTCTGAGGCAGCCCATGCAAAAATTTCGTTTTCGTTTTTGCAAATTCCAGTTATTGCGTCGTTAAAAATTTCACAAAAATCTTCATAGCCGTTTGACATTATTATCTCTTTTTAAACACTTCTTAATACCTGCTCTCACACGCCCTCACAACAGACTGGCTGTCAGTATTTTCACTGTCAAGCCTATAAGCTGCTTTAGCACTAGCGGTAAACATGCAGAAAGTTCATTCATTTCTCTTTTTGTAATCATTATAAAAGTGTGCCGTACATACAGTAGTGTACTATATAGTATTTTTTTATTTTTCGTTTGTGTTAACTACAATGTACAAGTGAACTTTTAATTATGAACTGTACTGTAATTATGTTGGCCCTACTGTGTAAGTTCAGGTTCTTCTACATCATAATATGTAAGTAGTCTTACGTATTGTATTGTAATTACATTACTGCTTGTACTGTTTAACCACTTTAATTGATTAAAGGGCATATATGTTAGCCTATATGGCAGTTTTGGTTGTTTTAAAAAATCCGAACAAATTGATAATCCGAACCCGCCTCGGTCCCAATTAGTTCGGATTTTCGACGCTCTACTGTAATTAGAACCTATTATATTTTGAACAGTAAAGTATGTATACTTATATTTATTTGATAGAATATGTAGTGTGTTTAGTTTATATTTTTTATACTGTTGATTTTGTAAAGAAGCGATGAATAAAACTTACTTACTTACTTACTGTGTATATCCCATTTCATGCTCTGATCATATGTAATTCCTAGGAATTTATTGCTATGTACTCTATTTAATTTATTTCCATTTATGTCTACTGTAATATTGGAGAGTATTGAGTCTATGTAGTTTCCAAAAGTTATGTAGGTGGATTTGTTGTGAAATTTCCTCAGATTTATTATGAACGGAATCTTTTATACTTCGCTATGAGTTCTTTTTCTATTTTATCGAGTTGTTTAGTTTTCGCTACAGCAATATTCTTTGACCCAGTCACTTTCATTTTATTCATCATCACTACCTTATATAATACATCAATTTTTTAAACCCTACATATGGTAGTGCTAAAGCGAAAATTAAAAAGCAGGTTTTTAACGTTTTGCAAGCATTTTTTTTAAATTCTAAAAAAATAGTAAATGAACAGAAATCCAAAAGTGTTTGTAGAATAAACTTCAAAGAATTCAAATATGCCACTAAAAATTTGTTTCTTTTAAAATTGTAAAAGTTATTACCTTAGAAAGCAAAAAATTTCAGTAACGAAAGGAAAATGTTCAACTTCAAGCCTAAAAAACAAGTAGTAAACATTTTTTGTAATTTTTTCGTAAGCGTAAAAAAGTTTTGTAATTTAGTTTTAAATAGAACTGTATAAAAACATTTATCAATTTCAAATTTCTTATTTTTGAAAAAAACAGTTTTTATGTTCCAAATACACGACTGCTAACAAAACTAGCCTAGATTGAAACGTAATTTACTAATATATTCTTTGCCCAGAAATGAAATATTATTATAACAAAGTGTAGAGGATAAATCAAAGAAAAGAACGTAGAAAGAAAAGAAAGTATACTTGTCTTTCCTTAGTTCACAAAAGTGTTCGAGTTATCTTTATTTGAATAACAAAATGACATCAATCTAATAAAACTTCCCCCCCGACGATATACTACAGGCAGGAAGAGTCACTTGAATGTGGGAACCCACGCGCAAGTCTGTCTCACCAGACTGCCCTAATTATGTACTTTGCTTTCCTGTCTGGACAAACAAAATACTGGTTTATATTCTAGTTTAATTCCGACCGTTAGAAAGATTATACTGTTCTCTACAAAATGGTGTAAAGAAATCTGTCAAAACATGTGATATAGTGGGCGATATCTCGATTGACAAATAGGCTGTTTCATTGGTTGAAAAACTGTCCAATCGCAAGGTTTACAGAAATAGTCGTCAAAAATCGGGTAAAATAGCGACATCTGATTGGAAGGCACTATAAGAAAGATAAAATCTTGATGAATCCAATGGTATTTTATAATCTCGATAGAAATACTTCTGCAGATTGTCTTGGACATGTAAGAAGTGGGAAATAACAGTACAATTGTATGCAAATTCGCGCACGGAAACAGCTGTAACCCGATCTGCATATTTTAAAATGATGATTACGTATGTAAATATACATTTTACGAAAAAGTTTTAAATACAAAAATTAAAGTTTAATTGATTAGCTTTTCAACGGTGCCGGTTTTATTATGATTGGATGATTTTAAGTGCATTAAATAATGGAATATGCAAATTTATGCAAATTCTCGCTATTGTTCGAGCTTGTTGCGTTCTACGCCCGAGAGAGCGTCCCAAAGGGCAGTCTGCCATTTACAGGGTTAAAAAGTAGAAGTTTTAGTTAATACAAACAATCCCTAAACCACACTAAAACGATCCATCTCCGAACAATCCATTAAACGACCTATCGTTCTCCGAGAACCAATTAAACGACCCTTGAACGATCCATCATTTTCCGAATGACCCCTGAACGTTAACCGATCACTTGATTAAATATTTAAGTCTTCAAACTGCTTTTTATATTTTCCATTATGCACTGTCTTGGTCAGATCGATTGTTACGAAACCTTTCTGCTTATCCCAACATTTAGAACACAAGTCAACAAACTTCTCAAACTTCATGTCCCCCATCACGAAATCGTTAAAAATATTTTTTGTATAATGTTGATTCTGTTTGGAAATGCATGCAAAATTAGCATTGTTTCTTATGATCTGCATATTTAATAGATTGTAATGCTGTGATAAATAAACACAGGAGATTTTCTTATGTCGACCGCTAGTAAAGTAATTTCTGATTTCACTCTGTTTCTCTAACAATCATCGAAAACTACTAACGAATTTTCTTTACAATTTTCTACAGAAATCAAGTCTTCACAATTATTGAAGAAATGAGAGATCTCCGTTTTTAACTTTTTCTCATCATTACGATAGTGTTTCTGAAGGTTTTGATACATAGGGTATCTATCAATTTACTGAAAACATAAAGGTAACCAACCAATCATTGTAAATGAAATTCAGCATCAAAGTTGTTTTACCACAACCACTAGAACCGATAATTATAGCTCGTAAGATATTTGGAATCTTCCCTTGATTTTCCTTTGTCTGTTCGTTATCGCATACTGTTATTTATATTTCACATCAATAATTCGTTTTTTTGGTGATTTCATTTTTCTCTTATATAATAAATAAAATCTCATCTTGGGTAGAATTGAAGGGGGACCTCCTTATAGAAATACCGTATGATAAAATAACGCTGATAAATGATCTACATAGTATTGTCACTAATTTTCATGTATTTAAAATTCCGTTTTCAATAACTCCTGTTTGTAAAATGATCCTGTTATATCTTCTCCGTTTAAATCTTTAACCTTGTAAATTGTCAAAGGATTGGAATAAATTATTGTATCTATAACGAATATTTCACGAGTCCAGTTGTTTGCGTACTTGTTATCAAAGGTATTTTTAACTTTAAAAATTTTAACACGATTACCAATTTGAAAATCCGTAGTTATATTTAGTTGATGATCTCTGTAAGTTCGTTTAAGAATATTTTTCTCGTCAACATTTTTCACATCTACAGGTTTCATAGTGATTGTTCGTATTTGCTGTTATTATATTCATCGACCATTAATTTTAAGCTATCGACCCATCTGTAAGTTCCTTTCATTTCTAAAATTAAACGCATATATTACCGTTGAGCGTTCTGTTGAATCTTTCTACTATAGCGGACTTCTCTGCGTTTTCCGTGTGATACATTTTAATGTTATAAAAGTTAAAAATCTTTTGAAAATCTTTATTCTTGAAATCCAATCCTTTATCCGTGTGCAATAAGGTAGGCGCGCTATAAGCTACCCTACCCCTTTCAGCTCGTTTAATAACTTTTTCAAAAGCATTCGCAACTTCTACTCCACTCTTCTTTTTTAAAGGTTCGCTCCACACAAACTTTGAAAATGTATCGATAACGTTCAGTATGTAATTGTACCCATCATTAACATTGACATACTCCCTCATCAATATCAGATCTGCAGCCCATAAGTCATCGATTCCCAAAGTAACAATCTGTCTTTTATCAAATCTCTTAGGAACAGGTTTATGAAGTTCTAAAGCAATCCGTTTTTTACATCTTTGAAATCCTCCAATGGCCCCAGGGCAGTGTGTCTATTTTATTTTCTAGAATGAACCGCTTATCATCATCCGCGCTAATCGCAAGTTTAATCTGTCTGATGCAATAGATCGAATGTTTATCTCTCCTGATCAGATCTTGAGTTCGATGATCTATCTTACCGTCAAACAAACACGATTTCAAGTTATCCAGGTGGATTTTTTTCTTCACAGCACTTCTTTAACACTTTGTTTCTCGCTGTTAGTTTTCACTAAAATGGTGCCATTCTGTAATTTCCTAATGGAAAGTACAGGGCCCGCTGTTGTAGTAATTGCCTTGTTGATTACAAAGGGTGATAATTTGATAAATCTGAATCATTTCCGCATTTGAAAAAACTAAAAATTTGGGAGCTGGCAACTCAGATGGTTGTTGAGCAGCCCTCTCTTTTGTCTTTTTAAGCAATTCTTTGTTTATAGACTCATCAGACGAATCTGAATGATGTCTCTTTGTTCCAAAATCTTTGACGGTTTTTTGTACCATGTGTTTGTTTGACCAGCGCATCGTGTTAGGCGGAATCGGGCGAACTCGGTAAGGGCGTGCCCAACAGATCACATTGCGATCACTTCCGAACCTCCAGTTCCGGAACCCGAAACTACTATGAGGAAGAATCCGACTTTCTTCAACACCGCGAACACTTCCTGACCAAGAACCAAAGTGGCTGGCCCCAGAACAGAAACCATGCATACGCGGCAGAGCAAGCTCACTTCAGCCTTACCAAACCAGAGGATGTCAAAACTCTGGCAGGTTCAGCACTCCCAACGCGCAATGGCTCTGCACAGTCAAAATTCCTAAAAGAAGGTGAGAATAGGAATGTTGTATAGTTCAATGTATGTGTGTATGTAATTGGGTGGATGTTTTGTAAGTGTTGAATGTTGTGAGGGCGTTGTTAGACTCGGGTACCACGAGGGACGCCAAACCCCTCTTAGAAATTTTTTTGAATTTTATTGTATATTTCTTTTTTTTAATTCATAATGCATTTCATAATTTCCACCTTTTAATCTTATGTAATAGCACTTTATTTTTTTAATTACAGTCATTGTTAGCACATTACTAGTTTGCTTTAGTTCTTTTGTTGGAGAGCCCGAAACAGGCTGAGCCTATAGGGTTTTCTAAATTTTTTATAGAGATTATTGTATAATTTATTTTTATTTTTGTAAGTTTAATTTAATTTTGTAATTCAAATGTCGATAGATACTGTATTATATGTCCTGTATTAAAATGTACAGTTATCTCTGTGAAAAATAAAGGTTTTTCTTTCTTTACGTTCTGCCACTGTTATATTGTAGTACTATATCCTTATATTAGTGTTTTCACTTTTCAACTTCATGTGCTACACTTGTTTTAAAATGTATAGCCTGTATCATTTTGCACTGATAAATGCTGCTCTCTACTAGAAAATATATGAACTAATGTACTTAAATCTTCCTATGTTAACAAAAGCAAGTATGGTGTTACACTATGGAGAGCAGTGTTGTTTGCATGCTTTAGTTTCTACAATGGCATCGTCTTATGTTGGAATTACTAAAGCGATATTACAGTGTTGAATGAGTTAATAAGTACTTTGGGAAGTGAAGATGATGATAATGCAGGGCCAGTGGATCCATTAGGAGAGTTAGGTGACCGCCTAGAGCGCCAAATTTTTGGGGTTGGCAAAACGAGTTGGAAAATGGGGAGGTGGGAGAAAACCATTTTTTACTTCCGTATAATCACAGTCCAAATAACAGTTTGTGGAAATTTATACGTATTGATATAATAACATTATGAAATGAAACTATCGCGGGTTGTATTTTTGTACGCAGGGTATTGCACTGCTCTGCCTTCAGTGCGAACATTGTAAACGTTTTAAGTTCAAGTGAAATAAAGACCCGACATGAAGAAAAGCACCAAAAAATACAATACGAACTAATAGACTTAAATTAATTAATTAATAGACTTGTTTGATTTAAGTTTATTTCTGTAATTGATTTATTTGAGCTGAGTTTATTTTGATTCTTTAATGTACCTTGTTTCTATATTGCCACTATTAAACATATGCAAATTATTGATTTTGCTCATTTTACCTTTATATTCATGTTGTCATCAACTTAAAATGCAGCAATTTAATTCTATAATTGATGACTTGTTTTCAATATAGCAATCAAGTAATTATTTCTGCAGTAATGATATCTTAGTAAAGAAATATTACAAATATTTAGAAATTACTTTTAACATTTAAGGGTACTTTCTTTTATTATATTTTTAATAAGCCTATTAATATAGCATTAAAATAAAGTTTGCATATAAATATTTGCATTAGACCTAATAAATAAAAATAAAAAGCTTAACCTCAACAATTTAGCATTGTTTCGGTTGGTAGAGCTTCTGATAAATTTAAAACTGACGTTAAAATTTTATTGAAAAATTGCCCTTAATAGTTGGTGGACATTTTATCTTTTATGCTTCGGTTGTGGAAGGAGCGGCGACAAACGTGATCTTTTGCCTAGAACGGCATACTAATTGATCTCAATGTTAGAAATTAATCGGAGACCTCGAACACAAACAAAAACTTCATTTTCATAATAAAACACTAGGGAAACCATATCTAATTTAGTCATATATGTAAGAATATTATTGTAAAGAAAATGTTGTAACTAGACAATGAAAAACATGTATCTGTAAAGAGGCCATTACTGTGTAATCTTAAACTCAAAGCCAATTTATTATGTCGGTATGAAATTAAATTCTTTTTAAAGTAAATAATGTTTACATGTAAGATCAACAAGTGAGTTTTAGAATGAATTAAAATACCAAAACATTATTTAATAAAAAACTGTGATCGTCAATACGTGATATTATTTTTTAAACATAATCTCGACACCATACGTAAGGTACCATAAACTCGGTATTACAAAGTTGCACTACACATCGGCCAGACACTGCGCATCATGTATTGCGCCGAGTGAATCAACCAATGAGAGACTAACTGGACGGATACAACGGGAGAGAGTGAGAAGCGGTAAAGAAAGTACCGGCATGTTTGATTTGAAGAAGAAGGCATGAGTTTTTACACAGTTGGCGTCAAGTACAATACTGAATGTAGAAGTTGACTATCGAGTTAAAACAGTGTTTGTTATTAGTAAAAATAATATCAAAACTCAAACCGTAATTAACTTTTGAACTTTATCTATAAATTTATAACTTAAAATCATTGAATGCGTCTTAATAAAAGTTTGCTCATGTCGCTCGAGTGCCAGACACCGAGAGTAATTTAAATACAAATCAATTGAATTTCAAATGAATTAATAGATATGTCTAGTCCATTATATGTAATAGCTAAAAGAAAAATGTTATTAAACGTGAACCTTGTTGAACTATAATTTTGCAGTTATCTTATTTATTATATTATTTTACGTTATAGACAACTTACATGTTTGTTGTTTTTGTGAAATTTTATTTTTTACCTAAAGGAATTTCACCAAGTAGGCCTACCAACAGATCGCACTTAATATAAATTCTAAAAACTGTAATAATAGGCAAATTCTAGACGCTGCGTGTGTCGATAACTCTCCCCATGGGCACAAAATATATTAAATGGACAAACAGTGAATTTCATCTGCAAGTTCATAATGTTAGTCAAACATCTGAAAAGTGCTGCTTTCAAAGGCACATTAAGCTGTATAACCAATACATCTGAAACATTAGATTATTTGAAATTTTTTAAGTGAAAACTTCTATAGGCGCACACCGTCCAAAAATTTTGCAGGCGCTGAATCGGATTTTACCGTCACACATATTTCCGTTACGCTCTACTATATGTAGTACACATGAGTATATAGCAGAGTATATAGTTTACCTCTGAAATGGACATTGTGCTTCCTCATTTCACAAGTTGTTTTAAAATAATTTACTTGGTAATACCTTTGAAATGGATATTGTGCTTCCTCATTTTGTAAGTTGTGTTGAATAGTTTACTTGGTAGTGTTAAAACAATCAAATTTCAGACTAAACCATATGACCAACGATTTAATATTCATTACAGTTTTCACTTCTGGTGGTAGTCCGGCGACTGCTTTCTTTTTTTTGTGACTACAATCCTTACAAGTAGGCCTAAAATCGCTTTTGAGATAAATACATATTTTCAGTACATGTACCGTAACATAAAAATGGGCATACACAATATTAAGTTTGGTATTGTTGAATAACGAAATTCCATTCAACAATTCATTTATTATACGTTGACACATCAGTTGCAAAAAAACTACAGTCATTCCCTGTATCTTTTCGTCCGATGTATTTTTTAAAAAAATCACTAGCAATTCAGAAAGTAGCACTTTAGTAAGCACTTTCTAAAAAATTTAGTAAGTATTTAACTGAATTGTAATTACAAGAAATAATGTTTCAAATGTTTTGTTATAGAAATTATAATGTAGGCCTAATTCTTTTGTTAAATCATTATTTTTCCGATGAGCAGCTATAAGGAAAAAGGTTCAGTGTAAGGTTAGAGTAGGCTTATGTAAATCCCTGTTTAGCCTGACAGCTTATATAAGCATGATTTTATTTTTAATAAACCCTATACTTTACCTATTATATGTCCAATATTCTCATGGATATTTTTTACACTTACCGTAATCTTTTTACAATGCATATCTATGTACACAACTAAATTCTGTGATTTTATTAAACTATCAGTTGAAACATTTTAGTTTAAGTAAATCTTTCTTTTAGTACAAACATAACCATTAAAAGCAAAATATTCAGCCATAAACATTCTTATCATCATGTAATAGAAAAATTCAATAAAATGTATTCATGCATTTTGGAAAATAATGATAAAAAGGATACTTTGTTGACTACATTGAAGATTCCCAGTTTCATTATAAACTGGTAATATAGTCTGCTCCAATCTTGCCAACCTTTCCTCAAAAGAAGACAATATTCCAACAATGCCCTTCGTAAGCTGATTGCTCTTTTGTACATTCTCTTTCAGTTCCTCAAGTTTAGTTGTTTCCTTCAAAAAGATAATGTTAAGGAATAAACATATTTACAATTTATATAAATAAATTTTATACTATAATTTTCCCAAAAACGTTGAAGTCTCATACACTTATGTCTAGTAAATTGCCACACTTCCAAAATTAGATTTACTTGTCTTTTAGTTAATGGTCACATTCTACAAATAAAACCTGTACCGTATGACATAAAAATAAAACCATAACCAAAATAAGTTATAAAAGGTACAGAAAAAATACCTGAATCCATGTTTTTGGGGAGTTCAATTTATAAAAAATAATATGAGGCATATTAAGTTATTTTGTGGTAAATGCAATTTTACTCTTGCTTATTAAAAGCAATTACTCTTGGAATCTTGTTGGTGTTTTCCAACTACAGCTATTTATAAATTACATTTTAAACTGTGGCAAAATTAGTAGTTAACTAAATGTTCAGTAATTAATTGTATTACTTATCATTTCAATTGAAGTTTATGTAAACATCTGATATCAAAAAGGTGAAAAGAAAAACATTAATACCTTTTGGCTCGGCATACAGGCCCAAGTAGCTTTCAAAGTTTATCCTTCTTAAGCCGCGTCCACACCTAGCGAACGTTCGGCGAACATGTTCGACGAACATGTTTGTTGTATTGAATTGACATCGAACGTTTTAAATGTTTGTAGAAATATTGTTCGACGAACAAAAACTCCTGTGTTTGGACGAACAAACTAGTGTTCGCTCTAAATGGCTCAGTCAACTCGCATTAGTTTGCAGTGATGGTCGACCGTGACCTGGTGCATCGTCGTCAGCGACTAGCATGTGTTGCCGCGGCTTTTATTGTGATCAACCAGCATCAACCCCGTCCTCGCAGGTGGTGGCAAAGACAACTGTTACAGAGGAGGTATGAGTATAGTGGAGAAGATTTACGAACAGATTTGACTTCTGGATGTTTGTTTACAAACTTTACACGAGTTTCGAATGCTGATTTTGAAGCATTAGCTCTCATGATTGGGCCTATAGTCGCAAGAGAAAATACTAACTTTCGCCAAGCAATAAGTGTTAACGATCGCTTAGCTGTACTTTACGTTTCTTAGCCACAGGGGATTCATACCACTCGCTTATGTACTTATTTAAAATATCAAAACAAGCCATATCTGTAATTGTTCCTGAAGTATGTGCTGCTCTAGTTAACTGCTTAAAAGATTATATGCAGACACCTTCCAACCCTGAAGAATGGGAGAAGATAGCAAGTGGATATAAGCGAATTTGGCAGTTTGATCAGTGCATTGGAGCTCTTGACGGCAAGCATATTGTTTTGGAAGCCCCAGAAAATAGTGGGTCTACGTTTTTTAATTATAAAGGTCACCACAGCATTGTACTGATGGCTCTAGTAGACTCAAACTATTTGTTTGTATATGTTAATGTAGGGTGTCAAGGCAGGATATCTGATGGGGGTGTGTTTAAGAACTGTGATCTGTGGAAAATTGTGGAAAACGGAACTGGTTTGCCCAAAGACAAACCATTACCGGGAAGAATATTTGCTGCCCCATATGTTATCGTTGCGGATGATGCTTTTGCACTACACAAGCATATTATGAAACCATTTCCCGGCCATCAGAAGAAGAGGAGTAAAAGGAGAATATTTAACTATCGTTTGTCTCGAGCACGAAGGTGTTCAGAAAATGCCTTTGGTATTGTAAGCTCTGTGTTCAGAGTCTTAAGAAAACCAATGCTTTTGAATCCAGAAAAAAGTACCCTTGTTACGTGTACTTGCGTCTATTTACACAACTTTTTGCGCCAGAGCAAATCTTCAGTTAATATTTACACTCCTCCTGGTTCTTTAGACAGTGTTGCGCCTAATGGAAGTATCATTCCAGGACAATGGAGGAATGATAACGATGGACTACAGTCATACTACCCACTTCCTCGAATCGGACGAAAACCAAGTGAGTTAGCAAAGGCCGTGAGGGAAGAGTATGCAGTGTATTTTGTCTCAGACTTAGGCAGTGTTACATGGCAAAACGACTACACTTAAATTCGTGACTACAAAGTAGGCCTAAACATGTGCATAGGCTAACGTGAGTTTCAGAAGAATCAAACTGTTGTGAAATAGAGCCTACTGTACTAATGCAACTTAAGTTTTTTTTTTTACAAATTAAACTCAGTTATTGTTTCTCATTTTGTGTTTTTCTAAAATCTTGTTGTAAACAAATTTATATTTCCATTTTAAAAGCGTAATTATACATTAGAATTTGAGTTGTAACTAAATATGAATAAATTATTCAATGAATAAATGATTGTAAAGTTTTAATTATATTTCCATACAAACTTAATTGTTATAATGAGAAATTACCTGGGGCTAATTTCATAAAGTTTCACAACTAACAAATTTTATTAAAACTAAGTTAGGCTATTGTAAATTAAAAATGAAAAATATTTTTTTGAAATTTTGTCTATTTTGATAATTTATCTGTAATCGATAAGGAGTACGTTGCCCAGAAATTCTTTTTTTATTTTTTCATTTGTGATTTACAAAAAATTAATTTTAATTAAATTACCTGTAAAAATTTATGATATTGGCCCCAGGCCACGCTTGCTAGTAGTGTGGCCAGATCAGAAATAACAACATAGATACTGATTGTTACTTGAGCTCAGTAATGTACACCATTTTTGTTTTGTTTAGTAAATAATAACTTCTTACCTTTTACTGCATGGTCATTTAATGTAAAAAAACACATGTAAAACTACACATATCAGAAATAAAAAACCACACAACGTTTAAAAATTGGGGAAATTGTTTGGTAAACACAACAATGAAGTGTTCATCAGCAATGAGACATCATCAACTTCGCGCTCCGGTGGTTGAGAAGGTGCAGGTCTTGTTTCTTGGTTTGTGTTCACGGTGTGTCGTTCTTCAAACTACTGCATTTCCACCTGAAATATCAAATTGTCTATGGTATTTTGCAATCTGCATACTCTCACAGGGTTTTTTATCTTCCTCAGACGGTTGGCGATGTTCTCACCATAAACCGAGTATTCGTCCCTCAATTGTGGTTGTTGGTTTTGCACATCATTGTAGCAACTTTTCATGATGTTATAGGCTTCGTTAACTTGATTAGCTTTTACACGTTTCACTCTGCCACTTGCACTCAAACTTTCAAGTCCACTACCGGGTGTGCTAGATCTGGATATTGAACTTTTTAGAGAAGAATGTGGCTGAGGCGAAGAATTATTGCTTATTTCCTGGTTGTCATTGTCAATGTCGTTCTCATTGTCACTCAAATCTGTGTCGACTGCGGGGACACTAGCCTGAGTCAAGCTTGAGACAGTTGATCGTGGAGTACTCTTGTCTCCTACTAGAAATTGTAAATATGCTAACCCCCACCAAGGCTTTTTCTTCTCAGCTGTACCCATTCCTGATTTCAATGTAGTTCCTTTTTTCTCTCTCCTATACTGAGCTAAGATACTCTCTATTTTCTTCTTAACTTCATCTGCGTTGTTGATACCCAACTCAGTAGCGATGGCGGCATACGCGTCTTTCCTCTTATACTTATTTTTATAATCACTGTCCGATGTATCCCACAACAGCTTGTTTGATTCGTAGAGTTGAATCAACATTATAACTTTGTCCTGATTCCAAAAATCCTTACTCATCTTCAATGCACAATAACTTATAACAACAACCAACACAACTAAGCACTAGAATACGTGCACCTTCCACCAGCTACCACCTCAGACTACCACGAACATCCGCCAGTTTTCGCTCCGAGAGCGAACATTGTCTCCGAACAAAGATGGCGGTGACTAGGTCGTCAACCCCCAAACGTTTTGTTCGGGGAAGCGTCCACACTGCAGAAAGGCAAACATTGTTCGCCGAACATCAAAATGTTCGGACAATTATCCACGAACTGTTTGGTCAAACATGTTCGCCGAACGTTTTTCCAGTGTGGACGCGGCATTACCCCTATAAGCTAAATATTAAACAAATTGATTTGACCCTTGTGGTGAAAATTCATAATACTGTTTGTTTGTTTGACATGTTATCATTAGTTTAATTCTTATGTTATCATCTGTTCAATTCTTAATAACAATTTAATGTTTATTTTCATGCTAACAGTTATGTCTAGTTTTAAGATGAATAAAACCTAGATTCATTTTGTAAAGGTTTTCTCTTCTATGACAATTGATTCATCTTATAACAAAAACTTTAGTTCTTTTGTTAGTAATTTTATTTTATATAAATTTTTGCTGAAATGAAAAGTTATTTGAAACCAACAAGATTTGATAGGCTACAGATCCTAATTCTGAAAACTCTACTCAGCTATGGCAGAATTGGTGAAAAACCTTTGAGAACTTTTTTGCCAAGATAACTAAAAAAGAAGAACTAACATCAGAAGACAAATTAAATCTTTTAAATAACCATGTACCACAGCCAATTTTTGATTATTTTTCTGAGTGTAATTCAAGAGGATGCTATAAAAACCCTCAACGACATATACATCAAACCAACTAGTGAGATATTTTCAAGATACCAACTGGCCTCTCGTAAACAACAATCTAAAGAGTCAGTAAATCAGTACTTACTTGCACTAAAAGTACTAAGTAAAGAATGTCAATTTGCTGCTGTCACAGCAGAAGAGCACGAAAACAACTTCATCAGAGATGCATTCATCAATGGGCTAGTCTCCCCAGTCATTCAACAACGCCTGCTTGAGAACAATTCATTAACATTGGAAGAAGCCTCTAAACAAGCCAGAGCTTTAGAACCAGCTCAAAATCAAGCAGCTTGTACACTCCTTGCCAATATACATTAAATGCCACTACTTCAAACACTAGTGTCCTTGAAAAACAAGCAAAAGGTAAACAAGATAAAGAACTCCAACTAACTGCTTCTACATTATCAAAATGCTATTTTTGCGGTGGACCAATACATCCAGTAGCCCAGTCAATAAAGGCCGAAAATCGCCATTTGTCCCAACTAATTAGGGGAAAGCTGAAATTTTTATATGTGATAGACCCTTATGAGACATGTATTTTCTCAAAAGTCCCCCCACCTCTCCCCCTTGTGCTTCCCTCTCCAGCCCCCCTTGAAGCGTACAAATGCAGAGTTTCACTAGATTGCTTACAAGTCCATTAATACTTATCGTAGTGAATTACGTTTTTGTATATATGTTCCTTAATAAATATTAAACATATTTTGTTCTTATACATTTTTCATTAAAGATAATATTAAGGGAGCTATTAAACAACAAACACCAAAAAAATGGTTTCTCAAAGCATACAAATTTACTTTATTACCTATATTTTTTAAATTATTTAAAATTCACAAAAAAGGTTCAAATAAAACTTGTAGTATGTATCTTTAGCTTAAATATGGTGTGGATAATTACTTGATTAAATTTATCGCTTGCATTTGGGACGTCGTCAAAGATAGCGATTGCACACTGCTCCAGTGGTCCGACGCAGGTTTTATAACAGCTTCACATGGCTTATGTAGGACTACAATGGATGTTGCACTATTATTTTAGTAAATGCGTGTGCTTATATACTGTTTGTATACAATGTATTTATAAGTTTAGGTTTAGATTGTAAGTATATTAGGTGAGTTTTTTATTACATTTATATAAATGATTTATTGGTTATCCCTTTAATTCAAATAATTTCAATAACAAATGCATTGGAAGTTTAATACTTGTATTTTAGCTATTTATAGTTTCGTTTTTACTTAGTAGTTTTTCAAAAACAAAACACCTTGAGTAAGTCAACACACAAATTTTATTTCGAATACCAGTTTTAGTTCGGCAAGCTAACCCTCCTCTATTGAATAAAATAAATAGGGCTTACCATTATCCACCACCTATGGAACCGCCGGTTCCGGATTGGCTAAAACCGGCAGCTGTCACATTTCCATGTGCAAAAGAAAAGGATTAAAAAGTATATGTTACATGACAGCATCACAACCTCCCAACCACCCCGAATAGGCAAGTCTTGAGTAGGCTCAAGTATAAATAAGTAGGCTATTTATGTTACACTATAACGAGATTCTAAATAAAACATTATTCGCAATATTTATTTTCATCTTTATATTGATTTTTTATTTATATTAATATTTACAACTTGCAAATCATTGTAATAACAAATCAATGATAATTTCTACTGCATGTTGATTACCGTATTTTCACTCTGTAGGGCAACTTCCTTATGCAAAGTCATTCATAGATAACACGTAGAACTTCGACAGTCTCGGAAGCTGAGAGACGATTCCGACATACTAAAGTTAATTTCATGGCTAACTCAACACAACCCGTTTACAAAGCTATCAGGAGACTTAGCTGCGTCTTTAGGCTCAGGTGTCATTTCAGTTGAAAGTGTAAATTGTGACAATGCATATGAAATTGGAAAACGGGATATGGAAAAAATGAAAGGAAAGAAATTTGGAGAATTGAAGCTAAAAATGAAAGATATGGTCGTGACCCAAGCAAGTCACAAGTCAGTAGCTATTCAAACTAACAAAGTTCGACAGTAAGTTGAAGTTTTATCTTGGATACGAGTTAGCTTTACAGCCTCTTTCTTCTTTATTTGATGAAGTCTCACTACGCAAAGGATCAAAAATCGTATTTCCCAAAAGTATTTACTGAGCGTATCACCAATGAACTACCTCAAGGAGATGATGGAGGCATAGTCATTGTTGGAGGCTTCCTTTTACATTGTGTTTCTTAGCCAAGGAAGGAACTTGTTAAGACATAATCCAGAGTTATTGCTCCCATGTTATTAATAGATATAAAAAAAAAACTCTGTATATCCTAAAGAATCCACAACAAATGGAAAGGAACAAGCAAGAAGATCGGACAAAATCTCATCGAGTGACATAGACTTTGATAGAATCACTAAGTGCATTACAAAACAAGAGGAATTCCTTTCAAACAAGAGCAACTAAAAACAAATTATTATTGAACAGCTAAATAGATTTTCGAAAGCAATTGTAGTGAGGTCAGATACAGATCTGTTAGTGTTACTTGTGACCCTTGCACCACAGGATAAACCAATAATCTTTCAAAAGGTAGTGTTTGGTAAAACATCAACAGTTGCATACATCAGTTATTGATTTATCTGGCAACATCTTTTATTTGCTTATGCAGTTACTGGATTTGACACAACTTCTTCTTTCTTTGGCTTGGGGGAAACAAAATCTGTCAATATTATCAAGACAAATATCCAAGCCAGAACTTAAGCAGAGATGTTTCTTAATGCAAATACGTCTCGTGATGAATTATTAGAGAAGGGAGAAAAGTTCATTCTAGATATGTACTGGCCCAGCAAATATTCAAATTTGAATGAAAGCCATTATTTCAAGTTCACTTCTATTACCAGTTAAACAACACTTAAATCCAACTTTGACGTAGTGAAATTACCTCCAACGTCAGAAGCGCTCACCAACATATATTATTGAGAGTTTATCTACAAGTTCAAGTTTGGATTGTCAACAACCTTCAGCCTACGAACTGGGGATGGAAGAACGAAAATGTAAAAGGTAACGACGGGACAAAGAAGGCTCTAAGGCCTATTCCTAGCTCAAAGAATTTTGCTCCAGATGACCTCCTGTACCTATTGCAGTTGTAAAACGCCGTGTGGAAACTACTGTAGATGCTTGAAATCAGGGTGAAATTGTTCCGCTATGTGTGAAAACTGTAATGGCTTATCGTGGTATAATTCCACTAAAACAGATGAAGAAATAGACGATTGTTTTTAGATTTGTATCACCATGTACTAGAAATTATCACTTGATTTGTTGTTGCAGTGATTTGTAAATATTAATAAAATACCAAGATAAAGCTGAAAATAAATATTGTGAATAATGCTATTAGGCCTATATTTAAAATCTCTTCATAGTGTAACATAAATACTTAATACTTGTACATACGTTTTAGATGGGTGGGAGGTCCGTGATGCAGCCATGTAACATATATTTTTTAATCCTTTTCTTTTGCACATGGAAATGTGACAGCTGCCGGTTTAAGCCAGTTTGGAACAATGCGGGTTCATAGGTGGTGGATAATGGAAAGCCCTATTTATTTCATTCAATAAGGTAGGGTTAGCCCAAGAACCAAAACTGGCATTCCATTAAAAATTTATGTGTACACTTATTCAAGGTGTTAGTTTTTTGTTTTGGAAAAACATACTAAGTAAAATACTAATCTATAAAAGGCTAAAATATCAGTATTAAACTTCCAATATATTTGTTATTGAAACTATTTTAACTAAAGAGAAAAACAATTATGTACAAATATGTAATACAAACTCACCTAATATACTTACAATCTAATATACTATATATATTACAAACAGTATATAAGCACACACATTTACTAAAATAATATTGCAACATCCATCCTAGTCCTACATAAGCCATGTGAAGCCTGCGTCGGACCACTGGAGCGGCGTGCAAGCGCTATCTTTGACGACGTCCCAAAAGCAAGCGATAAATTTAAACAAGTAATTATCCACACCATATTAAAGCTAAAGAGATACATACTACAAGTTTTATTTGAACCATTTTTGTGTATTTTAAATAATTTAAAAAATATAGGAAATAAAGTAAATTTGTATGCTTTGAGAAACCATTTTTTTGGTGCTTGTTGTTTAATAGCTCCCTTAATATTATCTTTAACGAAAAATTTATAAGAACAAAATTTGTTTAATATTTATTAAGGAACATATATACAAAAAATTTATTCGCTACAATAAGTATTAACAGACTTGTAAGCAGTCACATATATTATTTCTCAAGGCCACTTTTTTGTCGGTACGCCATAACTTCCTTAATACATCATCAAATTACATGAATGAGGCATCATTGCAAAGCTTTCCTTAACCGACAACGGTATAAACCGGAAAAATATACAAAATACAATTATACGAAAAATACAAAAAAAAAAGAAATAAAGAATCCGAAAGTAACAGTGATGTAAGATCAAGTAAGTTGTAGGGATATTTTCCTGGAATTAGCAACACTGATGATAACAATACCCAACTGGAGAGCTGCCGTTACGCCACTACATTGCTATTTTTAATTAATTGTAAGTGTGGTTATAAACAGCATTGTGGATACACCTATTTGTTGTTGTTTACCTTCTGCAAGTTGGTAAGTTATTTAAAAATATATATTAACAATAACAAAATTATTTCTCTTCAACATGGATTTAAATTAATAAAACACAAGTGGGATTTAAGTATGTTAGAATGCGAATGCTTATCACGGGTCAGCTAGTCTAGTATAACTCTGCATTTGTACGCTTCAAGGGGGGCTGGAGGGGGAAGCACAAGGGGGAGAAGCGGGGACTTTTGAGAAAATACATGTCTCGTAAGGGTCTATCACACATAAAAAAATTCAGCTTTCCCCTAATTAGTTGCGACAAAAAACCTTTATTGACTGAGCTACAAGGTATAAGTGCCCAGCTAAGGATGCAACGTGTAAAATTTGCTCAAAAAAGGGTCACTATGGTAAAGTATGTAACGCTAAAACTAAAAATAACTCTGTTAACTCGCTAACTTTATCAGAAAATGTTAACTTTGTAGCAGCAATATCTGCGGCTGCGCCTTCTTGTCTTAACCCTCACAGTGCCAGACTGCCCAAATGACGTTCTCTCAGGCGCAAGATGCAGCCATTTCGACAATTAGCGAGAATTTGCATTCATTTGTATTTTAGATTAATTAATTCACTTAAAATCATCCAATCGTAATAAAACCGGCACCATTTGAAAGGAAATGAATTAAACTTTAATTTTTGTATTTAAAACTTTTTTGTAAAACGTATATTTACATACGTAACCATCATTTCAAAATTGTAGAATATCAAACAGCTGTTCTTGGTGCAAAATCGTGAGGTTAAGAACTTAAAACTTCGTCATTTTCAACAGTCTGCTACTTCTCACAGTTGTCAATTATCACAAAGATCATCACAGCATTGGATTCATCAGACTTTTATCTTTCAAGTGGTGTTTAGATATCAGGTGTGGCTATATTTGGTTTCGAGATATCGAATTTACAATAAAGGCATGTCATTGGTTAACGATTCGACCAATAAGCAAGCATTTTGTTAATTGATTTTTACTATCAGAAATCGATTTATTCATAAGATGTTTAATATACAGTTTTAAAGAGAAAATTCCAACGTTTTATTCTATGTTCAGTTCAAATAATTTGGTTGATATTTAGTTGGCACAGACGTGATGTAAACGAAGCGTTCTATAACCAAATAACCATTTTACACTCTGATCTCAAAACGTTCACTGTAAGTTTTATTCGTCTTGATATTTTAGTGAATTGAAAGTGTTTATAGTTTATAAAATAGTGTTATATTGTGTTTTAGTTATAAATAAATAAGTGTAGATTGTGTTTGAGTGAAATTAGGCTTATAACAGTGTTCTAATAAAACGGTAAGTTGAAGAAATAAGACAGCCTAGAAATAAGGTTTTAGGTTAACTGCCGATTTGATATTTTTCATTTTTCATTACAAAATGTAAAGTTATTTGAAACTGGGTAGAATGCTATTCGATTCTACATTTCATTCTCAAATTTTTGGTATAAAAAAAACATTGTTTGAAGTAAAAAATGTATAGGCCTAGTCACTTTGAAATTAGTCATGATTTGCAGGTTATGTAGTAAAAACGTTCAAAGTGTTATTTTGAACTAAACAATTGTGAAATTGAAATATATTTTTACATATTTATTTCTATTTATAACTAAATTATAAAACTTTTGTGTATTTTGAAAAAATAAACAAAAATGTTTTACTATTTTTTATGTAGACATAAAGTTGTTTTTTTCCTTCCGTCTCTGAACATTTTTTGCTTTCTAAGCTAATAACTTTTACAATTTCAAAAGAAACTAATTTTTAGTGGCATATTTGAATTCTTTGAAGTTTCTTCTACAAAAAAGCTATTGAACACTTTTGGATTGGGGTTCATTTACTATTTTTGGCGAATTTTTAAAAATATGATTGCAAAACGCTAAAAACGGGCTGGCCAATTTTAGCTTTAACACTGCCAGTTGTAGGGTTAAAAAAGCTAATGTCAAAGTGTTTATTAATGGAATCCAGAATGATGGATTAATAGACACTGGAAGTTTACAAAATTTTGTTGATCAATCTTTTCTATACAAAAACAAAATCAAATTTGTTCATTGAAAAGGTAAAGTGTCAATGATTTCTACTTCTTTATCTTCTAGTATTGTTGGTCATTGTATTGTTAACTTCAAACTACAATAACACTAATACCTTCAATCAAAGCTTGCAGTTCTTACTGACTTGTGTGCAGACATGATTATAGGTCATGACTTATTGAAACAGCACTCTCAAATCCAAGTTAACTTTGGTGGTTCAAAAACTCCCCCTTAAGTGTTTGTGCTTTAGCTAAAGTGGATATTGAACCCCCGCCTCTATTTCATAATCTAACAAAAGCTATCAGACCTATAGTAAGTAAATCCCTTATATACTCCATGATTGACAGGGTGTTTATTAGTGAAGAAGTAAACAGATTACTTGCTGAAGGAATAATAGAAGAAAGTCATTCAAATTGGTGAGCACAGGTTCTGGTAACTACTAATGAAAATCACAAAAAGCGAATGGTAAGTAATAGGCTATTCCTAAACTATAAATCGTTTCCCTTTACTGGATGCCTATCCTCTACCAAGTATTGAATATATTGTATCTCAAGTATCTAGCCTCTCAGTGTTCAGAACGATCGACTTGTCCAGTGCCTACCACCAGATTCCGTTACGAGAAGATGAGAAACGATACACTGCCTTTGAAGCTGCCGGACGTCTATACCAATTTTGTCGAGTGCCATTCAGAGTAACAAAATATGGTGTGGCCTGCTTCCAGCGAGTTATGGATGACTTCGTGAAGGTTGAAGGACTCAAAGGTGTGTATGCATATCTTGATGATATAACCATCTGTGGGAAAGACCAGGACAAACATGATAGAAATCTCGCAATAGCAGCTGTAAAAAAGTACAATCTTACTATTAATGAGAAGAAGAGTAAGTATTCTGCACATTCAATACAACTACTAGGATATAAAATTGAAAACAAACTGTAAAGCCTGATGAAGAACGTCTAAAGCCTTTGTTGAACCTTCCCCTACCTACTGACTCAGCATCTCTTAAAAAATCAGTGAGAATGTTGTCACACTACTCAAAATGGATCTCAACCTAATCTCAGAAAGTTCAAAGCTTAGTACAAAATCTTTCTCGCTTTCATCAAAAGCTATCTCAGATTTTGAGCTAATGAAAGAAGAAATTGTTCAATCGGCATTGTCTGCAATTGCTGAAGATATCCCGTTTGTAGTTGAAACCGACGCATCGGAACATTCTATAGCTGCCATAGTAACATTGGACATCCAGGAGTTACAAGAATGAGTCACTGGATGAAAAGCCGAAACAACTTTTTCTATTGAAGAAATCAAGAAGATGACTGCCTTGTGTCCAGTGTATGCCGAACTCAAACCACGTTTCTACAAACCTCAAGAAATGCATTTAATAAAAGCAACTACACCATTTGACAGAGTGAATGTGGATTTTAAAGGACCTTTGCCATCCCGAACAAAGAATAAGTACTTACTAACAATCATAGATGAATATTCTCGTTTCCCATTTGCTTATACATGTGCAGATTTGACTGCAAGTACTGCAATTGAGAAATTTTGCGATTTATTCAGCATATTTGGTACTCCATCATACATCCACAAGACAGAGGATCTTCATTTACGTCTAACAAATTAAAAACGTTTCTTATTCTAGAGGTATAGCTGCGAGTCGAACAACACCATATTATAATCACCAAGGCAACGGTCAGACAGAGCGACTAAATGGAACTCTGTGGCAAACTATATCTCTCAACTAAAAGATTAGAAGTATGCAAATCAATCAATGGGAAAAAGTAATAAACGATTATCTGCACTGTGTAACATTGTTGTTGTGCACTGCTACAAATGTGACACCACATGACAGAATGTTTGTTTACAGCAGAAAATCAACAAATGGACTATCTATGCCAACATGGCTACTGACACCTGGAAAAGTACTCTAGAAGCGATATATTAGACAAAGTAAATATGATCCACTTGTTCTCGAGGTATATCTGATAGAAGCAAACCCAAACTATGCCATTGTGCGCCTAACAAACGGAAATGAAGAAACTGTTAAGATTAGAGGGTAGATTTAAGAAAGAAATATAATTAAAATAAAGTTTAGAATAGTTTAGAATTTACTAGCCCAAGACGAAGTCACAGAAAGTGGAGCATCATTGTGTAATAGAGCAGAAAGTTATTAAATAGCTGACTCGAACAAGATACACTTACACAGAAACAATTGGATAATCTGACAAACTATAAAAGGGTCATACTGACCTAGATCTAGGACCAGTATTTTTGTGTGCCGGGCGGAGACTCTGTGGGACAGAGCTAGTGCTTTCTGCGGAAGGCAGAAAACATTGCTGGTCGGGAAGGACCAGTATTTTTGTGTGCCAAGCAGAGACTCTGTGGGACAGAGTGGGTCTTCGAGTGAAGCGGAGAGAACGCTGTTGGTCGGGAAGCGACCATTTTTGTGCTTGGAGAACTCCAGTCAGAGAGCTAGGTAGGTGAACAGATTGTCAGATATTCATCGTTTAAGTTTCTTGTATTTAAAAATTAAAGTAGAAGATCATTCGAGCCAGCATTACAAACATAGTTATTTCTGTGAGTGTTTCGTCTTGGGGTAGCATTGCCAAATTAATTAGTTAGAGTATTAAAGTTGATTAATGTTAAAAGAATCAGTTATTCATTGTAGTTTTGTTTGTAGAGAGTGTAAAAATAATAGTCTACCACTGAACCACCTGTTAGTATAATATAGTAAATTGTAAAACGTACGGACTTGTTTATTCCTATGATAATTCTCCTTGAACCTTAGTGTAGCTTGATTTGTGAACCCTGGTTATAATCTCAGATATTTCTACCCCTAACAAAACCATATTCCTTCACCACTTAGCTCCAAGAGGCGATTGTGAGCGGCTGCCAGGTGAATCTGATTTCAACAGCCTAAGATCAAGTACAAATATATCTCATATAAGCCCTACTAGACTAGGCTCACAAGATAGTACAAATAAAGAAGACAGGCAACTATCAGCAGTAACACCAGAAACTTGCATACAACAAGAAGTAGCCGATTTCGAGCCAGAACTGACAGACCCAGGAATTGATGATCAACCATCTGAACATAGACGATCCCATCGCATACTTGAAAGACTTCGACTGAAAATCAAGGGAGGAAGAATGTGGTGAAAATTCATAATACTGTTTGTTTAACATGTTTTCATATGTTTAATTGTTAATAGCAATTTAATGTTTATTTTCATGCTAACAGTTATGTCTAGTTCTATGATGAATAAAACCTAGATAAATTTTGTAAAAGTTTTCTCTTCTATGACACCTCTTCTCTAAGAACAAAGTTATACAAAAAAAAGTTACAGATAAAAGATTTTGGAATATTTAGAAAATTTACAATAATTTTGAACGGGCTTGATATTGTGTCTGTTAAGGGAAGGCTATAATGATTTTTTTGTTACATGACCTCATTTTGTTCACCTATTGCAAGTAAGGATCACTTATATCATAAACTAGCTGGCCCGATCCGGCTTTGCAAAGTTAAATGTATATTAACTAAAAAAATATATCAATAAATATATTATGTACTGTGTATTTCTTATGGGTATTTTTAGTAACTTTAACCCCCCAAACCCCCATAAAATTTTGAATTTTTTGAAAACCTTTCTTAGCGAGCACCTAGGGCCCTAGAGGAAGCAACATACCAAATTTCATTCCAATCCGTTCGGTGCTTTTTGAGATTTCGTGATGAGTGAGTCAGTGAGTGGTATTTGGATTGGATACATATATATACTAGCTGACCCGGCAATGCTTCACTATTGCATAATTATTTTGGTGAAATAAATGCGACAAATGATGGTAATTTTGTGTGTCATAAGGATATGAATCGTAGATTCTAAACCATGTCTTTTATACCACTTCATAGCTGTACACCATTTACATGTCGTCGTAGGACCTAGTTCAACTGTTTTGACTTTGTGATAATCAGTGTTGCAGTTCTAATGAAACCCTGACATTGATTTTTCAGAAATTGGAAGCACCTTCATGTGACGTCTTTTAGAACTGTATTTTTGAACGGCAGCCATTTTGACCTGGGGATTTTGTTGACTGTACTTTTTGGAAGCCTCAAGATGCACAGCAAGATTTTTTTAATGTATCTTTGGACATCATTCGTTTGGTAGTTTTGGAGAAATTGAAATTTAGTAACTTTGACCCCCAAACACCCCCTAAGATTTCAAATTTTATAAAACCCTTTCTTAGCCAGCACCTACGGCCTTAGAGGAAGCTACATACCAAATTTCATTCCAATCCGTTCGGTAGTTTTAGAGAAATCGTGATTTAGTAAATTTGACCCACAAACACCCCTTAAGATTTCAAATTTTTTAATGCCCTTTCTTATCCAGCACCTACGGCCCTAGTCGAAGCTACATACCAAATTTCATTCCAATCCGTTCAGTAGTTTTAGATAAATCGTGATTTAGTAACTTTGATCCCCCAAACCCCCATTAAAATTTCAAATTTTTTGAAACCTTTTCTTTGTAAGCACCTATGGTATAGGTAGTACCATTTAGGATGGCGCATGGTTTGCGCAAAAACAGTAATGTCCTTCTCCCTCCAAAACCAGTCTTTGTCGTTTTGTAAGAAAAATACAGTCTGTGTCAAATCCATCGATTAGAAGGCCGCCGAGCAATTTTTAGTATTGGACGCGCTTTCAATTACAAGCTTCTGCACAGTACTAGGATTATTTAAATAGGACAAATTTTATACATTTGTAATCTGCGTGATATGTTGCAACTAACAGTATAAATATCTTCCAGTTTAGTAAATGTTCAGAATTTATACAATAACAAATACTTCGATTTTTTAAATCGGGACATGAAAAAGTAGTAAAGCGTAAACTGTTTTTATTTTTAGGGTAGAAAGAAACTTCCAGCGGCAAAGTTGTAGAAAATTAGTTGATCTACATATTTTATTTCAAACATTTTTCAGTCAGATGTTTGGTTTGTCCACAAGTCGCTTGCAAATAAGTGCAACCAATATTATCAGGTAATAGCCTAATGTAAACATATTGTTTTTTCTTTCTCTTATATCTATAGTTAATTTATAATAATTAACTGAATTGAAGAGCGGGACAGTTAATAATTTAATGTGTTACCATCCAAAAAGTAAACAAGTGGAATGCGTACTGGGCTCAAAAAAAATGGATGGCACATACAGAAAGTTTATAAAAGCAAAATATACCAGACACAAGTCTTACCTTAATTCCGAAGTCGAGATATCTGAAATTTTCCTTGACAGGTTATTGGATACATACAATTAATGTACACATTTATAACAATAACGTTAGTTTATTTAAAAAAAAATTGATACGCCCTTAACATAAAAAGAATGAATATTGTACACGCCCCAAAAGTAACAATTTGATTTATTTAATTCCCTCCCTTACAAAATTAAAAGAAAAACCCACCCTATATTTAATTATATATTTAAATATTAACTTAGTTAATCAATCCAAGAAATTAAACTTTTAAAATGGTACAAATGGTCTTAAACATTAGTTTATATATTAGTACTTACAAACTATTTGGTATATTATATGTTGGCCAACGTTTATTAAAAGAAAATATGCGCATTGTATGTAATAAAAAAAAAACTGCAATTCCAAAAGGTATAAACAAAATAAAATAATGTAAAATTTTGTACTTAAAGTATTATTGGAACCATGACGTCATTATAATTAAAAAAAAAATTTTGATTTGGACTCTTGGAGTCCGTGGTGTCAAAATAGGTACCTCACCGCCCTTATTATTTAATAAAAGACATATATATTACAACAACATACTATTTTAGTTACATAAAAAAAGTTAAATAGCCTTTTTATATTTCTGAAATTCACTGACTTTGGCTAACTTATTATAAGTTCATACTGATTTAAAAATAGCCTGTTTCTGTTTATATTTTATAAAGAGTTACTGATCAAATGAATTCACTTTGTTTAAGACAGCGTAGAAATAAGTTGTAGTTGCGAAGGTGGAATCACATTGAATTACAGTTGCATATTGATTAAGAGTTGAACTAAACCAGGATCTTAAAGTAGAAACTTGAAGCAGGAACTTAAACCAGGAAGTTAAACCAGATTTCTCTAAAGAACCAGAACATAATATAGGCATTAGTTAATTTAAAAAGCCAAAAATAAAATATTATGTCAGAATGAAATTACAGCACGTTTACAGCAGGCATGCTGTAATTTGGTCTTGTTGTAAACTGTTTGAACGTGTCAGTTCTCTGTCATAGCTCAACCGCTATGGTACTTGCCTCATAAGCAAGACGTCCCGGGTTCAAATCCCGCGGGGACCATAAAATATTAAAAACCCAAAAAAACATGCTCGTTAGCCGAAAGGCACAAAGTGGCATGGAAAGCAAAAAAAAAAAAAAAAAAAAAAAAAAAAAA
>JAGFPH010000279.1:266493-280142 GCA_018207615.1 Philaenus spumarius | reverse complement strand
AAAAAAAAAAAAAAAAAAAAAAAAAAAAAAAAATTGAACGTGTCAATTTGGTCTAATATGACGTTATAATTCATAAGTTTCACTTGTAAATCATATCAAAGTTAATTTTTACAGAGTTGCCCTTTGTTTCTGGCAAACTGAAACAAATATACTGTTTTTAATTGACTGGCTGAATTATACCTTTTACAGGAACTCTTTAGAGCACAATTAATAACTTGTAGTTAATTACACATGGATTCACTTTAGTTTAAATTGAGTATTTTCCAGGCTAATTATTAAAATCACTGTTCAGGCTATTTAGTATAGTTGTAGGCTTTACAAAATATCAAAATTTATATGGTTAATTAACTTACAAATTGCTTTTGCAAAATACAATGGCTTACACGTAACAAACAGCAACTAATACTAAATGACATTTGCAATTATTGGAAAATTCAGATATCGTAGACTACATGCTACATATTAAGTAAAAAATAGATATTTTACCTGGTATACAGCTATTAACGCATATTGTAGAAGAAAGAAAATTACTACATTTTGCGAAGCACAAACTAACGTAGCTTCAGTACGGCGTACAAGTCAAGGCTAAAACTGATTAGTAATGTAGCGGAAGTCGCTCTGATCTGCAAACCACATGGTTACAAGACGGGTCTAGTCAGTGCTGCCGCGGTGAGTCAACGGTGTATTACAACCCCTGCGGGCGACTGTGTATGTAACCCCAATGTATAGGTGTATGAAAGAAAGAAGTTATCGGGCAAAATTAGGGTAAACGTTACAAATGTAATGTAAATATATTGTTTTTTTTTTTTTATTTATATTATATTCATAAGAAACTACTTGAAGAGTTGGACAGTAAATTATTTAATTTAATGTAAATAAATACTATTTTTCTATTTACTTATAGCTATAGTAAATTTATAATAAACTACTTTATAAGTTATAAAATAGCCTTTAATTTAAATCGTATTTTAAGCGTGTTTAGTACATGTTTTATTTAAAATGTCTCGATATCATAAAGTAAATAATGTAAGCCAACATAACTAGGATTGACTGTACAATGCTCCACCTAAACTTAGGAGGGGAAGTGTGGTGGGATAGGTACTCTGTCTCACTCGCACTACCCGCCCTACGCCATCCTATATGATTTTATCTATAATAGAGGAAGCTACATACCAAATTTCGTTCCAATCTGTTCAGTAGTTTTTGAGATTTCGTGATGAGTCAGTGAGTGAGTGGTATTTGGCTTTTATATAATATATAGATGTATAACCTATCTATATAAAGCTGAAATACCACTGACTGACTCACTCATCACAGTATCTCGAAAACCATACCTCCTAGGAATGTGAAATTTGGTACATATATTGCTCATAGGCTCTAGAGGCGCACTAAGAAATGATTTTAAAATATTTCGTGTTTAAGGGTTGAAACAACCCCTAAAACCATAAATATTGTTTGTTTTATATCTCAAAAACCATACGGCCTAGGATCGTGGAATTTGGTACACAAATTTTATTACTCATAGGTGCTAGAGACGCACTAAAAAAGGATTTTAAAATATTTTGCGTTATATATATAGCTGAAATACCACTGAGTGACTCACTCCTCACAGTATCTCGAAAACCATACCTCCTAGGAATGTGAAATTTGGTACACATATTGCTCATAGGCTCTAGAGGCGCTCTGAGAAATGATTTTAAAATATTTCGCGTTTTAAGGTTGAAACAACCCATAAAACCATAAATATTGTTTGTTTTATATCTCAAAAACCATACGGCCTAGATCGTGGACATTTGATACACAAATTTTATTACTCATAGGTGCTAGAGACGCACTAAGAAAGGATTTTAAAATATTTCGCGTTATATAAAGCTGAAATACCACTGAGTGACTCACTAATCACAGTATCTCGAAAACCATACCTCCTAGGAATGTGAAATTTAGTACACATATTGCTCATAGGCTCTAGAGGCGCTCTAAGAAATGATTTTAAAATATTTTGCATTTAAGGGTTGAAACAACCCCTAAAACCATAAATATTGTTTGTTTTATATCTCACAAACCATACAGCCTAGGATCGTGGAATTTGGTACACAAATTTTATTACTCATAGGTGCTAGAGACGTACTAAGAAAGGATTTTAAAATATTTCGCGTTTAAGGGTTGAAACAACCCCTGAAACCAGCAATATTGTTTGTTTTATATCTCAAAACCCATACGGCCTAGGATCGTGGAGTTTGGTACACAAATTTTATTACTCATAGGTGCTAGAGACGCACTAAGAAAAGATTTTAAAATATTTCGCGTTTAAGGGTTGAAACAACAACTGAAACCATCAATATTGTTTGTTTTATATCTCAAAAACCATATGGCCTAGGAACGTCGAATTTGGTACACACATTGCTCATAGGCCTTAGATTTTAAATTAGAAAGAATTTAGAAATATTTCGCGTTTAAGGGTTGAAACAACGCCAAAAACCATAATATTGTTTGTTTTATACCTCAAAAACCATATGACCTAGGAATGTGGAATTTGGTACACATATTGCTCACAGGCCTTAGATTTGCACTAAGAAAGAAGTTTTAAATATTTAGAGTTAAAGGGTTGAAACAACCCCAAAAACCATAAATATGGTTTGTTTTATATCTCAAAAACCATACGGCCTAGGAACGTGGAATTTGGCACACAAATTTTATTACTCGTAGGTGCTAGAGGCGCACTAAGAAAGGATTTTAAAATATTTCGCGTTAAGGGCTGAAACAACCCCTGAAACCATCATTATTGTTTGTTTTATATCTCAAAAACCATATGGCCTAGGAACGTCGAATTTGCTACACATAATGCTCAAAGGCCTTAGATTTTAAATTAGAAAGAATTTAGAAATATTTTGTGTTTAAGGGTTAAAACAACCCCTAAAACCATAAATATTGTATGTTTTATATCTCAAAAACCATATGGCCTAGGAATGTGGAATTTGGTACTCATATTGCTCATAAGCCTTTGATTTGCACTAAGAAAGAATCTTGAAATATTTTGCGTTTAAGGGTAGAAACAACCCCTAAAACCATAAATATTGTTTGTTTTATATCTCAAAAACCATAGGCTACGACCTAGGAATGTGGAATTTGGTACGCAAATTTTATTGCTCATAGGTGCTACAGGCGCACTAAGAAAGGTTTAAAAAATATTTCGCATTTAACCCTTTGCACGCTGAATATAAAATAGACTATTTCACTACTGTGTGTTATTTAGTTAAAAAAAAAAAATATTAAATTGTCTAAAGTTCTATTTGAATTTGAATTCTAAGAGCTATAAGGAAATTAAAAATAAATAAAACATAACTTTTTGAATGGTTTTTATTTTGTAGTGATGGGCAAAAATCCCAATCAATCAGTTTGAATATTAATGAATCTATTTGGCAAGGAACCGCTTGCTTGACCTTATAAAAATTCGCAATATAATATAGCTTTCTAAAAATGCGAAAGTAACAGTTTGCAAATTCGTCTTTGATCTGACCTTAATGAGGCCATGGAAATAACCACCTAGCAACGACATGTCATATTTTAAGAACCAATCCGAGTACAGTAAATTAAAGTAATTCCTAATAAGGAAAGGAACAGATAGCTTCCACGTGACATGATAATTCTTTAAAACCGCGAACACACCCAGAGATAGTCAGTTCAGCAGGAGTCTTGAAGTAGTCTGGAAGTTAGTTCTGAAGAAGTTCTCCAGTAGACGCATCTTTGTGTAGAAACTGAACCTCGCACAGTTGTTTGAATCTTACGTTAATTCGATTACGATCTTATTATGTATCTCAGATACATTACTATTGTCCGTGAGTAAACTAATATATTTTATTGAAGAAATCATAATTTGGGTGATTATTTGACATTCATTGTTGTGAACTGTCGCGCACTTTTATATAAATTAATTTAATTAACTTCTGAACCTTAAAGAGTTTGAGCATTCTAAAATCATTCATTAACTGTTTTATTTAAAGGTATAAACTTAAAATTAAGACAATATATAACAGAGTTAAAATTAATGTTTTTCTAAATAATCTGTAACTAGGCTAATAAGCCTAAGTACTTAAAATTAAATTACAATTGTCTGTTTATAGTTCAAATCCTTATTCCTCGAAGAGAGTCTTTAATCTTTTCCTCAGACCTATTTTTGCAATATTGACGCTCTTGTCTTGAATGTCTGGATACAATTACCAGTTCCTTTAGATCTATAACATCCAAAATTTATGTTAAGGTTTACCGCTTAGGCTAGGCCATTACATTGGTGGCAGCGGTGGGATTATAGAGCAAAATATTAATAAAAAAGGTCTGAAAAAGGTGAAAAAAAAAAAAAAATTTTGAAGTTTTAAAGATAAATTTAATTCAGAAGACATATAATTAATTATATTGTTAAGTAATTATCAGTGAGTAAAATTAGAGGAAAGTGATTACTAGTAAAGGTAAAAATATTCATGATATCCATCCAGGAAGCGGAGGTAATATTTGAAAATAATCGCGGATATAATATATGTAACAGTTTGTGTTTAGTCGACTATAAGGTCAGTCCGCAGCGCGATCATTGGGTTTTTAGAAAATTTTTGGCTACCGCAGAAGGTGACAGAATACCCTTAAACACAGAAGTAATCTGCGATTACGAGTGTAGTGCCTATCTCGCGAGTAAAAGGCTTGAACACCTTAGGGCTCGGGATATCTTCGTGGCTATAGCCAATAGGTACGAGATCGCTAGTAGTATCAGCGACGAAAATAGCGAAACGGGCAAAATTATCGCGGGTGTCGTAGTTTTGCAGTTCCCCTTTTGCTCTGATCGAATGAAAAGACAAGTTTGCAGGTTCGTGGACACCCTGGGACTGAAAAGAATATATGAGGAATCCGTTGATCGTTAAATTCTGAAACATAGGAAAATGGTATTTCAATGTCAAGTTTAGAAAATGTTATTAAAAATAATAGAGATATATTGATTCCAGTTGTAGGTGTACAATTAAGAGACCTAAATTTGATTTGTGGCCGTTGTATAAAGAAAAGTGAAGGTTTTTTACTGGTCACGTATGATTGCAGAGATAGGCGAGTATTAATAAGAACGTGGGTTTTCAGGAAATTTTTATTGTTTAATGGTTTGGCTTGGGAGTTGCCCGAAGAACACTTACGGTTATTCGACTATAGCAACTTTGCGTCAAGGGATTCGGGAGATTGCCTTCTGCAAGCAGATGCGATCTTAAAGAAAATTGTCAATATCTATGAGGTAGTCAAGAGTGACTCATTTAGGGACGATACTGGTATCTCCCAGGGATAAGTAGTTCTGGAATTGCCCAAAAACGCCGCGAAAAGGGATTACGCTATAAGAAACTTTACGGGCACGTTAAATATAAAAGTTCAGACCGCGATAGTAAGGCCGTACAAAGTCGACAGAAGGCGAAGGTAATTTTTTAAACACCAAAATTGGGAACTTCAGTGAAAAATAGGTAATCTAAATTTAAAAAGAAAGAAAGAGACAGTGCTTTACGAGCCATATATGGACAGAAGCGCTTGTCGGCCATTCGGGACCCCGCCCAGTTCATTCAAACCTGCACCGAAACAAATCGATCAAAATTTATTTTTACGAGTGGGTACTAGTAACGCTGTCATTACTGCCGTATATGAGTATACGAGCGACTCCACTGAAACGCGAAAAACTGTAGTTCCAAGTATAGGTGGAACAGAACATATTTATGCCGTCCCTAAATTAATAAAGAAAAATTAAATGAATAGTGCGATCCGAGTACGACCGTTATGGACTAATGATAACGGTGTTAAAGATTATGTATTTAGGTCTGATGATTCAGGTACGTACAATAAAGTGTATGAATACAGAAAAATAAACACGAAAATTGTCGAAATTGCATACTATGTATTAAAAGACCAAAATAACCAAACCGAAATAGGGCAGGTAATTAATAGACCAACAACCAAATCAATTCGTGAAAGGTTGAATGAGTATTTGGGTTCCATGTTAGGTGATTTAAAATTTGTATCCGCGTGCCAGGAAAGTGCATACATTATATTTGAGTACATAGATATCAACAGAATAGATATGTGTTAAATGTGTCATTACGTGGTCACTTTAATTCTATTTTTAGCTTTGGCAGGGACAATATATTTATTGTGGTCTCTTTATTTCGCAGGATTACTGAGATAAGATAAAATAATAGAATGTTCATGTACGTATTAGGTACAGTAGTATTTTTAATTCTGGCAGTAATGGGTTATTTTGTGAGGGCCATACATAGAGTTAGCGGGTGCCACGCCTAAATGAGTGGAGCTCACGTGTATTATATCCCCGTACGTAACGCCGATATTTTGATTGAAGGCACAACGAGTTTATTGCGTAATTTGATTCAACGAATAGTAGAAAGGCAAGTCAACGGTAGGTCTAATTATACTGACGAAGCGAACGTCAGACGCGTAAGAATTATAAAAATAGAAATTGAATATTTTTCCGAGTAACTTTGAGTCAATAAATAAACATGTCAGAGCCGGATATAAACAATCCTGCAGACGAGGCTCACGAAGCCGAATTAATCTTGTTAAGAGCGCGATTAGAGGCACTCAAGATGGGTCGGACTAAAGATTTAGCCACGGCGTCGTTCGTAAGTGAATATAAAGGGGAAGCACAGGGAATCTCAGGGCACGAGTTTTTCCGTAGAGTTGATCAAGCTGCCTCCATGGGAAATTGGACGGAGCGAGACAAAGTAAATATTGTATCTTTAAAAGTTCGCGGGGCTGCAGCGTTATTCTTGTCAAATCAGCCCGATTTAAATATAGGAGATGTAACCTATAATAAAGTGAAAGAAGCTTTTATAAACCGGTTTAGGGACAAGCAATGCGCCCAATTACATTATACAAATCTGCAAACGGCTAAGCAACGCCGTGATGAAAATCCTGAATCTTTCGCGGATAGGTGTCGAAAATTGTGTGCGCTAACCACACGGCGTAGTGAGGACCCTTTAGAAAATCGCATATTACAGGAAGAGGCCGAGAGATGGCTATTGGCCGCATTTATTTCGGGACTCGTCGGAATGCAGGGCACGCAAGTTCGCTACCGCATGCCGACTAGCCTAGCGGAAGCTTTAAATATTGCCATAGCAGTATATAACACAGAAAGTGATGCGCGGACTGAAAGAGCGCAAAAACCCGTGTTTAGTACCCTCATTACTTGTTATAACTGTCAAAGACCGGGGCACTTAAGTAAAGATTGTAGATCGCCAAGGCGAGGCAATCACTTTGTTCCGAGTATCGCACCTAGGGAACGTTACGAGAATAACTATCGCCAGTCGAATGACAGAGGCGCAGTTAGTATACCACAAAATAATAATTCGCGCAATTTTGATAGGAACAACAGTTCACGGGGTTCAAGCGGGAATTCAGGCACCTACAATAGGAATGCTGATTCCAGATACGCGAGCGAACCGCGGAAACCGATAGATATGAATCAAGTAGAGTGTTATAGATGTCACAAGAGAGGACATTTTGCCAATAGATGCTGGGACTCGGCAAAAACGAACTACCCAAACTCGCAAGGCGCACCGACAGAACAGCAAAAACCCTCGTCGTCCGCGCCGGGAGAGGGATGGTAAAACGTCATATAATGCCAATTGTAGACTGCCCGTACGAAGAAAATAATTTAGACTTGGTAGTTCGCGTACAAATCGACGGGGCAGAACGAATTTTATTAATTGACTCGGGGAGTGCAATTTCAATATTAAAAGAAAACGTAAGTAGCGCAAAACTTAGTAAGGCAGATGTATACGCCGCGGGCATAACCGGGGGCGAGCTGCAAATAATGGGAAATCAAGAGATAGATTTTTGTATTGGAGAGACGGTTTTCTCTCAGACTTTTAGGGTTTCACCATTAAACATCAGCTATGATGGCTTGTTGGGGTTAGACTTTCTACGAAAGTTTCAAGCATGTATTAATCTCGTGGAAAATAAATTAATTCTCCAAAATGGATCCCCCTTCTATGAAAGGATCGTGGTTCAGGTAAACAGAGTTAAAGTGTCACAACGCAGCGGGCAAAGCAAATTGATCACTTGCGAGATCCGACAAACCGAGAAGTGCATACAAAAAACGCGTAAAGCCGAAGGAGTAATAAAAAATTCCACTGAAATTACGTTAGAACCAATGTCGCAGACCTTGGTCGAAGGACGAGTTCTGTTGCGTGACCCACAAACAAATCTCTTAATGGTAGAACCGGTTTCGTTGCCCCAGCAGGGATTGCAGGTGGCAAGATCTTTGTGTAAGATTAATTGGGTTGGGCGCCAACCGCGGAACGAACGCGTAAGGTTAAAACGGTTCGGTTCCAAGACATATGTGATTTATGTAATTGTGTTATTGAAGTGAGGATCATGTTAAAGGCGCAGGGTAGCGCAGAACCTCAAAATGAATATAAAAGTCGAAATTTTGTGCCGGAGGCACTATGTAAGAGTATAGCGAAAATAAATGAAAGTAATTTGTGTAAAAATTGTGTACGTAATTGCATGTCAAAGGCGCCGGGGTTAGGTGCAGCAATTAAAAATAAAAAGATAATTTGCGTAGAGGATCATATAAAGACATCAGGGATTGGTGTAATGGTCAGAAACGAAAACATATTATGTGAGGAATTCCACCTGAGCCGCGCGAATAAATTGTTTCTACAGAACAACGCGTTAGGCCGGGATATTAGTATGAGTAAGGCTGGACGTTCGGACGAGCATCGATAGACCGTGTAGGGTCCGAGCGAAGCGATAAGCCTAATAAGAGTTTTAATAAATCTGTTCGGGATGAACAGGAGTTTTATAGTAAGGTTCGAGGTAAACCAGTGTTTTATAATGGAGTTTTGCGTGAACAAACGTATAGTAGAGCTGTCCGGGATGGACAGACCAATCTAAGTAAAAGTAATTATTGTAATGTTGCGAGTAATAATAATGTTAAACCGAGTAAAGGTTATGTTGGAAACTTCCAGTATGGGCAAGGTAATTCAAGTCGTATTCGTGAAAATAGAAAAAACGTGTTAGTTATAGAAAGTAATAAATGTAAAAATTATTTGGAAGTTTGTAATAGAAAGGATTTAGTAAATAGTCCGATTATAAAGAATAAGGAAAGATACAGCGAAAGCCCGGAGGCTAATCTCCGCGGTAAAGTAGATAAAACCTCAAATCGAGATAGCCGTGTTTCATATGACATTAGGCCTAACGTTAAAACTAACAACGCATTGTTAGATTTAAATAATGTGTCCGAGCGTGAAAATAGTAAAATAGACTTCGTAGCAGAGAAAAATGCGAAGTATGAAAAGGTATTAGTTGTAGTAGCGAATTGTAGTAGCGAATTGTAGTCGCGAAAAGTTATGTTTAGCGAAAAATGTTGTTTTAGGAAATGCCGAATTTATAAATCAGGATGAAATTTGTGAAAATAAATCAGAACAAGGAAAAGCGAGTTTTAATAAATTAGAATCTTTGTCACCAGATGTTGATGTACAAGGACTTGACCGCGACCGGAAGCGATGGTTAGCGCATCCGTGCAATAAAACCTCAGTAAATTCAATTAGGAAGTTGGGATCCGTTCCAACCCAGCCACAAGAGATAGAAGATGGATTTTTGAACAGGATCCTAGAGCACTTAAGTGGTAAAGAGAGAGAAATAATTTTACCAGTGTTGATGGAGTATAAAGATTTGTTTTATAATGGGAAAGGGAAATTAGGCTGTACGAGTAAAGTAATGCATAGTATTGATACAGGGGACGCTGAACCTATTCGTAGAGCGCCGAATCGCGTTCCGTACCATCAAAAGCCTATAGTAGATGAGTGTATAAGGGAGTTGTTAGAAACAGATGTGATTAGGCCCTCAGATTCGCCGTGGGGAACGCCGGCGTTAATCGTAGCAAAGAAATCGCCTACAGGGGAGCCGAAATATCAGTTCGTGACCGATTTTAGAAACTTAAATGCTGTAACCAGGAATAATAGTTACCCATTACCGAACATAAATGAGACACTTTCGTCATTGGGAAATTGCAAGTACTTTACAACTCTCGATTTAGCCGCAGGTTATTACCAAATAGCCATAAATCCTCGGGACATAGAAAAGACGGGTTTTGTGGTTCCAAATGGGCATTATGAGTATTCCAAAAAGGCGTTCGGATTAAAGACTGGGGATACTTTCCAAACCCTCATGAGCTCAATTTTGTCAGGAATGACAGGAATTTTTTGTTTGGTGTACCTTGATGATATAATAATACATTCCCCCACCATAGAGGCGCATGCAATGCACCTAAGAGATGTATTCAGTCGTTTACGAGAAGCGAACCTAAAAATACAGCCGGAAAAGTGCGTTTTTGCTTCTGAGAGCGTGATATACTTGGGACACATAGTTACAAGCAAAGGAATTAGGCCAGATCCTCAGAAAGTAGAAGCGGTTAAACAATTCCCCACACCGCGATGTGTAAAAGACGTTAGAGCATTTGTAGGACTAACCTCCTATTATAGGAAATTTATTGAAGGCTATGCGGACAAAGCCAGGCCCCTTACCGACATAACAAGGAAGAATGCAGTATTTGGCTGGACAGAGCCACAACAAACTGCCTTCGAGATACTAAAGAATGCGTTATGTACAGAACCGGTCTTAGTCTATCCAGATTTCACTAAGCCCTTTATCGTATCGACCGATGCGAGTCAATTCGCACTTGGAGCGGTATTGTCACAGATGTATCCCGACGGAGAGAAACCTATCTCTTACGCGAGTAGAGTATTAAACAGCGCCGAGCGAAATTACGGGACAACGCAATTAGAATTGCTTAGTGTAGTATTCGCTACAAAGTATTTCCGTTGTTACCTATACGGAAGAAAATTTACCGTGGTTACCGACCACAGTGCCCTACGATGGCTATTTAATTTAAAAGACCCCTCCAGTAGACTAGCTAGATGGAGTATAAAACTCTCAGAATTCGAAATGGAAATTGTGCACAAAAAGGGAAAGTTGCATAGTAACACAGATGGACTTTCACGATGCATAAGCCGAGACATTAACAAAACGAGCGAAAAATTAGTTGGCAAAGTAGAAATAAATCCGATTTGGATGAGAGAACACATTTTGCACGAGCAAAATCGAGACCCTTTTTGTAAAAAGATTTACTCACTTTTATCGGACGAAGAAAGTAACGCGTATATATTAGACAAGGACGAAATCTTGTATAAAAATGATGACGAAAACTATAAATTAGTGGTGCCGCAGGCGATGGTCAAACGCGTGATAGCAAATCACCATGACACGCCCTTCTCCGCGCATCAAGGTGTAAGACGCATCTTTGTGTAGAGTCTGGACCTCGCACTGTTACTTTGAATCTTTCGTTAATTCGACTACGATCTTATTATGTATCTCCGATACATTACTATTGTCCGTGAGTAAACTAATATATTTTATTGAAGAAATCATAATTTGAGTGATTATTTGACATTCATTGTTGTGAACTGTCGCGCACTTTTTATATAAAATAATTTTATTAACTTCCTGATCATTAAAGAGCATTCTAAAATCATTTATTAACTGTTTTATTTAAAGGTATAAACTTAAAATTAAGATAATATATAACAGAGTCAAAATTAATGTTTTCTAAATAATCTGTAGTTAGGCTAATAAGCCTAAGTATTTATAAATTAATCACAATTGTCTGTTTTTGGTTCAAATTACAATAAAACTCATTATTCCTCGTAGAGAGTCTTTAATCTTTCCTCAGACCTATTTTTGCAATATTGACGCTCTTGTCTTGAATCTCCGGATACAATTACCAGTTCCTTTAGATCTATAACATCCAAAATTTATGTATAGGTTTACCGCTTAGGCTAGGCCATTACATTGGTGGCAGCGGTGGGATTATAGAGCAAAATATTAATGAAAAAGGTCTGAAAAAGGTGAAAAAAAAAAAACATTTTTTTGAAGTTTTAAAGATAAATTTAATTCAGAAGACATATAATTATATTGTTAAGTAATTATCAGTGAGTAAAATTAGAGGAAAGTGATTACTAGTAAAGGTAAAAAATATTCATGATATCCATCCAGGAAGCGTGACATTTTTACAGATTTAAATGTTTTCTGAGTATGATATAATTAAAAACATTCATCAGGGAGCAAAGTTGGATTGGATACACAAGTTTTACAAAAATAAATTATCTCTTTTCGGAGACCTTTCTTTAGGGAGACAAGGCATCTTGTGCCCCTTGTTTTCTTGGCCATGAAATACCGTCCTTCTAATCGTTCTTCAGGAGGTCCTTGAGGTTTTCTTCCCCGTTTCCTCTTCCTCTGCTGGGCAAATCTCTCTGCAACAAGGTCCTGTACCAACCTGTCCCTAAATTCTTCATGAGTTTTTTGGTTTCTTATTATATTAATTTTTTGCTTATTTGATATAGTAAGTAAGAATTTACAACGGCGACTTCCAGCAACCAAAAAACATTTTTCTGTACCATTTCTTAGTGCGTCGCTACTCTGAAATGAGGTCCCGAGATATCCCGTAATACGCGCTAGCGCACTCCCCATAATGGCGCCTGGTTGCTATGACAACCGAACTTCGAAAGATAACGAGCAATGTTGTGCAACCAATAAATCAAGTAGGCAGGCCTACACCAAAACAACATCGCCTTGCACTCTTACGGCAGTTTGACGAACTAGATTACTCAACATAAATAAAAAATTGATTATACGAGATTTCCCGTAATACGCGTGATGCGACATTTTGACTATACGAGAAATCACGTAATACGCGTGCAAAGGGTTAAGGGTTGAAACAACCCCTGAAAAAATAAATATTGTTTGTTTTATATCTCAAAAACCATACGGCCTAGGAACATGGAATTTGGTACACAAATTGTATTGCTCAAAGGTGCTAGAAGCGCACTAAGAGAGGAATTTGAAATATTTTGCTTTTAAGGGTTGAAACAACCCCTAAAACCATAAATATTAATTGGTATTCTTTCCTTAAAGCTAGAGGTCTGAAATTTGGCATTTATAAATTTTAAGGAAGTATTTAAATGCGTAAAGCTGGTCAAATCTATCCCGATTGTTATACTTTCCTTAAAGCCAAAAAGCTGAAAGGCCTATCTGTACGACACAGCCATTGAGTACTTACGGAGTCCGAAAGTGGATAAAATTGGAAACGCCCCTTTAGAAACGATTAATGCGCCCCCTCTTTTAGCTTCAGTGTCGCGCGTGGCTAGGTACTGTGCGCATCGTGATACCAACCTACAAATGATGACTGATTAGTTTGTTTATGTGCGTGTTATGTGTTGTGTTCATGTTTGTGTTTTAATTTAATTATAACGACCTCCAACGGAGTAAGAATAAACTGAAGATGGGACCACGGGCCCGAAACGCGTCTTAAAATTAAGACAAACAAAGGTTTGATAGGAATCACAGCTACAAAGATTTTGATTCTAATATGATACCAATCCGTTATTGTCGTAAGGGCAGATTTATGAACGCTGCTGAAGAGTTCGAAATATATAGGGCGAATGTGACCAACCCAAACAATTCATTGAATGAACAACTTTCATTTAAATCTAATTATCTGTACGACACAGCCAGTGAGTACTTACGGAGTCCGAAAGTGGATAAAATTGGAAACGCCCCTT
>JAGFPH010000279.1:256426-266483 GCA_018207615.1 Philaenus spumarius | reverse complement strand
TTAGTTTGTTTATGTGCGTGTTATGTGTTGTGTTCATGTTTGTGTTTGTGTTTTAATTTAATTATAACGACCTCCAATGGAGTAAGAATAAACTGAAGATGGGACCACGGGTCCGAAACGCGTCTTAAAATTAAGACGAACAAAGTCACAAGACGGATATAAATTAGGTAATTATATTAATTTTATAATTATATTTAAATTATCAAAGTGACTTGGATACCACACAATGGAAATTAAATCTATAACCACAACCTGAACATAATAGACGCTCCCGGTTCAATCAATATTACTCACTACTTAATATAATATCCCACAAATGAAGCTTATAACTACAAAAAATATAAAATAATAGGCTATGTATTCAATATTCCACTTTGTAAAGCTATATAGGCTAGTATATATACTAAATTGTATTTAATATATGATTGCACTTACATATATATGAACATTTAATGTGCTAACATAGTTACCATTTATTCCGCCTCAACAAAGAGTACATAATAGCAAAAAAAGTTAATTTAATCCAAATAGGGCACAAATTTACTATATAACCTACGACCCTACGCCAACAGAAATGCAAGATTAAAAAAAATAGCCTGACGTTTTAACTTACCGTATAGTTTTTAGTCAAAGTATGTTTATCTGGGCGCAACTTTACTATTTGACTCTAGGCTAACCTAGAGCTAACAGAAATGCAAAAACAATAATTAAAAAAATACCTAAAAGGTTCTAACCTAACATATTTAGTCACACTATGTTTACCTGTATTCAACATTTAACAGTAGAATGTGAAACGTCGTTGTCTGCAAAAATATTAGGCTAGGGTCGAATAGTAAAGTTACGCCTTTACCTGTATTCAGCATTTAAAAGTAGAATGTAAAACAAGGTCATCGTCTGCAAAAATATCAGCCGAGGGTCATTTAGTAAATGTATGCCCCAAATAGTAACAATACGCATAGGTTGTTGTCACTACTAACTTTACTGAAAGAATAGCCTACCTGTCGCTGGTAAGACTTCAAGATGTTACTCAAGTTAGTTGTTGAATTTCACATCTTCAATTTAGAGATCTATATTTATCAAAGTTTAACTTTTTTGATCTTGGGTACATATGCTAATAATGAGTAAGTAGACCAACATAACAAGTAGGTTGATGACTTAGTAGCCTAAGTTGCTTTGTTCCACTGGCAATTTAAATTGACAAAAGTTAAAGTGCTACTCTCTCAACTTTTATAATGGGGACATTACAGGAATAAATAAAATAAAAATGAACTGAGTTATTTGGTTAAAATAAACATTCTACTGTTAAATGTTAAATACAGGTAAACATACAGTGACTAAATAGGTTAGTTTAGAACCTTTTAGGTATTTTTTTAATTATTATTTTTGCATTTCTGTTAGCTCTAGGTTAGCCTAGAGTTGAATAGTAAAGTTGCGCCAAAAAATATATACATTTATAAAAGTGAATGTAAATTTACAATGGATATGTCAGGGATTTTCTTGTTTTCTTATTAGCCTAAAGTAAGCTACAATTAATTGTATTAGCAATACACAATAAAAATCTTCAAAATTATATCTACACTTCAACTAGGTTACCTTACCTTCTCCAGTTTAATTTCCACTTCAAATTTTCTTTCACTTGTATCAAATAATAGCGGTTCAGTTTTCATATTTACAGATTAAAAATATTAAAACTTAGAAGATTATAAGATTACAAAATAGTCAAAATACATATTATTGTATTCTTCACTCTTAACCTCTGTCAAAGTAGTATCAGCTGTTACTCAAAAATTATCAACATTCAACATCATAAAATCAGCCGTCGGGAAGACATCACCCAACTCCCAGCACCCAACTCTCAGCACCCAACTTTCTGTGTAGCGACAGGATGTTACAAAGTGACTCACGTGTTATTTTTATCTGAATTAGGTTAAAATAAGGAGAAAGTTATGTAATTTCACAACAATAATTTAAATAAATATAGTTTATTCAATTATTTACCTATATGTTGTACTTGAAAGAATATAAACCCTATAAAATTTAAAAAATAGGATACTTCGGTATAAAATCAAACAAACTAAAAAAGAAATACGAAATTTCTTTACAAAAAGCACTGTAATCTATAATGCGAGAATAATTGCAAGATCGATTAATCTCTAAGCAATGATTACATAGTATAAAGGTTATTAGTTCTGTTTAGTCCTTGGGCCTTTAATTAAAAGTGTATAATACCATTGTATTCGGTTAACCTAATAGAACTCCGATCCAATGCAATATTTTGTTTCACTGGAAATTCGACTTTTTTGGCGCTATCTGTTGGGGAAACGAAGGAAGCTGTTTGAAAAACCAATGCTACCAATGCTTTCTCCCTAGCGCTACCTCGCGGCGCGATCATGTACTATTTTCGCGACAATCTTTTTTCCGGCACACAGCCCCCGTATGGATGCAAGATCTATTTATTATTCATGATCTATGATAATACCATAGATCATGAATAATAAAAGATTATCCAAATACAATGATAATACCTAACTCTTGAGACTTAGTACACCGGTATCTTATTTTTTCGAGTCGGACAACATTTTTATTTGCAACAATTCTCGGTAGCGGGGGGTTTCCTTTGAGAACCCAGCAGTCATAGATTTGATGTGGTAAAAAATGTATAACCTAAATATTAATCTTTCTTTTAATCGAATTGTTTTATGTAGAAAGCGAAAAACATTTTGTCGGACAAAGGTCATTTCTGCGCATCCGACACCCCGAACATGGCAAAGTTATGAAGTTAAAAATGTATACCTAACCCCTGATTTTTTCAGAATCGTTTATAAAATATACAGGGTGTATCAGAGCGGGTGGCCGGCTTGTATAGCATCTTTGATTATGGACATTATGTATAATCAATGATAGCATTGAAACGAGAATACTTAGACATTTAGTTTAAACTGATAACCCCCTATTTCGACCCCAAGGAATTCAGGGAAAATGTTTTCAACCCTCTAAAATGGCTCAAAAGGGGGTTTTTTCGGGGTGGGGTTGATTTTTGGGAAAATTTCAAATGTAAAGGTAGGTCGTGTTGTACCTCATTTTAAACGTCTCGGTACACTGATCATTAAAACGATTTTTTTCATTTATCTTGCACCGTCAATACAGAGTGGCCCGAAACATCATAAAAACTTAAGTTTACATATCTTTTTACATCTGACATAAAACATTTTTTTAACAGCTACAATTTTTAAAGTACATTGACAAAGATGTGATCTTTCAAACAATAAATAATTTTGGTAGGTTTTCTCACATTTTTAGCAGGTTTCAAAATTTACAACTTTTAGAAGTTTAAAAAGTTAGTATAACTGATTCATGCAACTTGTGTTAAGTATGTTAAACGTTGTAAGTGTGGTAAAATCGAGAAACTCGTTTGACAGAAGTGTGCTATTTAGAGTCGATAGCACACTCGACTTTAACATGGTCTGGGGTCTGGTAAACCAGTGGTAACGTCGTAAAACTCTTGGGGAAGGTAATTTGAGGTTTGAAATAGTATCCCTAAGTAAAAATGAAACTATAAATAGCTAAAATACAAGTATTAAACTTCCTATACATTTTTGTTATTGAAATTATTTGAATTAAAGGGATAACCAAAAAATTAAATTATATAGGCCTATATAAATGTAATAAAAAAATGTACCTAATATACTTTTACAATCTAAACCTAAACTTACAATACATTATATACAAACAGTATTTATGCTGACACATTTACTAAAATTATATTGCAACATTAATTGTACATAATATATCCATGCGAAGCAGTTAAAAAACCTGTGTCTGACCACTGGAGCGACGTGCAAGCGCTCTCTTTGACGACGCCCCAAGAGCAAGCGATAAAGTTAAACAAGTGTAATTATTCACATAATATTAAAGCTAAAGATACATACTACAAGTTTTATTTGGAACTTTTTTGTGTATTTTAAATAATTTAAAAATATAGTAAAAAGTAAATTTATATGCCTTGAGAAGTCACTTTTTTGGTGTTTGTTGTTTAATAGGTCCTTTAATATTAACTTTATCGAAAAATTTATAAGAACAAAATATGTTTAATATGGATCAAGGAACAAATGTACAAAACATTAATTCGCTACGATGAGTATTAACGAACTTGTAAGCAATCTTGTGAAGCTCTGCATTTGTAAACTTCAAGGAGGGTGGAGGGGGGAGCACAAGGGGTAGAGGCGGGGACTTTTGAGAAAATACATGTCTCATAAGGATAAGGGTCTATCACATATAAAAAATTCAGCTTTCCCCTAATTTGTTAACAAATGGCGATTTTCGGCCTTTATTGACTGGGCTACAAGTCACTGTAGGATCAACCCAACATGTGCGATCTGTTCGTAGTTTGTTCGAACTACACGCTGCCTGCTATGGTGTGTGGCAAAGTACTTGAATCCATTTGTTGAATAATTCGCGCTCGTGTTCGCCTTGTTCTGCGCGGTGCTTCACACCAGGAATAGAGAATACTTTAGAATCTTTAAAAATATTTATTGCTTCATTTAATCATTGAATTGAAAAGTCGGTACTTTTTAATTTGATTAGCACTTAGTCACTACTAATATCATCAGAGACAGGTATTATAAGTGCAGACAGTATGAGCTCTTCTGCAGGTTTTTTTACAAAGTAGGCTACTTTATGATGCTAGAAGAGTTATTATTAGCCTTAGTTTGAAGGACAATTTTTGTTGTTTAGCTTCATGTTTTCTAGAAAGGAACTCTTTAGGTTTGTTATTAGCGAATTTCCATAGGAAAAATGAGCTATTGCAGTGGCCCTTATGGTAAGACCCAAGGTCGGGAGTAGCAAATGAGCACCGATCATGGTCCCCAGAACACGTTTTGGGGTGTCATTAAAATTCATATATATATGTGTTCGCACTCTAAGCGGCCTCAATTTAAGTCCGATTTGGTCCAAATTTCCGAGTTCGTTATCCAAAAAAATCCAACAACCGGAAGTACGTTTTTTGACCGGAAGTAACTATTTAAAAAAATTTTTACTACAAGAATGAAATGTTTTTAGGGTTTTTTCTAAAAATATGAATGTAGGATGTTATTCTGCACATTTTGTTTTTTACACGACCTTATAGCTCGCTTGGTTTCCCCAAAATCGACCAAAACGTAAAATACCATAAAAGTACCCGGTTTGAAGCCAAGGGGTGCAAACTCGCGAGGCCACTAGGGGCAAACAAATTAATATATTTCGTACACATAGGCAGCTGTTCAACGCCTTCTTGAGTAGACCTATTTCTCAAATTGTTGGTTGAAACCCTATAAATTTACTTTTGGAAATTTGCTCAACTCACGTCAGCGGTTCAGCCGCGTGGTCGAATTATTTAAATTTGGGTTCTAAGTGTTACTTTAATTGACTTGGGATCATTCTCGCCAGAGCCAATAGCTTCAAAAAAAATTTGGACATTCCTCATTATTAATAATTTCAGTACAAGGAAAACCCGAAATCTGTCTCCACACTTCCTTTGTACTTAGCTTTTCCGTTTGAACAACTTGGCACTACCAGAGTTTTAAGTTGAAATAGTTTATTTTGTTAAATTCTATAAGAGATGGGCATATTCAAAATACAGGGTTATTCAAAAAGAATGGTGCAAAAGTAAGGTTAATTCATTTGCATACTCAGAGTTACAAAATCATGAAATCAGAATAAAACTGTTTCTTATATTAACAAGTTTTAATTTACATTAAAAAAACACATTTATATGCATTACAAATGCTCAATGTGAGCTTCATTAGAAACTCTGCAATTATCAGAATGGTGCAAAACTAAACGGTTGGTACGTCTGTTTCCATGATTTCAGCTGATTAAACAATGGATAGGGCGTGTTTATAAGTTTGTTTTGTCTCAGTTGCTTAGTTGAGTACCACGAAGCCTGTCAACAAATGGCTACTATAAAACAAGAAAAAGCATTTTGTGTATTAGAGTTTGCTCTTACTAATGCTATTGTTAGTGTTCAGCGGAACTTTCGGACCAAATTCAGGAAGGAGGCTCCTCATTGGAACTGCATAGCTCGTTGGGTGAGGCAATTCAAGACAACTGGATGTTTATGTTCTGGGAAGAGTTCGGCTCGTCCTCAGACTCCGCCAGACGCTGTGGAGAGAATCAAAGCTAAGTTTGCGCAGAGTCCAAAAACCAATTGAATTAACCTTACTTTTGCACCATTCTTTTTAAATAACCCTGTAATTCACATTAATACCGGTAGTTTTAATCAACTGACAAATTTTTGTAAAATAAAAACAAATTGAACTAATACACCACACTGTAGCGACTACTATACCTCTGATGGAACTATCTAGAAACAGTGTAAGAGTCAAGATAGACACTGCACAATGATTGGTTGTTACATCTGTAAATAAATATACATACAGTAGAGCGTCGAAAATCCGAACTAATTGGGACCGAGGGGGTTCGGATTTTTGAAAATAACCAAGAAAATGCTATTTAGGCTAAAATATATGCCCTTTAATCGATTAAAGTGGTTAAACAGTACAAGCAGAAAGTAAGACTACTTACATATTATGATTTAGAAGAACCTTCACGTCATGATTACGCTTGGATCTCTCAATTACAGTACAGTATGTACTGTACATGTTTAAAAATTGACTTGTACATTATAGTTAACACAAACGAAAAATAAAAAAAATACTATACAGTACACTACTGTATGTAAAACACACTGTTATCAAGCAAAACGGCTGTTTTGCGGAACGCCAAGAAAAAAAACGGCCGTGCTATAACATACGGAAAACATAGCTACCATGTTATTGACCACTTAAAAATACCATTTAAAAAATTTAAAATAGTAAATTTTAGTTTAAAATCAAATTATTTGTTGTAAAATTAGGTGATTTGATCTTTCATTCAACTTTCTAGGTCAAGCTAAACCCCCTTTTCGAGCCATTAAAAACAGTAGATAATCATCAAAAAATTATTCATAGTTTTTTTCATATTTCCCGCTTATTCTGTCAGACCCAATAACTACCTCACCTTTTCGAGTAGAGAGCTCGGTGATGGCTTTAAACACATCTCCTTTCAATGGAGATGAATAACGTACAAGAAAAATAAAGGTAGCTCCAACGAAACTCAAAATATCGCCGAAATAGTTTTTCCTATGTAAGTTAGATTGGTACATTAGACTGAGTATATTAGCCATATGATTTTGTAAATGTTACATACGAAGATGTACGAATGTTTCCGAAGCTAAACGAATAGGTATTTCTTCTTTAAATTTGGCAAACGTTAATATTATATTGATAATAAAAGGTTGTATGCATTTTATATTGTCAATGGCAATTATATAACATATTATTATAGCCTACATTAGGTTATATACAAAATACATTTAACATTCAGACATTACAAGAATTTTGTTTTGATTGTAAACATAACCTCAAAGTATAATCTAGGCTATATTCTGTTGTTGTATTACAGATGATGGGTGACATCAGCTGTTATAATATTTTGTTACTCTCGGATGTACCTAGGCTCGTAATTAATTACAGAAGTTGATTTAGTTTTTAACTTTCTAACAGAGCATTGTTTATCAAATTGTAACTGAAATTTTTTAATAATGATTAAATTTTTATCTGATTTAATCCTGGAAAATGTGACTTGTGTAAAATGGTAAGTACCTACTTTAATGTTATAATTTCTTGAAATCCCACTAACAATACAATTAAATATTAATATAATTATTTAGTACTACATTATAGTACAAATTATTATTATTATTAATTAGTGAAAAAACGCAAAACATAAAAATTATGCAAATATATAGAAAAAATATTAATGAAAAATATGGAAGTACCTTCGTGTGTTTGTGTGTATATCTGTTTGGAATTAGAAAGAAGAATGCCTAAATAGGAATCAGTGAACAAAAACGTAATACGTCCAAGAAATAGAAGTGCACAATCATTGTAAGTAAATTATGTCATTACGATGTTGATCAGCCGTTTAAAAAAAACTGCAGAGTAATGCTAAATAGAAATTTTAATGTTACGACTGGTTTAGTTAATACTTCTCTTGGAATAGTGCAAAATTTTAAATATGACACTGAAGGTAAATTAGAATTTGTACAAGTAATGTTTGGAAACATGATGTTCAAAGGACACAGTCACAATTTGAGCTATTTATAAAAGCCTTTATTTTTCGTAAGCAATTCCCTTTAACAGTTGCATATGCCATTACAGTGCATAAATGTCAAGAATTTCAATCAATTCAGCTATTTCAGATATTGGCAAATCTATCTTTGCTCCCGTTCAAACATATGTACCTCTTTCAAGAGTAACAACATTGGCTGGTCTCCAGCTGATAAATTTTGACCCATCTAATTGTAAAGCTGCTAAAGCTTGAATTATTGATATAATAGACTGCGGAGCGAAAAACCGGAAAGATTTGCCACACATATCGGTCCATCAAAGTAGGTTTACTTCACGCAAAGATATTGTATGGAAGGAGGGCAAAATCAAATATTTTAAGGACCAAGAGATCATGCTTCAAATAAATGACTACATCCCAATTTCGGGATTCAGTAATGGTGATAGAGTTTCGTGCTACTATGCAAATGCAACCTTGCAGGCACTTTTCATATGCAGGCCCATTATTCTAGAATTGCTTGAACTGGACGGAAATCCTCATATGAAGATATTGGCAGCTGGTTACTTCTCAAATGTAGGCCTACTGAATTGTAAAGACTTGCGTGATCAACTTGGTGTCCCGTTTACTTTAGACCAGCAACAAGATGCAAGCGAATTTCGTTCAAACGTAATTTGTAAATATGATATTTTAATTAAACATTTTGAGGTGATTTTAAGCACGCTGGTAAAATGCTCAAGATGTCTTTATGAATTTCGGCGACAAGATGAGATGAATTCGTATTTGCCGCTGTCCATTACCACCAACAAAGCAACTATATCAGATCTGCTGAATCTTCAAGATTGGGACAACTTGGATAATACAAATTGTCCATCATGTTCATCTGTTGGAACACAATTGCAAAAAATTGAAATCAAAACTGCTAGCCAATTTCTTATATTTAGTTTAAAACTATGGACCAATATAGGAAAAATCTAAAATTTTAAACTTAATTCTCTCCCATCAAATGTTGTTAAAATCAGTGAAAGCTCCTACATACTCAAAAGTGCAATTTTTATCATGGAGAAACTATATCTTTTGGGTACTATACCAGCATAATAAAATATCAAAATCTGTTTTATCGTGCTAACGACAACCACATATTACAAGATAGGTGGCCTCCTTCAGCTAAAGATATATATATCATTATATTTGAGAAAAAGAACTAATGAATTTTAAAGAACTAATTAACAGTGTAATTCAAAAGTAAAATAAAGGTGAGATACCGTTTTATTATAATCAATATTATTAGTATTACATTATCATGGTGAAAATGTTTCATTAATGTGCTAATATAATTGATAAATAAATAATACATGTTTCTTGTTTAACGTGTTTCGTATGTTATCACATTTATTATATCTACTAAAAGTAATAATATAGTATAATAATAAGCAATTTCAGTGTCCATTCACAAAATATATAGGGATATACCTAGGAAGATGTAATTTTGAAGCGACATAAAATTTAATTATCAAAGATGCATGAATATATTTATATTTAGGTGTTAATATATATCGGAAGTAATTTCATAAGAAAAATTATTTTCGGCCCAAAAATGCCGCCTTAGGAGCCGTTCCGGTCAATGAGACTTAAAACAAATTAACAAATTTATTTTCATAAAAAATAACAATTAATCAAAACCTGTTTATAAACTTTACTTAAAATTTGATTTAAAAGTTTACCAACCTCATATAAAATAAAACAATACCTTTGTTTCATAATTATTATATTTGTATTATTTAACAAAAAATTATGATATCTCCCCAAAAAACACTTCGCGTTAAAAAAAGAACGCCAAGAAAGCTCTTAAAAAAAAGAATGATATCATAAATAGGTCGCCAATATTAAGTAAATATATGTACGAGTAATTATG
>JAGFPH010000279.1:230268-247094 GCA_018207615.1 Philaenus spumarius | reverse complement strand
AAAAGCATCAAACTCGCGACCGTCACCGCTCGAGATATAGTATGTATGTATATATATATATATATATGATATTTGTGTTATATGTATATTAAATACCAAAGTCAGCAAAGTCATTAATGTTTTAAATTATTTTATCCTTATTCCTCCTCCTCTAATATTAGTACGGACAAAAAAATATAAATTGGTCATAGAAGTTATCACTTCCAACGTGTGGTCTTAAGCACACTATTTAATTTTTTTTATTATTTGAATAACACTTATCAAGTTCATTTATAATATAACTCAGAATCTTTTAACCAAACATTTATTTTTAGGCCTAATGTTCATTAACAGTTACGGATTTGTAATTTACTTTCTACCTGATATTATTTTTTCCTAAATAAATCTTGTATTTAGTAATTTTCAAGGAAAAAAGATTTAACCTTATAATATAGTTCAACAAAGTTTATAACTCTTTACAATTTTATAAATTATTTGGAACGTTATTTGTATTTTAACTGCCATCTCCCACACAATCAATCAATATTAATTATGATAAACAATAAATAGGCTACAACCAAACAAAAATGAAGTAAATAAGTTTTTAAACATTTTGTATTACAAATATGTGGATGAGTAATCTGGCCATTTTTATTAGTAAAGACTTATTAATACTAGAAATAAGTTAATAATGTTTAAACAAATACATCAGAAAACATTAAAAAGAACTTGAAAATTTTTTACAATAAAAATTGTAGAAATACCTTAGCTGCTGGGGCTGGTTTCTTGGCTACCTTCTTGTCCTTCTTTTGCTCTTTAGCAGCTCTGAAACAAATACAATTTATTTTATTAGTGTTCATATATTTTGTAATCTACGTTCGTATATTTTGTAATCTTCTTAACTTCCAAAAGCAAAATCGATTACATCCAAGAATTTTAAATACAATTTAAACCAAAAGATTTTTTCATTTTACTATTGTCACTAGAAGGGTCGCTGCGGCGGGATCAAGTTATTTAACTTGGTTCGAGAGGTTGAGGAGGTGAGCGTCACAAGGGACGTGACACTCATTCCCTTGCCCTCAGGGGTGTATTTGCACTCAAGACCGTTGGAGTTGGCTCACTCGACTGAAGAGTTGGGCCTATGCAATGAAAAGTTGCATCCTGCACGGTGACCCTGCGATGGACTAAGGTCTAGGCTGAATCCAAAGGATCTAAGGGAGTAAAACCTGAAATAAAATCCCTAATCCGAAGGTTTTTCACCCGTGCTGATAGGATGAATGGTACCAGGGTAATGGTGCATTAAACGGGATACCTGAGATATCAGGCTACCTCTCAGGGAAACTTAACTTTACCGTGCATGCAGGCTCTGTGCGGCGGACCTCTTTACTACCTTGCTCTCCTCGTGGGAATCATATGGATTCAAAACAAAAAACAAAACACGGCAGAGAACCAGCCAACAACTGGAAACTCAGCCGGTCTCTCAGGACAGGTAGCGGCCTCAGAGCCATGCTCACCTTGTCCAAAACACAGAAGCACCCGAATCTGCTTCTTTTGTCAACAGAAGAGAACCAGCCATCGAGCAGGGTTCTAGATCTGTCGACATGGAAGTAGATCCTAATAAGGGGGAGGTTGAGTCGGGCTCGGAGCTGGACAAAGACCTCCTCCTGAAAAATCCTGACACCCCAGGTTTCTCAGGTGAGATGACGGACACTACCAAGCAGTTGGTCTTGCTCAAGGTGGAACAGAGACGTCCTAGGATGTCCAAAGGAGATAGGAGGCATGCTCTCAAGGCCAAATACGGCAGGGAGTATGACCCCAAAAAATTTGATAAGCGGAAGAACAAAGGTGCTGCCTCGACAGCTGCCAATGTTCCCGCACTCATAGAAGGGGGTCAGAAGCGCGGCAGAACCGATGCTCCAACTCCGCCTTCCACTGAAACACAGAGGAAGAGACGTAGACAATCTGGTAAGCACGGTGCATCGACATCGGCGCAACCTGGATCTTCGTTTAAGGAAGCTCTCTCCTCCATCAAAATGGCAGTTGTGCCCAAATGTTTTCCCGAAGAAAAATTCTCCGAGGAGCAGGGAACAACATTAGAAAATGCCATTATAGATGAGTTCGAGTGTCTGCAGGACGGCTCATACCCAGTCTTCTCATGCTCGTACATGGAGAAAGGAGCACTCATCATCTCGTTCTCCAATTCTCATACCAAACTCTGGTTGACGAAAGTCATATCCAGTATTAGACCTCTGGGCGAGGACGTCGAGCTTATCGTTGGTGACCGAAATGATATCCTGCGGGCTACCAAGGTGTTCCTCAGAGCACCTGTCAAGCTGGCAGGGACTCCAGAAAGGATCCGGGATATACTTGACAAGCAAAACCCAAGCTTCAGGGTCAAAGACTGGAAAACCTTGGCGACACCTTTGTCTTCCTGGTTGACTACTCGTCTCTTGCAGCCATCAAGGCAGCAGGGTGCAAGGCACATGTAGGACAACTGTGGCAAGTCTCTCTTGTCTTGTTGTCTGGAAGAGACAATGCTGAAATACACATAAACCTTCACCACAGTAAAGCGGCTTCGGCCTCCTTCTGGAAAAAACACATCGACCTGGCGCTGATCTAGGAGCCTTGGCTCCATTGAGGTCGGATCGCAGGACTGGGAGCCCGAAGGTAAGCTTATTTTTTGTAACTCAATTAACAACAACCGAACCTGCAATCTTGCAAGGTCGGGAGTACAATGCTTGCCTTTAATTGATTTTTGTTCCAGAGACACCACCACAGTAATAATCTACTAGTAGAATGGGAAGGACAGACAGGGCCTAATTTTGAGCTCCGCTTACCTGCCATATGATGCCAGTACACCTCCTCCATCTAGAGACCTGGAACTCCTGGTGGAGGCTTCAACTGTCAGAAGGCAGCAGCTTCTGGTGGGGTGCAACGCCAACGCTACCGACTGGGGTCCTATTCGGATCAGCTGTCGGCAGTACTCAGCTCCATGACAGGGGCTATTGCAACCTTTCCAGACGTGGACCGAGTGGCCTCCTCACTTCAGGAGGCCATAATGGACTGCTATCTGGATAACTGCCCTTTGTGATCTAAAACTGGTAGATCTAATACCAGATGGTGGTCTCGGGACCTTGGTCGCAGAAGGAAACAATTAAGAAGGCTGTTTAATGCCTCCAAGCGGAGCGGTGATTGGAGGGAGTACCACCTAGCTCTCACATCATACAGCAAAGCTATTAGGCAAGCCAAACTTGATTCCTGGAAGGTATTCACCAACAAAGTGAATAGCCAAAAGGATACAGCTAGACTGCAACAAGTAATGGTTTCAAAACCTCATAATTCCTGTGGGCACCTTAAGGAAGCTGACAGGAGGTTACACTAAAACAGCGGAAGAGACGCTCAAGGTACTACTTGAAACTCACTTTGGATGCATAAATAGTGACACTGCAGACGGTAGTCGGAGTCAAGCTGGGGATAGCTCTTGGCCGAGGGCATCCCGGGCTGATTGGAAACTGGCCAGAAGCATTGTCACTATTTCTAAAAAAAAATGGGCGATAAACAAATTCAGCCCTTTTAAATCACCTGGCGGAGACAGAATCTATCCGGCATTATTGCAGGAATGACCAGACTCCCTGATTCAATGGATCTGCAAGCTATCTAGAGGCAGTGTAGCCTATGGCTACATTCCACAGGCGTGGAGAGCTAGCAGAGTAACACTCATTCCTAAGTGCGGCAGAACAAATTATTCTGATGCCAAAGCTTATCGACCTATTAGCTTATCCTTGTTTCTCTTAAAAACAGTGGAAAGATACATGAGAAAAGGGGTGTTCTCTGAGGTACCTCTTCATCGAAATCAACAAGCCTACCAACCAGGAAAATCCTGTGAAACTGCTCTACACAGTCTGGTGGGCAGAATCGAGGATACCCTGGAAAGGAAGGAAATAGCCCTGTGCGCTTTCTTGGACATAGAAGGTGCATTGGACAATACATCATTTGACTCAATAGTGTGGAAACTGCAAGAGCGAGATGTGGACCCGGCCATAAAAAGGTGGGTGCACTTCATGCTACGAAGCAGGCGCATTCAAAGCTCCCTACTTGGTGAATTGATTGAGGTCACGGCTACAAGAGGATGCCCACAGGAAGGAGTTCTTTCACCTCTGCTGTGGAGCTTGGTGGTCGACGGTCTCATTACAGAAATTAGCCAGTCAGGAACATACATCCAAGGCTATGTAGATGACATAGCAATCTTGGTTATTGGTGAAAATTATGACACTGTCTCGGATATCATAAACAGAGATCTGAGACGTGTTAAAACATGGTGTGCAAGGGAAGGCCTCAACGTCAATCCCAACAAAACCACTATAGTTCCCTTTACAAGGAAAAGGAACTTAACAGCCCTGGAGAGGATATCCATGGACGACACCCGGTTGAATATCTCCACATCAGTAAAGTATCTTGGGAGTGATTCTTGATTAAAAGCTGACATGGAATGCACACCTGGATAATCTGATTCTTAAGGCAAAATGGGCGTTACTGGCAACCAGACGCTTTATTGGAACTACCTGGAGTCTCAAACCTCATATGGCTCTTTGGCCGTACTTAAAAACTCGGTGTTAGACATGGTGACATCGGTGAAGACACATACTTGGTGGAGAAAATCCTGGACCTCACAAGGGATACAGGCTTCTAACGTGCTAGGCGCAGGACACAGGGGCCACAATAAACCAAAGGTTGACGTGTAAGGAGGCCTCCTCCAAGGAGGAATCCACCCTAAAATAATCTAATTGTCACTAGAAGCACAGAGAAAAGGATCTATCTAGAGAGTCAACTGCTATGCAAAAAAAGTACTACACCACTAAGCGACCTTAGTAACCAGTGAGATTACTTTGCTAGATCTGCAGTAGGTCATTTTACATTACCATTTATAACCAATTTAAAAAATCCCTTGAACATTTTGTTCTTCAATTTTTAATAGAATACTGTGCACAGAACGACCCATTATTATTAAGTCCAAGATATAGACGAATGACTACAACAAATGTGTTGGAGTTTTACCATTATTTGTAAAAGGAGTCCATACAATATGACAGAAGAATCTTTAATACAAATTATTAAGAATATAGTTTATGTTTGTAACGTGAGTCGTTACAATAAAAAAAATAATTTAGTAAAATAAAAAATGGGCTTACGTAATTTTAATAAATTCAAAAATAAAAAATGCTCAATGTCTATAAAAACAATGAAGTGCAAGTATTTTATTTAAAAGATCATTTACTTCACCAATTTATCTCATTATTATCAATCACAACACTTGATTTCTAAAAAATAAACAATGTCAAAAATCTAACCTCAAATATGTTTTGTTTTTGTTTACTAAGTTACTCACACTTCATCTATGACTAGGTCTGTGACATTCAATCTATGGTCGTTTTGGGGGGGCCATTGCCACAATAGAATGAATCACTACTTTATTGAAGCCAAGTTTACCAATTAACAATTAATTTATTTTTACTCCAAAAAATCTTGAGGGGATACGCTTTGGCTGAGTTAGTACTAGATGTTAGTGAAACCATGGTATAAAATAATAAGTCAGTGCATTGCAACGAACAATTTAAAGAGTTTAATATTTCATGGTTATTTTCAATGCAGACATTTAAATTTCAAAAAAATACAAGAAACACAAAACTATAAGATTTAAACTTAAATAGACGCAATTTTACCGATGAAATAAACAAAAAAATATTGAATCTACAGGCAGATTAAAAAGTACTTTACAATAAAAAGTTTTATGAGCCCTAACATAAACTAGTATAAATGTTCCGAAAGTTCAATTTTGTGTGATATATATAATGTTTATAGATTAATACTTGCAATTTCGTGTATTTCCAATATTTCACAACGTTTTACTTCACTTAAACTGTCCTTCGAACCTTTCTTCATAAGCATATGTGCCGATTTCTTTAACACTTTATCCTTTTAAAACTACTTGATATAAAAAACGTTTTCAATACAACACAATGTCCATAAGTGCACCAATACAACACAATGTCCATCAGTGCACTATTACATTTTAAATATTTGTAAACTCAACAATTTTATAGATATGTAACGATATCTGCTTTAGAAAATTTGACTACATTAAAAAACATCCTACTCGCTTGACGATATAAGAAGAAAGAAGCATGCTAAGTTCTCTGACGTCACTTCCTTTCTGCATTGCTGCCAAATTGCCTTGTTTAGCCAACTCATACTTGTTGTTATTTTATATATCTCAATATCTATATGTATTACTTTTATTTAAAAATGAGTGAAATATTGTACTAATTATTATTTATTTCAATTCTATTGTCACTTTTATTTTATATGTTATCACTTAAACTGATTATATGTCTTTTAATTTAACATAGCCACTTTCTCGTCTGCATTGGCCACATATGTTACATCCATCAAAGATAGGCCACATATTTTAAAATGATTAATGGGCAGAAGACTATTAATTACATATAATTTAGTTATATGTGAATTTAGTTATATGTGAAAAAGAACAATTCAGTAGAAAACAAATTGAATTAATATTTTACTTTAATATTTTACACCCAGTTCAAAACATACATTTAAACTTTCCTTTTACTATTAAATAATATTAATTACCTGATTGCTTGTTCCCTTTGCGCTTTTCTGACTTCGGGCTTCATGTTACGTTTGGCCAAAATGTCTGATAGAGAAGCTCCTACAATAGCTCGTTGAAACTTTTGAGTTCTGCGTGTACGTTTCTTGGCTAATTCCTCTTCTTGGCCTTTCTTGTGTTTCCGTCTAACAAATAAGTATGTTTTATAAATAAATTGTGTATAGATATAATCACACATCATCTACACTCGATTCCACGTTCACCGTGCAGTACAGGTCTTACGGGAGAATAGACATGCTACTACCATTACAGGGAACATCACGTTTATTGTCATGCGGGTTGTGTCAAGTGACCGAGCATTGCATGGGAGTTGATGGTTTTTAGTTGGCTAGTATAGCCAGTGTAGGTGTATTATTATCCAACTTACAAAATGGGTAAATTGTTCATGTTTGTGGTATGGAAAATAGAAGACAGCAGTCAATTTATAGTTTCAACAATCTCTTTGCAAAGAATGCAGTTCTTGGATTTACTGGAACATACTTTCTCACAAACTTATAAAAACAACCCACTTTTTGGCAAAAAAACCCCCCAAAAATCAGTTATTATTATTAGCTAAACGAGAATTTTTAGAAAGATATGGTTTTTTGCTTATGGTAGGGTACGTTAAGGGCTACAAATTAGCCAAATTTTATCAAAATCGTTAGAGCCGTTTTTTATTAAAAAAATAATAACTAACTTTTTGGGGTTTTTTTTGCCAAAAAGGGGTTTTCCCAACAATTTTCAAAATCTTTTATTCGTGCATCTATACAGGTCTAATTGACATGTTAGGTGCAAATTTGTTCGAAATCGATCAAATAGTTTCTTTCTAGATTTGTATACATACAGACATTTTGTAAAAAACACTTTTTTGGACTCAAGGGGTCCCAAAACGGATATTTCCACAAAAATCTCAACATCGATTTTTTTTGCAACCACTCTACTTTCTCTACACTATAGTATAATAAGAAAGTAAAAAGTTAAAAAAAATTCAACATTCAATCATTCAAACAGTAACTTTACAACACCATACATATATTTAATATTATAATATTAATATTATTTGAGGAATGCAATTTCTTCTTCTTTTTTTAATTTTTCTTTAGAAAATCCACAAATTGTAGTGTTATAATTGAAATTAAATAAGTTCAGGATAATTAATAATTTAACTTTTTTTTAGTAAAGAAAATGGAAAAGATTTATAATAGACTGAAAGAAAAATGTATAAATTAACAGGCACAAATAACAATGTAAAAAACTGAAGCTTTGCTTCTTTTAATCAATAATCAATGAAAAACTATCTTAGTACAAGAATTAACATTAAGAAAATCTTTAATTGGTTGCCCAACTTGCAGTTAATACATAATAAAATTACTATATTTATCCATAACACCTTAACAACTATAATAGATGAGTTCTAATTGTTAGCATTGTGACACATGCAATCCATGTGATAGAGAGATATGATGAGATACAGTAGAGCGTCGATAATCCGAACGTCAATAATCCGAAACGTCAAAAATCCGAACGCGTTCTGAGACGGCCCCTGCAAAAATTTCGTTTTCGCAAATTACAATTATTGCGTCATTAAAAATTTCACAAAAATCTTCATCGCAGTTTGTCATTATTATCTCTTTTTAAACACTTCTTGATACATGCTCTCACACGCCCTCACTGCAGACTGGCTGTCAGTATTTTCACTGTCACGCTAATAAGCTGCTTTAGCGCTAGCAATAAACATACAGAAAGTTTATTCATTTCTCTTTGTGTAATCATTATAACAGTGTGTCGTACATACAGTAGTGTACTGTAGGCCTACATATTTTTTTTATTTTTAGGTTGTGCTAATTAAATGTACAAGTGAAAGTGATCTTTTAATTATGTACTGTACTGTAATTGAGAGTTACTGTACAAGTGTAATCATGTTGGCCCTAAGTATGTGCAGATTTGTCTAAATCATATTATGTAAGTAGTCTTACATACTGAATTGTAATTACATTACTGCTTGTACTGTTAGTAACCACTTTTATAAAGGGCATATATTTTAGCCTAAATGCTATTTTCTTGGTGGTTTTCAAAAATCCGAACAAAATGATAATCTGAACACCCCTCGGTCCCAATTAGTTCGGATTTTCGACGCTATACTGTATGTAAATTCATATAATAAAGAAACAAAGAGTGAAGGGTCTAGTAAGATAAGAGACGCAAAATCTAGTAATCAATAGTGAGTAAATTATATTTATATATGTATAAATAAATCAAAGACGCAAAACAAGTAAATTCTAATAACTTAAATATGTAGGCTTAAAGATAAAAATGCAAACTTTAATATGTAAAACTAAAAGCAGACTTAAAATTTAATAAATAAGAAAATACATTGGTAAACAAAAGTGTGTTATATACTTGTGTGAAATTGAAACATTGGTAAGAAGAACAGTGCATATTAAAATAAAGTATAACAGTATGAATAAAAAAGAAATCACATAATGAACAGCTACAATATATTTAACAGGTGTTTACAGTTGCATGTTAAAGTAAGCAGCGACGAAGTGCTAAAGGCGTTGTACGGCTTCACTCTGGCAAGAAATATGGCGACCGATAGTTGTGTCTAAGGTGGTGATCTACAGAGATTGTGAATTTTTTACTAAGTTTCATAGATTTTAATAGTCCAAGAGTTGGATTATGTGTGTGTAGTGTGTACAAAAAATTTGTGAATTGCATCGAGTGATTGCGAGGATGCAAGCAGATAAAGATTTGGTACCATGAGACCAACGTTTGCCAACGGTGAAATGGATTGTGTGTGATATAAATGAATAAACAGTGTTTTATGGGCCCATCGAAAAATACGCAAGTATAAAACTATATTTTTATGTAAATTGAACATTTTGGACAAATAGTAAACCTTGTAAATTTAATTTTATGCAAATTTAGATTTTTTTTAGTCTGCTGATATAATTCAAAATTTTGATAAGTTAAAATTAAATTGCGTCTTTTTTTTTTCAAAATAGGCTAAGATTGTTATAAGAGCTTTTGATTATGTGCTATGTTTATATGTATTCATTTTTGTTTTTTTGTTTAATAATTTCTAATATGTTGCAATAAACTTTGTTGCTCGTCGCGATGTCTTAGATCCCATTGATTGCCACAAATGTCCATGTAGCGAGTACTTTAGCAGTAACGAAACACACACCGGAAAATCAGAATTAAAGTAAAATGTTTTGTGTAAAGTACGATATGCATACTTATAAGATATGACACATGTGAGATTATTTAGCGGGAAAAATGCTTGCCATGTATGGTGCAAGGTTACGCTTTGCACTATGACATAGGATGGCAGGACAAAGCAATGTAGTCACAGATGAAGTCATATTGCATAGATGAATTATAAGTGAAGGATTGACAGATTTTTTAAAGATAAACAAAGTAAGTTTTTTGAGGTTAAGTGTTTGTTTTTTAATTTAAAGTAAAGTAGATTGAACAAAGAGCGTTTTTTATTGAAATTAAATAATAAAGTGAGGTTAAGCAAAGGATAATTTACATATAATCTTTTTATTAAATTGAACAATTTTTTATTTTTTAAACTTAGAATTTTTCTCGACACTTCATTATTTTTTTTAACAAGTTTATTTACAAATTTTATATAATTTTTTATAACGCTTAGCGGTATAAAATGGCGCCCTTTAACGCAGGGCTGTGAAACTAAAGCGAAGTGGACATTGTGGTAATTGTTGTGATATTTGAGATATTGTGACGAATGACTTGTATTTTCAATAAATTATTGAATATAATTTTGAAAGATGGCTAACAAAGTAGAAGATTTTAACGATTCAGGGTTGGATATGGATCAATCTATTAATTTAAGTATGCAGAATAAGGTAGAGGATTTAGAGATAAGTGAAACAACGAAAGATAGTGAAAGTGTAAATGAGTTTAGGTCAAAAGACAATTCAAAATATAAGGGGTTAGAAGCAATAATATGCTTTATGAAACAGATGAATAATAATTTGAGTAAATTTAGAGAAGAATTTGAAGTAAGTAGGGTAGAAAGCAAAGAAAGTAACAATAATTAATTTAATTGTTAAAATTGAAGAAAGTAAAGCAGAGATTAAAGAATGAAGTAAAAGTTTTGAAGAGGGTAAAATAGAGAGTAAACAAAGTAACAATAATTTAAGTGTTAAATTAGAAGAAAGCTATAATAGCTTAAGCATTAAATTTGAAGATTTAAGTGTAAAGTTTGAAGAGGGTAAAGAAAGTTTCAAGAAATTTGATACGAAACTAGATACGAAACTAGATAATCTTCAAATAGAAATGGAGGTTAAAGAGTGTAAAGTTTTAAAAACAGAAAGTGGCTTAAAATTTAGTGAAATTTCAAAAATTATAAATATGAACATAGAGAGTTAATTGATAACAACGAAGTAAATTAAACTAACAGATCTTTTGAAAATAAATTGGTAGAAATGAATGAGAGTGTGACCAGTAAAGTAAATGCAGTAGAAGTTTCAGAAGTTGAAATTGGAAATAAAGTTGATAACGTTTCGAGGGAATTAGAAATTAATGATAGGCTTAGTAGGTTTTGTTTTGTTTTTAAAGGCGAAAAACCTAGGTGGTTATCATCGCCTTGGCCTAGTAGTAATAGTTTGTTAGTAGAAGATAAAGAAGTAAGCAGTGATAACATGATAGTAAAGGATAGTTTAGGAGTTGAGAGTGACCAAATGGGTAAATTATTCGTAGTAGGTGATTTGAGTAATGTTGGATATGTTAAGGAATCAAGTGTTGAAAATGTAAGAAGGAGAAATGGTAAATTTAAAAATGCAAACGTAAATAGACCTAATTTTACGTAATTTAATTTAAAGTAAACTTAGAAGCATTGTTTGACTTATATTGCAGCGAAGATATGGAGAGTAATGTAGTAAACATTTTTGAAATAATGAAGAAAGATAGTAAGCAGAAGTCAAAGTGGGCGTATAGGTTAGGTTATAGTAGATTGACCATAGATGGAAATGTAACCAAAAGAAATAAACATAGGTTAGGCCTACATATTTTGAAGTTGAAGGCTAGAAGGCGTAAAAGGACTATGCGTAAGAGTGGTGTCAATGTAAAGTTTAGAAGACAAATAGCCTAGGTGTAAATAAGTTGTTTTTTAGAAATAAGTAATGAAGCAATAAGGAAGTTTGATTCTATAACGTACTAGGTTGAATTTTGAATAAGTAATTTGTTTCTGAATAATAATAAATGGTAATAAAAGCAATTTTAAATTAATACATTTTGGATTGAAGAAATGAATAATTTTTTTTTAAGGATGTTAATAAGTTTTTAATTTTAAATAACGAGTTTGAAAGGGGTTTAAGATGTTTTGATAGTAAGAAATAAAAGGTAATAAATAATAAAAAGGTTTTGTCTGAAAGAGGATTACTAGGAATTTTATAAAGTAAAGCTAGAAAAAGGAGTCTATGTCATGTCATCAAGAAATGGAATTGAAGCAAAATAAGTCTGTAAAAAATTAATTGGAGGTTATGTCTGTGAAGTTAAATTATGGTCGTCGGTAGTAAGAAGTTGGAAGTTATTTTTACAAAATGGAATTAATGTTGTCGTTATTTATGTGAGAAGTTTAAGGTTATGTCTACGTTATTGGAAGAAGTCTGCCAATAGGAAGTTTTATGATTATGTATCTGCGAGTTTTAAAAGGTGAATCGTCGTTTATTTATGAAGAAGTTGAAGTTAATTTGAGGTTAGATCAATTTTGCTGAAATGAAATGGATATTTGAAGGATAGAACTTTGTTTGAAGACAAATAAAATCGACAAAGACTCTAAAAGTTGGTGTTTACAGAAAGTTAAAGTTAAATAAACGGTATCAGTTAACTGACACAAACTTTCTCCCAACTTACTGTAGTCAAAATAATATTGTTTTTAATCATTTTATTTACTACTTTTTAGAACAAAACAAAAAAATAATATTCTACCTACGTCAATCGTATAAAAAACTTATTGTCCCAGGCGGGATTCGATCGCGCGACCTTTGAATTACTGGCTGTCCTCGCTACCGTTGTGCTACCCCGTGCGGCCGTCGCCGTGATGCTAGATTGACAACATAAACTTGTTTATTTTATAAAATTTCCCCATAATTATGAAACGCCGAAGTTTTGATAAAAGCGGGTGGTGTCATTTTGTTTGGCATCTTAAGCACTATAAATACTGAAAATTTGATCAAAATCGTTAGAGCCGTTTTTGAGAAATTTGCATTTTTGCCGTTTTTTGGGGTAAATTACCCTTAAAAATTAAAAATTCCAAAAAATGAAAAAAACGCCTGGAGATATTAGGGTTTAGTACCTACATACCAAATTTCATGAAAATCGGACCAATAGTGTCCCCTCTGGTCGTGTATACATACTGACACACTGACAGACAGACACCACGTTAAAAACACTTTTTTGGGTTCAGGGAGCACCAAAACAAAAAATTCCACTAAAAATATTTTTGGGTTCAGGGAGCACCAACACAGATAATTGCACTAAACAATTTTTTGGGGTTCTGGGAGCACCAAAACAGATAATTCAACTGAAAATTCAAATTCGAACATTTTTACGAAAACAATACTTTCTCCATATACTACGTATAGGGTGGAGAAAGTAAAAATTAAAAGAAATGTTATTTAAGAAAGAAAATTAATTAAAGAAAGTTTTAATAGATATTGGTTGATTAATTTAAAGAAGAGTTAATGAAAATTTTGAAGTATAGGCTAGGCCTAAATAAGTTAAAATTGCCCAATAATATGGATATTAAGAAATTTAAAAGGAGTGAAACAAATTTGGTAATTTAATAGAGTAAATATTTGGAAAATAGTTGATTGATAATGTTATGATTTTAAGGGTTATTCTCAAATTGTAGGGCAAATTTGTGTCTCTAGCCAATAAAATTAATATTAAACTGAAAATAAAAATGTGTTTTACTGTACCCGTACAACCCACTCTTATTGATAAAGATAGCATACAAAAATCATTAAAAAAATAGTTTGTTGTATTTAATTCAATTTTTTAATTCTGAAAAACGTCATTTCTGCAACTGTCGGTGTAGTATTGAACAAACCTTCCAGGACGTTTAAAAACAATTTATAAAGTAAATTAGTAGGTAAAACTTGGAATGAAATATTTACGTTTTAATATGTTCCGAACTTCTTTTAACTAATAATTACAAACAGAACATAAAGAAAGTGTGTGTCGGTCAATTCTCAAAGTCGCAGACGATCGATCGATATTTCCCGCCGTACTCGCAAATGATTTCGTAGAACGTGAAACGGAACGGTACAGTATCGATCTGAGTTGTTTTGTATTGCTATGCCGCTGTTTATTTCACCGATAAATTGAATGATTTTTCAATTTTGACGTATTTACAGGTAAATATCACTCCGTACCTTTATTAAGTGTCATTCAGGTAATGACGTCAATTATTACTTCAAACTACCTAGAATCACAGCAAGTCAGTTTAATCTTATTAGTACTTGAACCTAATCTTAAAACTCCTCGCTGCTTCTATAGGTTAGCCTCTAGTCCTGTTGTGGATTGGAAAACATCATTTCGGTAATCATCATTTCTGAAACGTTACCTGACATTACGAACCATTTCAGAAATGACTGTATTGATCGGTAACATTACCTGGATGATTATTGCACTGATTCTAGGTACAGTAGAGCATCGAAAATCCGAACTAATTGGGACCGAGCGGGGTTCGGATTATCAATTTGTTCGGATTTTTGAAAATAACCAAGAAAAGGCCATTTAGGCTAAAATATATGTCCTATAATCGATTAAAGTGGTTAAACAGTACAAGCAGTAATGTAATTACAATATAGTATGTAAGACTACTTACATATTATGATTTAGAAGAACCTGCACGTACACAGTAGGGCCAACATGATTACACTTGTAACTCTCAATTACAGTACAGTACATAATTAAAAGTTCAGTTGTACATTATAGTTAACACAAACGAAAAATAAAAAAAAATACTGTACTACACTACTGTATGTACGACACACTGTTATAATGATTACACAAAGAGAAATAAATGAACTATCTGTATGTATACTGCTAGCGCTAAAGCAGCTTATTAGCGTGACAGTGAAAATACATACAGCCAGTCTGTTGTGAGAGCAGGTATTAAGAAGTGTTTTAAAAGAGGTAATAATGTCAACTGCGATACAAATTTTTGTGAAATTTTTAACGACGCAATAATTGGAATTTGCAAAAACGAAAACGAAAATTTTGCAGGGGCTTCCTCAGAACGCTTCGGATTATTGACGTTCTACTGTATTGGTCAACCTTCTAACGGTGCGCACCGATTCCTCGTGGCAAGGTATTTTTGTTGAATATTATGTGCGTTTATGAAGTGTTTTTAATGCAATTCATGACGACCTGACCTTCAGAGAAGCCCGATGATGGAACATAGATTCCGAAACGCGTAGCTATAATATAAATACGAAGTCACACGACGGATATAGAAAGGTAAATATATAGTTTTTACTTTAATTTGTGACTTGGATATTGATAATACAATGTTCAATATATATTTATTATTATACTTTCATTAAGACTAGAGAGCTGGAAATTTGTACATTTATATAAAGTAAACTATATTTGTTTTTTTTTTGGTGCAGCCTACTGCTAAGGGGTGAAAATGTAACAACCCCTAAAACAATATAAATTAATTATTATACTCCCCATTAAGCTAGAGAGCTGGAAATTCGTACATTTTTTTCTTACAATACAGTTTAGAGCGTCGATAATCCGAAACGTCAAAAATCCGAACACGTTCTGAGGCAACCCCTGCAAAACTTTCATTTTCGTAAATTCCAATTATTAAATTTATTAATTATTAAACTATTAAATTGTCGTTAAAAATTTCACAAAAATCTTCATCGCAGTTTGACATTATTATCTCTTTTTAAACACTTCTTAATACCTGCTCTCCCACGCCCTCCGTCAGTATTTTCACTGTCACGCTAATAAGCTGCTTTAGCGCTAGCAGTAAACATACAGAAAGTTTATTCATTTCTCGTTGTGTAATCATTATAACAGTGTGTCGTACATACAGTAGTGTAGTACAGTATTTTTTTTATTTTTCGTTTGTGTTAACTATAATGTACAACTGAACTTTTAATTATGTACTGTACTGTAATTGAGAGTTACATGTGTAATCATGTTGGCCCTACTGTGTACGTGCAGGTTCATCTAAATCATAATATGTAAGTAGTCTTACATACTCATACCTGCCAACTTTGAAAAATCAGAATCAGTAAAAACTACGCGCAAGTAATTTTTACCCTTTTTTACGACACAACCTGTATATAGCCATTCCAATTACCAAAACCCTGTAATATGGGGAAAGGAAAACGAACCCACCTTAGTTTGCCTTAAATGTATACAAAAGTTTAATAAGATCCAAAATAGAATAGGCCTAGGCTATTGCTCTTTGTTAATAAAAATTATAAATAATTTGGTAATGTTTATGAGAGTATTAAAAATTTCAGTTAACTTAATATGCATGTTTATTAAAAATATAAAATTTTTTTGTTAAAACTATTTGTGTGAGGCAAAAATATCTAGGCTACATATGATTATTTTTACAATTGGATAAAAAAAAGCTGTTTAGTGTATCAATGATTATTGAATCATTTCAACATGCTGTTGGACCAAAGACATGGTAATTTCTAAAGTGGCAATGTCCTCAAATAAATAAACTTAAAAAGTTAGATAGCATTCATAATTAGACACAAAGGATTGAAACAGATGTCCGAATACAATTTGTGAATATTTTATGAACTATCGTTGTTGAAATATTATTTAAAATACAATGACGAAAGTTCGCAAAAGAATAGGATCTCCGAATATTATTAGCGCTAATTTTATAAAACGCCGGTATTAAAACGCAATTTAATATACAATAGCGTATATCCCCGAAAATAATCGATGACCGAATAGAATTTGTGCCAATTTTATGAACTATCATTGTTGAAATACGTACTATTACAATGATGAATGTACGCAAAAGAATACGAAGTCCGAATATTATTAACGCTAATTTTATAAAACGCCGGCATTGAAACGCAATTTAATACACATCAGCGTATGTCCGCGGAAATAATCGATGCCCGAATACAATTTATGAAAATTTGATGAACTATGGTTG
>JAGFPH010000279.1:164621-221312 GCA_018207615.1 Philaenus spumarius | reverse complement strand
AAAAAAAAAAAAAAAAACACAAAACAAACTTTATAACTAACATCAAACTACCGACGGTTGTCTTTCTCATAGTCTGAGAGTTGGAAGGTTCATTGGTACCAACCTATGAAATCTAAATGTATTGAATTGGACATAAATAAAAACTGTGAAGTTTTCTTTTTAAAACCATATATTGTACATTTTAGGAATATATCGAATAAGACTGTAAGAATCGATTCTAAACAGGCTTGCGTATTGTCCAAATCTATGACCAATTACAAGCTTTTACCGTAAATCCTGTAGAACAGCTGTTTTCAGAGTAACATGTGATTTGAAGACACAGTTTTAAACAGAATCGTCTGCTAAATTCAATGCCGTTATGATCTTCTTCATAAATGACTTCTGTGAGGAGTTGCAGACCGTTGAAAATGAGACAAAGTCTTGACAGTATACAGGGTTCATTGACGCGTGAATCACAGGTGATTTAGGTACAATTTTGAAACAGTGATTACGTATGTAAATATCTGTTCTACAAAAAAGTTGTAAATACAAAAATTATAGTTTAATTCATTACCTTTCCAACGGTACCGGTTTTATTACGATTAAATCATTTTAAGTGGATATAATTATCGATTATGCAAATTCTCGCAAAGGTTCGAGCGGGTTGCGTTGCCCCTGAGAGACTGCAGTCAAAACTTAAGTAACGTTATTTACATTAACCCTACAAGTGGTGAACGTAGCAATTTACGACTAATATGCTGTTCTGTCAGTGGCAGAGTCATAATTCACGACGCATTAAACAGCTGTTGGAAATCTACTGATTTCTAATCAACCACTAAGCGTATACAGCAATGAGATTCACACATAGTTCGACTCAGAAGACCCTCTTCTATCTTTCAGTATCGATTTTATAATGTGACTTTTAGTTTATTATTTTTGCTGGTTGTAAAGTAAGAGCATTCCGAAGGCCGCGCCATTTTCAAACTAGACACTACGCATCAGGTCGTTGTCAAGTTACTGGCGTTGTTGTTTTGTTTTTGGGTCATTCCATGTCAAGTCAACATACAGTGATTTGCCATGACCTTTTCCAATTTCAATGAAATTTTGCAGGGAGGTTGCTTTTATGTAGAATAAGAAAAATACCAAATTTTATTAAATTATCTCTATAGGTTAATGAGTTATGACTTCATGAAATTCCCAAAAACGAGCCAAAAATGCATGTACTTGAAAACTTTAAACTTAAATTGCGCCTCTCCTAGTAAAGATACACAGCTGGAAAAAAATAATTTCAAAGCATTTTTCATGGCCTCTAGTATGACATACAACACAATATAATAAAAGAGGAAAATTATTTTTTCAAAAACAATTAACATTTTTTATTTTGAATTTTTCAAAATGCGCCGGTTTTAAAAATTTGAAAAAAAATTAGAATTAACCTCTATATACTTCTAAACATATAGTGTAAATTAAAACTTGTGATCATAATGGGTTCTAATAAAAAACTTATTTTGAAATCTGTCTGACAGCGAAATTTTCTGGCAAAGTTTAAAATAAATTATTTTAATGCGCAAAATACTTTTCAGAATCTTATTAAACTTGAAAATCTATAACCAGTTTATAAAAATACTTTTTATATCAATCTCAACATGACTTGTTTGAACTTGAAAAGGCTATTATTATTATTCTCAATAGATGTCTGATAAAACACACAGCAGGCTTAACAAAAGTAATCACCGAGTAAAAGACAAAAAAAAACTGAGGAATGTGGTAGATTGAATGTTAAAAGGGTTTGCAAATTTACCAAGAGAGGCTAAAGTTTGTGATTCATGCAGAAAAACACTCTCATCTTCAAAAAATTATCAAAGAGAAAGTGAAATTGGTGCGGCTGGCCACTGTGACCCAGGCTTTTCAACTCCATCGGAAAAAGTGAGTACGTTAAATGCGGTTGGCAACTTTGATCCAGATCGCCATAACTTGTCATCGCCATTAGCAGTAGTGAATACATTAAATGCTTCTCTCCATGAGTTAGGTGAGTCACCTATTGATAAACGAAAGTTGGGTACGTAGATCTAAAACTTATTCTTCAACTAAAATTTAAAAAATCAATTCTGCGTTGAAAAAAAAAACTTTCACTAATGTTAAAGAGCCATCTGATGACGAGGCTGAGGCATCCTTGAAGGTTCACTTTCAAATGATTCATCAACTGAAAAAGTAACTGCATTACAAGTCCAACTTCGAATCAAGGAAATCAGTGGTTATGGAACCATAATATATGAGAATGAGTGGTGGTTGGCATATGTTTTGGCGAAAGAAGAAGCAGCTGATGAGGTCAAGATTTGTTTCTTACACCCAGCTGGTACATCAGCTTCTTTCTCTTATCCTATAAGACAAGATGTGTTATGACTTCCAGCAAATCATGTCTTATGTAAAGTAAAAAAGCCCCAAGTTTTATATCAAAAAATAGATTTGAAGTACAGTGTAATACCAGAGTTATAAGCAGTCTTCCGCAAGAAAGTAGAAAAAGTTTGAATAGTAGTTATACAACTAAATTAAAACCTATGCCTTCTGTAAAGAGAAATTGCAATCGGCATGTGAATCCAGTTAAAGTAAACCAAAACTTAAGAAATGTAATTCAAAACAAAGGAAAGAAACTAAAGAAAATAATAATTGTGGGCGACAGCCATGCTAGGAATATTGCTAAGGAGCTAGGAAACATGGTTGATAAAAATTATGAAGTTTTGGGATATGTGTATTCAGGTGCTAATATAGCACAAGTAGCTGAGAAGGCACAAAGCATTGGAGGAAAACTTACAAAGGATGATGTTTTGATTTTTTTCGGAGGATCAAATGATGTTGCACTGGGTAGTAATTACGGTTATAATATTAAGGATGCTTTGGAGAAAGTCCTTCCAATTTCTTTTCAATCAAAAGTTATCATTAACACTATCCCAAGCCCACCGAATGCTTTGTTGAGAAGTCATCTAGTAAACAATGCAAATAAAATTATGCACAAGCACATTAATTCAAGCACTAACAAGAATGTGCATAATGTTTGCATTAACTTTATAGATGATAGAGTGTCATCTTATGACTTTACATTGAGTGGCCATCTAAACAGGCATGGCAAGGCGGTGGTGTGCAGTAGACTGATGGAATTGCTGGAAAAAAAAGTAAACAAGTTCAGGAAGAAGACAGCCCTAGAGATGTGGTTGGAATCAGCAAAGGAGCAGGAAGCAAAGAAACAATTAAATATACAAAGTGCAAATAGTGTATGGCAGAAGAATAATAGACAAAAAACACTGCTTGAAAAATGGCTAATAACAGGAAAGACGAATGCAGCAAGCAATAAACAAGAGTGTATTTGACGAAAAGAATATTAAAAGTGAGCTAGGTAGATTCAGGTTATTTAAAAATCTAAGCTTGATAATGCATTATAATATACAGGGTCTAAATTCACACAAAATCTCTGAGCTAAATCTATATCTGTCTCAATCTAATTTAATAATCAAAGTAATTTCAGTAAATGAGCACTGGCTTGACAACAGTGGTATTAATATTCTGAATACAATTAATAACTTTAATCTGGCAGTCTTCTATGCCAGAAAAAACTTTCTGAGAGGGGGTTCTTGTCTGTTGGTGGAGCGGAGTTGTAGATATAAGGTTGTACATGATTTTTCGGGTCTAAATGAAGATCTAGTATTTGAGAGTTCAGCTGTGGAGCTCTTAGATTACAACTCAATTGTTGTATCTATTTATACAATTCCTGACTATAATACAAAAAAAATGTTTCTCTCTAAATTTGAGAAACTTCTTTATATTTTGCAAAAAAGTTTAAAAAGTAAATCAGTCTTTATTGCTGGAGACTTCAATGTAGATGTCCTAGAAAGTAGTATATTTTCCTATAAATTTAAAGAAATAATTGAATGTAGTGGATTCCTATTGCAGTTTAATGAGCCGACCAGACCGACTCGGCATTCTGGGTCTTGTCTGGACAACATTGTTACCGGGAGGAAGTATAGTGTTAAGTTTAGGTTGAATACTGATCTGGGACTGTCAGAAAATACTGCTGTCTTCTTAAATCTCCCGTTTCAAGGGGGAATTGAACCTATAAGAAAAAAGTGTACCTTAACTAATGTTAGAATATTTTCTGAGGTGGGAATGAAGGAGTTCGTTAATTGTTTGAATCAAGATAATAATTTTATTTTTGATCCAAGTGTGAGTGTAAATGCAAACTATGATGACTTTTTAAAAAAATTTTTAATGACGTTAAATAGTGTTTTCCCTCCAAAGACTTTCAGACATATGCCTAAAACAAAACCAGTTGTTTTGAACTGGGTCACACAAGGTATAAAGATTTCAAGTAAAAGAAAGCGTGAATTGCATTGGGAAACGAAATCAAATAAGAATATACATTTTTTAAGCTATGTGAAATTATATAAAAGTATTTTTAAGAGGGTAGTTATAACTGCTAAAAAAATGGCGAACAGTGTATACATTGATCAATCAGTAAACAAATCGAAGGCCGCTTGGAATGTTGTTAATAAAGAACTCCATCAAAATAGTTTTAAAATAAATAACGGAATTATTTTGAAAGATAAAAATGATACCAAAATAACTCACCCGGTTGATGTAGCTAAAACACTAAATGAATTTTTTTCAAACATAGCACATAACACTAAGGTAGAAAAAGCCACCGCTATAGGAGTTCATTGGTCTGTAAAAGATATTTGTGCTAAGAATAGTGTATCACTCTGTAATTTTGAACTTACAACTGGAAAGGAAATAAAAAAAATTATCGGGTCTCTGAAAAACAAGAATTCGGTTGGATGGGATGAAATACCTATAAAGTTGATCAAATCCTCTGTAGATATAATTTCTGAGCCTCTAGCATTAATTATCAACCAGTGTTTGAAAGAAGGTATTTTTCCGGATAAACTTAAATATGCGCAAATTTCGCCAGTTTTTAAGAAAGGCTTAAGGACAAATATAAATAATTATCGTCCTATTTCTGTGTTAAGCAACTTTTCAAAAATTTTTGAAAAAATTGTAAATTTTAGGATAGTGAACTTCTTTGAAACTAATAACTTATTTTATGATAAACAATTTGGGTTTCGGAGGGGTGTGAGCACGGCTTCAGCTCTCATACAGTTCACAAATGAGGTCTTGGAGGCGCTGGATGGGTCGCGGGCCTCAGCCGGGATATTCTGTGACTTGTCCAAGGCATTCGACTGCGTTGATCATTCTTTGTTACTGTCTAAATTGAAGGATTATGGAATGGGAGGAAGTTGTCTTTCTTTGGTAGAGTCATACTTTTTGAACAGGAAACAGAGAACTATAATATTATCTAACAGTAAGAAACATAAGTCTGAATGGAAAGATATTACCATTGGAGTACCTCAAGGGTCAATTTTGGGTCCTCTTTTCTGTTTGATTTACATTAACGATCTTCCCAAAGCAATAAATAAAGAATTGATTTTGTTTGCTGATGATACGACCGCTATAGTAAAAAATGATTCCAGTACAGAGTTACTTACATCTCTTTCTGAGGTGACAAAGCTTATAGAAGATTGGTTTAAGAAAAACGGTCTAAAACTGAATCTTGACAAAACTCAAGTCATCAAATTTTCGGTCAGAAACACAGTGGTAGAAAGTAACTTCCCAAATTTGGTATACTCACACAAATTTCTGGGAGTTCAGTTTGATGCAAATTTCAGCTGGAAGGGACATTTGGACAACATCCAAAAAAAGATTAGATCAATATCTTTTGTATTTTTGCACTTGAGAGATTGTGTTCCTTTGGAAACTATTAAAGTAGTGTATTATGCGTATGTAGAATCAATTCTGAGATATAGCATTGTTTTGTGGGGACAGGCGACTAACATTGGTGCGGTTTTCAGATTGCAAAAAAGGGTTTTACGTATCATGACCAATTCCCACCCACAAAGCTCTTGTAAAACACATTTTAAAAACTTAAAAATTTTAACACTGATAGGAATATATATTTATGAAACTTTGAGTTATGTACACTCTATAAAGAATGAATTACCGGACTTATACAGATTCCAACACAATTATAGTACACGGAATGGATATGGTTTTAGATTACCTAACCATCGTTTAACTCTGTATGAAAAAAGCCCTTTATAAGCAGGATTGAAATTGTACAATGCATTACCTAGTTCTTATAAGTCCATGGGCGTAAAATTATTTAAGGAAAAACTAAAGAGTGAGCTTATTAACAGAGCTTTCTATTCATTAAAGGAATATTTTGACAGTCCCTTATTTGTATGACCAGTTTGTTTGGAACTGATTTTCCTCTTCTTGATGGTAATTGTTCATTTTTACTATGTCTAACTTGTATTGTGTTCTACTATTTTTGACTGTACTAGTTTCATGTATCTGATTCTATGTTTGTATAAGTGACGATGCACCTGTTTTGTATGTACATAAACATAAAAAAATGTATTGTGCAAATAAAGAATGTCTATGTCTATGTCTATGTCTAAATCCAGTGATCCCAGCGGGAAGAGTTTACAACTTCAATGAACAAGAGACAAGTAAAATAGCTAAAGCATAATGACTACATAAATGATTTGTAATGTTATGAAAGTCCAACACAGAAGTTTTTGTAAATATAGATTTAAGGTGAGTCTTATAAAAATAAATTATGAGTAAATGTTATATTATAGTTTCATGGATTTTAAGTATAATTTTTCTTGAGATACCTATGCAAGCCTATTTATGAAGAAAGTTTTATATTAGAACCCATTGTGATCCCAAGTTTAAATTTACAATATATGTTTATAAGTATATAAAGGTTAATTCTAATTTTTTTCAAATTAAAAAAAAATTAAAAATCAAAAATTTTAGTTGATTTTGAAAAATAATTTTCTTCCTCTTAGACTATATTGTGTTTGTATGCCATATTAAAGGCAATGAAAAATGCTTTGAAATTACATTTATTCCAGCTCTGTATCTTCAGTAGGAGAGGCACAATTTAAGTTTTTGAGTATGTGCGTTTTTGGGAATTTCATGTAGTTATAACTCACTAACCAATAGAGATAAATTAATAAAATTTTGTATTTTTCTTATTCTACATAAAGGTAACCTCCCTGCCAAATTTTATTGATTTCTGAGATTGTCAGGTTCAAAATGTGTTAAAACTGTGTTGATTTGACATGGAATGACCCTTTTGTAACCTAAAATGAATCGTGATGAACTTTGTTCAAGTGATATAAGAGAAATAATATCCATAAACTGCAGCATTTTTGGAGACCTACAAAGGCTGGAAGAAAGAGGCAAGCCTCATCAAAGTGATTCTGACTAGTTTTGTGCCTCGGTACATATTTTCGGATTTTGGGCTAGGCCCCCCTATAACTTTTTTTTACATAAGACTGTAAAAACTATACATTTTTTAATTCCTATCTAAATTTGGAACATTTTGTATATAGGCCTAATGGTTTTTGAATATAATATTTTTTTATAGTATACTTAAATTGTGCAAAAAGTGAAAAATAATTTGTAAAAACCTGAATTTTTACGTTTTACACACTAGATCCAAATAAAAAAAAGGTAGGCCCCTAAATAAATGTTATATTTGTATCATTTAATAGAGTACTTTATTCTCAAAACAATGATATCAAAAAGTCCATATTTGTACCATATTGTATATTTATTATGATTTTTTGAAAAAGTTACTGCAAATAGTGCCAAAACCCCAAACTTGCCATTTGAAAGTTGTACTTAACTACTTGTAAGGTTAAACTACAAACTAGGGATATTCGATACTCAAATAAATCTGATATGTAGGCTATACCAAGGGCCAAATGTAGGCCTAGGCCTATTCAATCCATTTTCAATCAATGAAAATAAAAAAATAGCCTGAAGTTCCCAACTTACAGTCTCTGGCCACAGTCTGGTTCCAATTTGTAAAGATGTGTAGGTAACATCAATTAAATTGTTTTGTACAGGCTAACAGAAATGCAAGCATTAAAAAAAATGGCCGTAGGCCCCTATTTCTAACTTAGACTTTGGCGCGAATTTACTATACAACCCTACACCAACAGAAATGCAAATAAAAATATAGCCTGAAGTTCCAACTTATAGACTTTAGTCACAGTAGGCCTATGTTTACCTGTATTCTACATTTAACTACAGAATGTAAAACAAGGTCGTCTGCAAAAAATATCAGCCGAGGGTTGTGTAGACTGTAGTAAATTTACACAGTCTTAAATCATAAATGTTTACCAGTAGTAGCCTAGGCCTATCAACAATGCAATGTGCTTAGGTTGGCAACACTAGCCTACAGTACTGTTTCCTAAAAAAGGTTGTATTTGCAAACATAAGACAGCTGGGTGTACTAAGTAAATTTACGACGTAGGCTAATCGCAGTAAGTTCTTAGTTCATAAAAAATTAGGTAGCCTAGATGACAACAATTAACTTTCCTTTAGCGTTTTGGGCAAGAGAAGTAGGCTATAATAATGTAATTTCGCTAAACTTTCTTCCATTTCAATATAAGATACCTAGGCCTAATATGCAATAGGCTATAAAGTAGTTAACTACACATAGGCCTACCTTAGATAAATCAGGTATAAAATACCTTTTAATATACAAATTAGATTGTTACTTTATAATTAAAATGACAAAATAGGCTAAGGCTGTTTAAAAATTATTTGTTTAACACAACTTACATTATTCTGACATAGGCTAGGCTTTGGCTACTTTATTAGTCGTTAAACTTACTTGATAACGCTACATTTCTAACAGTGAAATGCTTGAATTGTAAGATAGATAAAATACAGAAAATGAGAGTCGTGTCACTTATGAGATAAACCAACAAATATAAATTAACAGTAGGCCTATAAATATCTATTACTACTTGCCTTTCCATCACATTTAACCATTGTTTTCCCATGCCCGGGATAGATTTTATAGCCACTGTAGGCACACAAACCGATCCTGAAAATAAAATCATTACAATTAATATATTTAGTAACCAAATTTACTAGAATTAAGCACATAAAACATATAAATAAAAAGATTTAAATGGATAAAACTTACTTCATGTTGGCTTCGTTAACCTAACTGTAGTAAAGAAACGGAAATGGAATATGGATGGAATATTTTATGTTTTGTACTTTCCTCTTCCTCTGTTTGATTTTGCTTTTTGGAACTTTAAACTGTAGATTCAAAGAACTATTTAGCGGAGGTGTAACATCTATGATCCTATACAATGTTTTGATTGGAACTGAAATGAAATTAATATTTTTATAATCAAATTAGTATATTGACTAAAACCCCATAATCAAAGCTAAAACATAATACTTTCATAAAATTTTTATTTAGACTCTATTCATGTTATACTAAATACATTTATTAGTTTTATATATGTGGTAAATCTTGGTATACATTTAAAATCATGAAGCCTACTTATAAGAGGTACACAAAATACAAGCATAATTATAATTTCATCTATTTATCAGTTAAAAAAATGTAATAATTATGCAATGACATGTTGTGCTTAAGGTATGTCAATTAAAATTATTACAAAAATTATAAACAATTATAATATTTTACAGGACATGTATACATTACTCATATAGTACAATTATTTTTTAGGAGAACCTTCAGCTGACAAAAAAACAATACCACAGCCACTGTTTAGTTTTAGTCAGCTGTGCTTAAATTTGCATAGTATAGTTGCTATTGCTTTATTTGCTTTTGGTTAGTTGTTTTCTTAGCCCTTAGCTTGGTATTTACTCTCTTTGGATTATTGTATTATTATCACTAGATTGACTGAATTTCTCGTTCCTGGTCTTGATTCTTAGTTTCAGATTCCGTACCAGAAACTAAGTTCAGTTGTGTTTCATAAATGGTATGTTTTTGAATTAGCTTAACATTAATTTCAAAGTAGGTCTAGTAGTAAGACAGTGATACACTTTTTAAAATTTAAAATCCAAAATTTATAATTTTGATTAGACCTAAATTAGCTTAGTAGGCTATAAGGTATAAATTTACTTAAACTTGTCAATCGATTTCTAAGGGAATTTGATATAATATGTAAGAACACATATAACTGATTGTAAAAACAACAAAAATATTCCTGGGAAATAATATTTGTAGGAGTTATGAAAGAAATAAAAGCTGAAATTATATAGGTTAAGTTTCGACTTTTCCGCAATATTTCACGTAATTATAACAAAATAAATCACTCACATACACAAAACACGTAATAATTAAATAAACTAAACTATATTAACCCCAAAAGTATCCACAAAGCAAGAAAATTTGAAAATAATGTAACAAAACGTAAATTACGAAAACAATAACATCGAACAATAGAAACTACAGTATAACTGCGTATTTAAAATGGAATTTCATCAACGTTGCCAAATGGAACAATAGGTTATTGTACTGAATAAGGTGAATAAATCTCTATTTGAAACCTGTGTACTACTAAACAGCTGACCGCTGGTCAGAATCTCATTGGTTCTGTAATTAATAAGCCGAGCCTATAACGGACTGTAACGATATTAAATATTAACGATATTAATAGTATGATTATAATATTTTGTCGTTATTATCACATTATATAATTAGAATAAAAAAAAACCTGAAGGTACTAACCTATCCCTACTATTTATAGCCCGTCTCAACTTAAGTTGAGGCAAGGAGGGTGCGTAATTAGGGTCGGTCTCAACCATCATAAAACTGACCCTTATTAATGCCGCTCGAGTGAACCTGTAGGACACTCTAGTATAAAATTGCAATTCAGTATATCTTAAGTCAAAATGAAAAAACGATATCATATTTCGTTTCATGATACTTTCCTGATAATTTTGATACCCTACCAAATTTGATTACATTTGGCCAACTTTGAGCTGTACTAGCATTATAAACTTTCTTAGTTGAATTAACATTACTAATATGGTTTACAACAATAAAGCCACAAAAATGTACTAGAGAAGTTCATATTTAAATCTATACTAATATTATAAAGAGGTAAAGTTAGTTTGTTTCTTTGTATGTAGGGGGTAATCTCTGGCATTACTTGAACCGATTGAAAAAATAGTTTTACTAATAAAAAGCTACACTATCCCTGAGTAACATAAGTTAGGCTATAATTAATTTTGATAAAAACTTTTTTTATTTCAATATATGTAAATTTAGTCGGGAAAATTCTTAGGTTAGGCCTAGAATAATAAACCAACACATGTATTTACATTTATTACCATAGCAACCAATTGAATAAAAAAACAGATAATATAGCTGTTTGCTCCAATTAACAGCTGATTTCAAAATTTGAAGCAATTATTTTTGTATTTCTAGCTTTGAGGTTAGAGTTTTATAGTGTAGACCTGAGCCTAGCTGGTTCTTTTAACAATTATTATAACTGCTGTTATCAAATATAAGAAATAATTTGATTTGAATATTTATCATTATTTACCATCTTAGTTTTGAGGTTATTATTAATCCTACACCTTTATTATAAATAAAACATAACATATGTTTGTAGAAGGTTCCATTGGGGGTTGGCATGCGGAGCACGCATTGGTCTCCCCTAGTATGTAATAAATAATCATTATTTGAGCCAAAAAAACTCGATACTCTATCGTTATTTACCATAATACCTACAAACAATTGTGTCTTTGAACCATGTTAATTGGCCGACTTCCCTGTCCGACATATTGAATCTGATTCCCATAAGAGCAATGCTACAAAATAAGTAATTTTTTCTGATAATTCGTGGAATAAATTTTAAAATGTGGTTTCATTTTGAAGTACTGTCATATGCGGATGTTGATTGCTAAATAAATTTTCAAAAACTGTTTTATTGTTTTCATAAAGGTATGAAATAAGTAGTAAAAAATAGTAAACTTTTTTACTCAGTTGCAAAAAGAGATATTGCACGAAACCTTAGCAATCAACACCCACAATCTATTTTACTTTAAGAAAAAAATACAGCTTTATTTTTTTGACAAAAACAACACAAAAATATGCCTAATAGTCAAGGCATGTTTTGGTTATTTAACATTGAAATTGGTACCCAACTTCGCCGTTTTGAATGTAGGGAGCCGAGCCCTAAAGTGTTGTAATTGTTTTTTTTTTGTCAATACAACAAATTTGTATTTATAAATGATAAGGCTGTATTGATATTGCATTAATTAACATATAATAACAATTATCAAGTTTATTAATAATTCATTAGGTTTATTCTTATCAATATTCTTATCATCACTCACATTAGTAAACACCTCTAATTCAGGAAACATAATTGACACAGGATGTCTAAAACAGTTACAACACTTTAAGTCGGCCGATTAAGATGGGACAAACACACAATTGTTTGTATTATGATAAATAACTATACAGTATCGAATTTTTTGTCAAATAATGATTATTTATTACATTTTTAATATGAACTTCTTTCTCTAGTACATTTGTGTGGCTTTATTGTTGTAAACCGTATTAGTAATGTTGATTCAACTAAGAAAGTTTATAATGCTAGTACAGCTCAAAGTTGGCCAAATGTAATCAAATTTGGTATTCAAAATTATCTAGAAAATATCATGAAACGAAATATGATATCGTTTTTTCATTTTGACTTAAGACATACTGAATTGCAATTTTATACTAGAGTGTCCCTACAGGTTCATCATTATTATCACATTATATAATTATAGAATAAAAAAAAACCTGAAGGTACTAACCTATACTATTTAGTTAGCCTACAGTATGTTGCCGATAACAGTATGATTATATTTCGTCATTATCATCACATTATATAATTACAATTAAAAAAAAACCTGAAGGTACTAACCTATACAAGTCACAGTATGTTTACTTAGTTGAGTTTCCTAAACTGTTTGTTTCTACACAAAAAAGAACAAGAACAATCCGGCAACGCTGGGAGAATGGTGAGAAAAACATGTCGGCACTTTACAATGTAAATTTTGATTTGAAAGTTTTTAATGTTGTACGTGTTGAAGATGGTTAAATATTCTTTTCCCGGCATCAGTGAAGTGTATACATACTATATTTATTAAGAAACAAGTTCCAAGGTTTCTGTATTTATAGTAGTTTTGATTGACAAGTTAAAGTAAACAAATACCGGCTATAATTAATTATTCTCAATAGTTCAAGGGCCACATTCTAAAAACTGGGCGTAAGTTTACTATTTGACCCTCGGCTGATATTTTTGCAAACGACGATGACATTGTTTTACATTCTACTGTTAAATGTTGAATACATGTAAACATACTGTGACTAAAGGCTATAAGATAGATCTTTAGGCTATTTTTTTTTTTATTATTCTTACATTTCTGTTGCCATAGGACAGCCGATTGTCGAATTTAGTAAATTTCCGCCGGATTGTATACAACCTCGGCCTATAAACATATTTGGCGTACATCCACACTCCAGATAGGCGAATATTTCTGTTGTGCAAAACAACTTAATTGATGTTAGAATTGTATAGCCTACATGTTAACAATAAGGAAACATACTATGATTAGCCTATAAAGGCTACTGTAAGTTAGAATTCATGCTATTGTTTTTAATACTTTCATTTTAAAATCCATAAGTTAGCAACCTAACCTTTGAATCACCTGAAGTGTGGATGAGTACTTTCACCTGTTATGAGCACGGAAATAATATCACTGAATCCTTACATCACTACTTTTTAAGATTAATGGGTTTGTTAGGGAACTTTTTTTTTTTAAATAGAGAAATTTTCTGTTTTAATTATAAAAATCTAAAAAAAAATTTTTAATTATAAAAATAGGCATAATGTACGGTAAATCTACTTTGTTCTCATCCTATCCAATTCTGAAAGTTCAAGTGGAACAAACAATAACCACACTGATACATTAAGACTCACTAAAACATTGATATGGTGGAATACAACTTTGTTACGATAGGTTTTAAAATATATTAAATTCAGTAAATATTGGGCATTCCGTATAAAAAATAATTTGTTCCATTTTTTGTATTTAGGCTATAATTTATTTCAAAAGATATTGGGTTGGGTTAAGCTGGGTTTGGAGTAGTTTTTATTTTATCAAGTTTATAGGCTACAAATATTTCTTAAAATAAACTGTATCAAGGTTTGGTATAGGTGGTAGGCCTACTGTAAAATTGATCTACTTAATTTTTATGTATTTTGTTCTTAATAACCTTATTTGGAAAATTTTTAATTAATGTTCTAGCAAGATTGTTGATCTTGATTGTAGTTTTTATCGTATGTAAAGTCCTTTATTTAAAAAATTGTTTTCGATGCTATACTTTGTTTAAAATAGCTTTCTGGGTTACATAGAAATTATTGTTGTAAATTATCATATTAAAATAACGTAGGCTAACTTAAATTAGCCTAAATCAGAGACAGTTAAACTCCGTTTTGAAACGGTAAAGATTAAAAGATTCAATTTGCTGTATAATCTTTGTTACTTGTGTTGTTGCCAGATACCAGAAATATACGAACTTTTTAAATGTTGTTACTTTCTATCAATCTTTTTACACAATTTTTGTTTACAGAGCTTGTAGTAAGTGACACAGTCACAGCTGAAAGTTGATTTCTTTGTGACAGCAGTTTAAAAAAAGGTAAGCATATCTGTTATTTAAGTAGAAACTATAGGTCAACCTATCACACTTATGAAGTACTGCACACTCTGTCATCCGGAATAATAGTTATTCAGATAATGAAAAATTTAACATAGCCGTAACAGCCTGAGTCTGTACTAATTAGATTAAACCTAACACAGGTATTGCAGTTGTAGGCCTACTTGTATTTCTACTGTAATATGTACTTCCTACATTTACATCTATTGTAAAATGTTAGTTATTTATTTAAAAAAAATATATCTTTTTTTACTGTGTACTGTATGATATGTAATAAAATGCATACTTGTTTGACATTTTGTGATAAACTAAATAGGCTTTTGCTTAATTTGAGGAAATAGGCCCATATGAAAAAAATAATTTTTCATTGAGATTTTTTTTACATTTTTCAATAAATTAATGGTAGGCCAAAATAGCTTCCTCTAGAAGTTGTAACATGCATTTCCCTGAACTGAAAGGTAGGAAGATATATTTGGTTAGATTAATATTTACATTCGAAAATAGTTTAAACAAGATATGAACGGAGTTTTGTGTTCCGTAAATATATTTTAACCCTAGAACCGGCGGCTTTAACGAAAATGGATTTTTTGGGGTGTGTAAGCATTTTTTTCAAAAAATCGCCAAAAAATAGTATATATGAACCCCAATCCAAAAGTGTTCTATAGCTTTTTTTGTAGAGAAAGGTTAAAATAATTTATGCCAGTAAAAAATGATAGATGTTAAATTTACAAATTTATTAGCTCAAGAAACAAAAAATGTTCAGTTACGAAAAATAAAAGTTCAACGTTAGGTCTACATAAAAAGTAGTAAACATTTTTTGTATTTTTTTTTCCATAAATGTAAAAAAGTTTTGTAATTTAGTTCTAAATAGAACTGTATAAAAACATTTATTAATTTCAAATTTATTATTTTGTAAACACCAGTTTTTATGTTCTGACTACAAGGGTGCTAACAAAAGTAGGCCTGGTTTGAAACGAAATTGAGGAAAAAGTGTAGAGAATTCAAAGAATTGAAGTGTATAGCCTACTTTTAAATTGTTATTTCATTAAAGTATTTGAGTTCGCTTTACTTGAATCACAAAATGAGATGAAACAAATGAAACCTCGTGTGGACAAAGGAAATTTAAAAAAATGACCGTTAAAACAGCCGTGTTTTGCGAACTCAAGCGGTAGTATGAATTCTGTGCAAGTCTGTACTTTCAACTGCTATTTGAAAAAAATCTAAAACCTCAAATATAGTGTGCTTTACACCAAATGAAGATTGAACTTTGGTCTATAAATAGATATCAAAAAGTCTATTGAAATAATTTGAATTATAAAAGATATCTCGAACGCAAAATGTGCTGTTTTATTGGTTGAAATCTGCTCAATTGCAAAGGTTTACAGACAATTCCATTGGAACTATGCAAGTGACTTTTGATTTGATGGCAGTTTTAGAAAGTTAATATCTTACCGAATCAAAAGGTACATTACTGTCAAAATATCCCGGTCGAGCGCATCAGCTTTAGAGAAGTGACAAAATAGAGCATATAATTGCTTTGTATTTCACGCTCGGCAAAACGTTTACAGAAAACTAAAATTTTAAAACGATGATTACATATGTAAATATACGTTTTAGAAAGAAATGTTAAATACAAAAATTAAAGTTTGAAACATTACCTTTCCAATGGTGTTTTTCTTTCTGAGATTGGAAGATTTTTAGTGGGTCAAATATTCAATACAATCACGCGTTACAAATGTGTTGTCATGATCGCACGTTTCGTGCGATCTGCCGGTTCCAGGGTTAAAATAGTAACTGCTACTCATAAATGGGTGTTAGCTAACTTAATTACAGTTTTTAAAACTTGCAGTTCAAAATAGATTTCTTTTTAAATAGTCGTCAATTCGATTCACCCCCTCTATATTTAATTTCATTTATTTATCTTGTAAACAATACAATTGCATATAAGATATGTCACATAACTCCATTTGTGTTGGCACCAAAACATATAACTTCTTTACAAAATTTAAATAACATAAAAATAGACACTTTGATAAAATAGATAGATTTAGAATAGCAAGGTCACGGCAATGCTGGAAGGAGTCTCACATACAATTTTATTTTGCACACTAAATAAATAACTTTTAATTCAAATTTATAAAATGACTGTTACAGAAGTGTGATTATGACTGCTTTAATAAGTCATGTATTACTCTACACAAAATCCTGGTGCATAAACTCATGCACAGAATAAAACAATCCAGACAACAGAAGTTGTCTAAGGCTGTTTTTAAAAGACTTAGACTTTTGTAATTTGTTTTATCTTGTCTGGAAGTTTATTAAAAAATCTAGCACCTGCTTGTGAAGGAAGTTTACTATACAGATATAACCTGTGCTGATTCACACGATATTCACAAGCTTTTCTGGTGCTATAAGGGTGTACGTCCTTGTTCAGCACATGTTCACACTTAAAATATAAAATCACTTCCAAAATATAGATACTTGGAATTGTAAGCACTCCCAGATCTTTAAAAGCATTTCTACAAGTTTGTAATTTGTTTAATCCTGCCAAAGCCTAATAGCTTTTTTTTTGCAGAACAAACACTCTTTGCATATTTTGAACTGATGAATTTCCTTAAAGTAAAATTCCATAGTTCATGTGCGGATACACAAGCCCATAGTAAGCCTTTAAAAGAATTGGAGTTTTGCATATACTGTTTTAAATTTCGTAGAGCAAATACTCCTGAACTAATTTTAGAACTGATGCTGTTTACATGCTCATTCCAAGTTAGCTTGTTATCTATAAGGACACCCAAGAAATTTGCTGAATTAACTTCTTCAATTTCTCTTTCTCCTATGAAGACACTTGGCGTCTGATTGTAGCTTTCCTTTAAACTAAATTGTATGTAATTTGTCTTATTAAGATTAATTTTCAAATGGTTTTCCGCCAGATACTGATCCGTGGCATTGACCTGTAAAAAGGCCTTCTGTTCTAAAATTTGCAAAGAGTTAGCTTTGAAAGTTAAAGTTGTATCATCAGCAAATTGAATTAATTTAGCCACTGTTATTGCTGATGACAAATCGTTTATGTAAATTAAAAATAATATCGGACCAAGAACTGATCCCTTGGGGACACCTTGTTTTATCTCGGCCAGTTGTGACAGCCTTCCTGCAACGGTAACGCGTCATGATCTATCATGTATATAAGATTCGAGCCACATTAATGGCTGCACTCGAATTACATAATTTTTACTTTTCATAAGAAGGAATTTGTAATCTACACAGTCAAATGCTTTCAAAAGGTCTAAAAAATACTTAGTACCTACTTTAATTTTCTTATTTAGACCTTTCATTATAAAGTCAATTTGATCGACTATTGCATCTATTGTTGATTTCTTCTTTTGAAAGCCATATTGGCCTGGAAAAGAAATATTAAATCTGTTTAGAAAATTCAGGAGTTGTGCCAAATAAAGCTTTTCAAAAACCTTCCTTAACACCGGTAATAAAGAAATAGGTCTATAATTAATTATCTCCTCAGTAGCCTATATCCTTTTTTAAACAATGGAAGTGTCTTCGTAATTTTTAGACGGGTGGGAAATTTACCCTCAGGGAAAGAAGAATTTACCAATAGCTCTAGAGGTTTAACAAGTACGTCCAAGCACTGTTTAATGAGCCATGATGAAACTCCATCAATATCAGTAGCTCTTTTACTCTTCAATCTCTTCATCACCCCTCAAAGATCCTCCACACACAGAGGAGATACGAACATAGACTTTTTATTCTCAGGTTGATTTGCCATAAATTAAAAAGTTTTACCATCATTTAAAGTTTGACTGAAAAATGTATTAAATAGATTAGCAACAACTGTTGGTTCACTATATTTTGTCCTAGCAATATTCAAATTAATATCTCCAGAGTTAACATTTTCAGTTCGGAATTCATTAATTATATTCCACGAAGGTGTGCTAATATTATTCTAGCAACTTATATCTCTAGAAATTTCATAAGATTTTGCTGCATTAATTACCTTTCGGTAGGTACACTTATAATTCCTATAAAAATCTTAAAATTCCCTACTATTTGTAGATTTGTAAACTTTATGTCCCAAAAACAACCCGGTTGTAAAACTTTGCCCGCAAGAAAACCTCTACAACCGAAAAAAGAATTGATATGAATGAAATCCCACCAAGGGAGCATGTTTAGTGCTTCACGCTTCGGTCTTGATGTGCATATAGAAACCTGTGTGAAATAGTTAATTTCTTTCACCGCTGATTTAATTGACGGACAGCTTCAAAATTCTTTCAACGTTGTTTTTATAGGATGCCGGGTTGAACAAACCAATTATTATACACAACTTAACTATTATCCTTCATCCGATTTATTTTACAGTTACACCATCCAATAGGGAATCAAAAGAGCTACAAAAAAGGTGTCTTGAGCTCGGTACCACAGTACTTTTTTTTTCAAAAATGTACCACAGTTTAGATTTAGAACCCTCCGACGATGGTAACTTGGTTACCAAAATGTACATCAGGGAACTAGAATAACTATATCAATAAATGTGTTTCAGTTTATTTGTGTAGTTTTATTCACCGAACTTGTGGTTGGGGCTTCAGTGTTTCTAATTATCTATAAATACTGAAACACATGATAGAGCGTTTTACTCAGTTATTATAATTAATGTAACTTTAATTATTACTAGGCCTACTCTGAACAATTTACTAAAGTGAAATATACTTTGTCCAATTAATTTTAAGTTAGTACATATTTTTTTTAAATTAGTAAATTTAAATAATGTTTTAATTTAAAACAAACAACATTCGATATAATACTGCATATTCTTCTTTTGCAATCAAATTAACTTAACTTTATTGACTAAATATTAGGTTAGGAATCTGATTAGATTTGTTACGCAATGTCGTACTTTGCGGCTGGGAGAAGGAATGGATCAGAGTTCTAAGCTAAAACCTTTCAAGAAAAACTGTAGGTGATGCTTGAGGCCTCAGGCGATAGTAAAATGCAGATATAGCAAATGTTTATAACTCTCTCTCTCTCTCTCTCTTTAAACTTTAGAGGGGGAGTTATTACGTAGGGATCTTTATATAAAAGGCAACTCGCTTAGCTCGAATTATTTTGGAGTGAGAGGGTCACAAAAACATATATTCAAATTAATTCCACCAAGGACATTGTAAACATATCTTTTATTTTAATTCCGTACACACAACTAAACACATAGATACTAATTCATCCAACAACAATCAATCTAAATCTATACAAATCTTATGCCTAACTCTACGGGCAAAACTGAGTTCAAATAATGTATTTACTTCCCAAAAATCTCAAACACGGATATACCTCAAATAAATAATTACTTTAATTATGAAACAAACAAAACTGATTCTACTTAGCTTGATGCTATAACACTTTCCCCAAATATTCACAATAAATGTTCCCTCACCTTATTTTTTCCTCGTGGCTTCTTCCGGTCAGCTCGTCCTGCCCCGACGTACAGCTACACTCGTACCACCCAAAAAGCCCCGTCTCGAATTTAGTCGCCTTTATTTAACATCTCTGTCCCCACTCAGTTTTACTCGTCTAGCTTGGTCGTTGGCTTACTACAAAATGCAACTATGCGATTTGACTTCATCGCGTGTTGCACCGTAGGCTACCAATAAAATTCTACATCTAATATAATATACATCTATAATACATCTAAATATAAATTAATAATAACCCTCATCTCACTTCGTAACATCACCCAACCTCCTAAAACGTTGTCCCAACGTTAGACTATTTCTTGGGGTGGATAAATGCTACGTACACATCCACACGCACACTCAAATACAAACACAGGCATTCCTTAAACTAATTTTTTTTTTACAATTGAGGGTAATTGACCAATTTATACATATCTTAAGTGCTAAGTACATAATTATACAAGTAGGAATAAATATGCAGAGTGACAGCCTCTTCGTTTGCGTCTAGAGGATCCAGCTCTGCACTCGTAGCCGTTCCACATCAGTTGAGAGGATCGCTAATGCCTGTTATGGTCTGTCTATGCAGTTCTCGCACAATGTTGGAAATGTGTAAACTCACCACTCTGCGATGTACATCCAAAGTGTTCTCTTCTAGGTTCTACTGCAGATAGCTACTGTAATGCCTTGACATTAATTTTTGCTAGCTGAAAATAAGCATTGAGGGTGTGATATGGATCATGGAACATGATAATGGGGTTCAAAGGAAATACGTTTTATAAGTGATTTGAATCGTCATGAACAAAGATTATAGGAAATGGTTTAAATAGGAATCAATTGAAATTTGTATAGGGATGTCAGTGATAAGGGTGGATATGTTAATGTGGTGATAAATCTTCTGTTCCTGGACCTTCTTGATCGTCAGAAGAGTCACTATTTGTTTCATCTGAGGAGACATTTTGTGAATATTTTAGTTTAGAATTAAATTAAATATTTCCCCTTCCCAGAAAATTGATCCGTTAAATTAAATTTGTTAAGTAAAATCTTGAACTCAGTTTTTATCAGAGCCATGGAATTAAAGTAAACCTACAAAACATATTTACTCATACCTGTTCTCTAACACTAAATAATTGATAAACGTATAATAATGCATGATTTTTAAAACTTCCATATACTAAAACTCCCAGCTACATAAAAAGTTCGCGAAAACGAAAAAAATTGCTACGGTATCTTATTTAAAATTACATATTACACATACACTAAAACCTCGTTTATCCGGTTTTGACGGGACCAGTACCGTTCCGGATAAACCAGATATCATGGGGTTTTACATAAAAACACATGTAATAATATACAATACAATAATATTACATATACATTACAATATAATGTACAGTACATAATAAACAATAATCCTTACTGGAAAGTACAGGAAAATTAATACAGAAAAAACTTGAACTGTTTATTGTTTTTTTAAAGAAATGTGTAATGTTTTTTGCTTCACTGCAGAAGTTCTCTTTTTAGCAGACCGATCTCGAAGCCGTTTTATTAGTAACAGCTCTGCCGGGTTAGTGTCATCTTGACGCTCCAAATAAGTTAACAGCTGATTGAACATTGATGCCGCCTCGGTGTGATTTATTGTTGCGTCCAATGCTACGTCTTCTGCTTCGTCATCGGAGGTCGAGTTATCGTCAGTGCTCGGTTCCGGTTGTGAAAACTCTGCTACAATCTCATCTTCTGATAAAAGTTGGTAACCGGGATCACATTGATCAACATTTAACCAGTCAGCTATTTCTTCATCTTCCATATTTTCACAGTCTTCAACACAATCTGCCAACATTTCTCTAATTTCCCTATTTTCAATGACGGTAACATCGTTTTCTTCTGCGCTCAAGTCTTCATCTATCGGAATATCAGGCCATAACTTCTTCCATGAATTTTTTAAAGTTTTTTTGGACACATTGTCCCACGCAGCAGCTGACATGTAAATTACACTTTTAATGTTTATTTTTTTTAAAGTGTCTATGATACTCTCCTTCTCGTTTCCTTCTTGCTCTTTCACCAGTTCACTTAACAACGCCTTTCGATATCTCCGTTTGAGTGCCTCAATCGAACCCTGATCCATCGGTTGTATAAGGGACGTTGCATTCGGGGGCAGGAATTTAGCATAAATATCGCCACATTTCAAAACGTCCTCTTCAGGGTGTGTCGGCGCGTTGTCAATTAAAAGGATAGCTTTTTCAGGAAGATTCTTTTCTTTAAGGTGCTTTTTAACAGACGGAACAAATTCTGTTAAAAACCAACTTTTAAACAACTCAGAACTCATCCATGCTTTTTTTTTGAGATCTATACAGGACTGGCAAGGTTTTAAAATTAACATTTTTTAACGCCCTGGGCTTGGCTGATTTTCCGATTAACATTAACGGCAATTTGTGCTCATCCGACGCATTTGCACAGCACAACAATGTAACACGTTCTTTACTTTTTTTATGGCCTTTAGCTTTGTCATCTACTTTGGACGCCAAAGACTTTGTTGGTAACATTTTATAAAAAAGCCCAGTTTCATCGGCATTATAAATCTGGGAAGGTGACAGGTTGTTCTCAGAAATAATTTTTTGAAAGCTTAACTTAAATCTTTCGCTGCCTATAACATCTCCCGATAATATTTCACCTGTGACAGTGAGTTGACGAATGCCATGCCTTTCTTTCCATCTCGTTAGCCAGCCACTGCTAGCAGTGAAAGATGGATCCCCACCTAATTTTTTATTAAGACTAATTGCCTTCTCCTGCAAAATCGGACCTGACAAGGGAACACCACGGTCCCTTTCTTGACGAAACCACAAAAAAAGGCTTTCATCTAAAGCTTCGTTTTTAGCCATGCGTGCCGTGCTTCTATTTCCTAAACTTTCTTTTGCTACCATCTTAGAACAAAAATCCTCAATTTTATTTCTATTTTTTTTCCAGTCCCCTACAGTTGAAACACCTACTCCATACTCAGACGCAATATTTTTTAATGTCTCACCTTTATCCAACCGGAAAATAGTCTCTAATCTTTTTTGCATGCTGACAACAACCTTCTTCCTTTTGTTGTCTGACATTTTAATTAAGTCACTGCACGATTATTATTAATAAATTACCTATTGCGATGTAAATAGTCACTGCACTCCGCAACAATAATGTTTACTCTCACTCGAAACAACACTAACAACACAATACAGTACTGTACTAACTGGTTTTACGACAATATAATAGAACTAAACAAACTAGTGGTGCTGATTGACGGGCGCGCTTGACAAGGGACACTGATTGACGGGCACAGTGGTGACGTGAGTACAGTCAAGTTCACCCACAGCTGCGCCGAGCCGTACACTCAGTGCTGCCAAAACTGACACCCTGCAAGGGATGTGACACGACTCGCATTGTATTTTGCAATTTTTTTTTCCTTGGGACTATTGCGGATAAACCGGAGTTCCGTATAAACGAGTACCGGATAAACGAGGTTTTAGTGTAGTTAAAAATCATGGCATAAAACAATATTTTATATGTATATCTCGTTACTTATAGTCGTCAGGAATTTAACAAGTTATCCAAAATGCTAAGTAAACACACACAATGTAAATAAGTCCTATAACTTAAAACTAACAATTTCTATATTTCTACAAAAACTTGACTTATTTATTTATTTTATAACAACAAATATATTCCTAGAATTACAATCTACTGCTATACTTTTTTAATCGACTTACGTGAATGATATCGCTGCGTAATCTACCTGCCGTAGTAATCTCTACCTCGTAATTCAATGGTGTTAATTTTCTTAATATTCTAAACGGACCAATAAATTTTTTCATAAGTTTATTCTTTTTAGCAAAATCCTTAACCAATACTAAGTCTCCTGCCTGGTATTCCCGCTCTACGTGCGTTGCATCATGTCGATCACATTGCTGTCCTTGTGTACGCTGCATTATCAAAGGAATGTCCTTTCGTACTTTGTGAATTGTTTTGATTGATTCAAGAACATCGTGGTCCGGAATTCTTGGTAACAATGCTACGTCAATAGGTTGCGTGGGTTCAAATCCGTGTAACAGATAGAATGGTGAGTGACCCGTCGATTCATGCTTACTGGAGTTGTACGCTAAAGTAACCAGCTTTATATATTTGTGCCAATCACTCTGACTCTCGTTTACATAAAATCTTAACATTGTTATTAAGGTTGAGTTATACCTCTCCGTTATCCCTTGACTTTGAGGCCTGTAAGCTGTAGAAGTTCGCTGTTGTATTCCTAAAGCATTATGGAGTTGTTTTAAAGCGTCAGCAACGAAGTGTGAACCTCTGTCTGTTTGAATTTCATGAGGGAGCCCATAATTTGGTAATATGTCTTCCAGGACAAACTTAGCTGTTGTGTGTGCATCTGCTGTTTCCGTTGCCTTGACTATCGCATATCTCGTGGTACTGTCGGTGGCTACCAAAATATATAATTTTTTATTAGCTCTGGGTAGTGGGCCTAAATAGTCTAACACCAATTTCGAAAACGGACGTATTCGGGGAATAATAGGCTGCAATAACCCAGCTGGTTTCTGTCGAGAAGGTTTCATGATTTGGCAAGCATGACATGCCTTCACATATGCTACTACGTCTGCTGTCATAGACTTCCAAAAGTATTTTTGTTTAATTTTTGATAATGTCTTAGCCACGCCTGCATGAGCTACAGCTGTTAAAGTGTCATGATACGAGTGCAATATTTCGCTGACTAACGAGTTCGGTATAGTAAGCAGTTTCCTACACTCTCCATTCATGTAAAACTTGTAGTACAATACGCCTTCATCTAACGTGTACAATCTAGATTGTCTGTAAGCAGTTTTTGTCGCTTGAGTTGGATCCGCTATCGCCTGTCTAATAGTAAATAAATACTCATCTTCTAGCTGCAGTTTTTCTATATTTAACTTTTTTATATTATTAATAGAGAACTCCTCTTGCACTTCTGGAATTTCAAACTCCTCGTCATTTGGATATCTACTTAGGAAATCGGGGACTTTCATTGCTGATCCAGGCTTATGTTTTACAACGAAATCATATTCAACCAACTTTAACGCCAATCTGTTTAACCTTGAACTTAAACTCTTGATATTTTTATAATACTGTAAGCTTGCATGATCATTTTATACAGTAAAATGCCGTCCATACAGGAATGGACGAAAATGAGTAACTGTGTATACTACACTTAATAGCTCAATTTCTGATACTGACCAACGACTTTCCGTATCCTTTAGCCTCCTACTGACGTAAGCAATTGGTCTAAGAGTACCGTCATTCTGATATTGGGATAATACGCCCCCAACACCTACCCTACTCGCATCACAAAATATCACAGTTTCGCTATCCTCGCTGTAGTTCGCCAATACAGGTTTTGATATTAGAGCCTCCTTTAATTTTGAAAATGAGTTCATGTGTTCTTGTGTCCACGTAAAGCATTTTCCTTCCGCAAATTCCTTCTTTGTTAGATCAGTTAATGGTCTGGCTATATCACTGAATCGGTGAATAAACCGCCTATAGTATGACGCGGCTCCAAGAAAACTCCTTACTTCTTTGGTTTTTGTTGGTACAGGAAAATCACGAATCGCCACAATATTTTTTCCATGGGTTTTATACCTTCCGCAGAAATTGTGTGTCCCAGTACATCTATGGTTTTATAGAAGAAATGACATTTTGACGTTTTTAGTTTTAGCTTTGCAGACTCTAACCGCTTAAAACTTTTTCCAACGATATCAATTGCTCTTCAAATGTTGTCCCATAGGCCACTAAATCGTCTACATAAATGACCGTCCCATGGTACAATAATCCGGCAAATACCCTATTCATACTCCTTTGGAATGAACTACTGCTAGTCTTCAAACCCATTGGTAAACGTGTATATTCGTACAACCCTTTATGAGTAATGAAGCTAGTGTATTTCCTATCCTCTGGTCTTATTGGCTGCTGGAAAAATGCTTGGTTAATGTCCATCGATGAAGAAAATTTTGAAGTCCCTAATGTGTCAAAAATTGTGTCCGCTCTCGGTAACGGAAACCTATCCGGTTCTAAATTTTCATTTAACCTGCGATAGTCTACCACCATTCTAAATTTGTCTCCAGGCTTCTTTACCAAAAACGCTGGTGCTGCAAATGGACTTTGTGAGTCCTTAATCACTCCTGCTTCTTTCAATTCATCCACCTGTTTGTCCAGCTCCGCTCTTTCTGTCATACTTAATCTGTATGGTGGTAATGCGATGGGTTCATCTGAAATCATTTTTATCTCATAAGGTGGCATATCCGCTTCCTCCAAATCTGCAGGTCCCCTCGCAAAAAGATGAACATATTTTTCCACGAGTCTTCTCGCTCTTGCAAAATCTTGACGCGACAATTCTAAATTTATGTCGATTTTTTCACCTCCTAGATTGTATAAAGCGCCGCGCTCATCATAATTATCCGTCGAACACCCTGCTCCAATATTTAACACATCCAAATTATGATCCTTTGTCATTGAGCCCTCATCCTCTGTGCTATTAAAAATATTTTTTGTCGATTCACTTTGAACAATGTGTCCCAACTTCGTTGAATGTAAAATATGACTAGATGTAGATTTTGGGTTAGTTAATATTATTTTTACAGGTGTGCTTCCACTCGTCGCACAGACATAAAGTCCTCTCTGAACTGACATCTCGTTGCTCTCGAGAAAATGGTAACCAATCCCATCCGGTATCTGTTCGTCAGTTCTTATCTCTAATTCAAGACTTGAATGTGGTTTTATTATAGTGTCCGTCTTGGAATATATGTTAACCCCGTTTGCTATATTAGTTTCTTTGTGAGTTAGATTATTCACATATTCTTTAAGCCAACCCTTATCTATCTTAATACTATGCCTAGATCCATTGGTATTTATTGCCACAATTTCCTTCTCGTAGTCAATTATTGCTTTATTATTAATTAAAAAGTCATTTCCCAATAATAAGGAACACGAAAGTTGTTTTACTAAGTATACTGTTTGTCTGTAAAACACCCCCTGTATTAAAAATTCAATTTCAACCTTTCCCTCTACTTGCATAGGCGTCATGTCTGCGGACGTAAATGCCACATTACAGCTCTGTAATACCATCTCGCTGGTTTTGTAATCTGATTTTAAACAAGAGATATTACAACCTGTATCTAATATTATAGCTGTTTCTTTTCCTTGAAAAATCCCTGGTACATTTAAAGCAATATCCGAAATTTTTCCGATGACAGAATTATTTTTACAGATGTTTTTATTGTCACTAAAGCAACTGTCAGCACTCCCTGATCTAGGTGAATATGTTGACCGCTTATCTAACTTAGTCAGCATATCACGTTCGTAGCGTTCATTCATTGTAGCGTTTAAATGTCCCTTTATATCGGCCTGTTTAGATTTATTTTCTTGATTCTTAAAAATAACTGTTTTAAGAATCTGTTTATTAGTTACAATTTTTGAATCTGCTGCGTGAAATTCTTTCAAAAACCTAATATGCTCCCTCTGAGCTTCTCGCTGTATGAGCCTATCCCTTATGTTATCTAGCCTTAATTTACAATCATTTATGTCTTGGTTTCTGTTACGATTGCCTACAAGATTTATTTCGTGTTTCCGATATTCGTTTTGCCTTCCAGAGCACTTATATTGTACTCCAGGCGTTACTAGTTTTTTGGATATCTAATTCTACAATCTCGAGCAAAATGCCCCTCTCTGTTACAAATAAAACATCGTTTTGTGTAAGACGACACCCTATTACTTCCGCCATACTCTTTACTGCCTCGGCTGTGATTTGATTCCCTTTCTTGAAAATATAACTTTCTTTCTCTACTATCTGCTCTTGGTCGAGCCCTATAAGATCTATAACTAGGTGAAACTTTCCGTTCTCTACTAAAACTTGTATTTCTTATTCGCCTGTAGTCAGGGCTTAAGTTCCTACTATCGGGACTTTCCCTGAAATGCTCTTTACTCCTAGATCTGTCCTTTCGTATTCCTAACCTATTCATCATTCCCATAATGATATCTATTTTTTCCTCCATGTCCTTTCCCTTGCTTTCTGTACTATCCATGCTCTGACCATTTAAACCTAGCCGTGTACGCATCATAAATAAAGCTAGCTCTTTCAAAATTTTGAATGTTATTTTCTAATTTTTGCAATGTTGAATTGTCCAGCATTGCTATTTGCTGCAAAATTGCTGGATTCAACCCTTTTAAAATATGATTGCACAATTTTTCTTCTGTCATATCCGGTTCAATCCTAGCACACAATGTCTCGATGTCGGTTTTATATTTTATTACGGATTCAGATGTTAATTGTACCCTACTATTCAATTGCATTAATAACAATTCTTTACTCTCTGTAGGTGCAAAAGCTTGGAGAAAAGCGCTTTTGACATCTCCCCACCTGATATTTAAATTTTTTCTCTCAAAGTTTTCAAAATATGATAAGGCAATCTCATCTAAATACATTGGAAAGAAAATAACTTTTTTATCGTCCTGCCAGTTATTTGCTACAGCTGCGTGTTCGAAACTATTTATATGGACAAAAATATCTTCGTTCGGACAACCCTTAAACGTTCCCGGATTGAAAAATGGCGAACGTTCTTGTGCCATAGCTATTACGTGAGAATCCTCTTTCTTAGTTTGATTAATTTGTGGCGATACAATTACCGCTGTACTTTCATTAAATTCTACTTGGTCATAAATATTTTCCTCTCTTAAATTTGATGGACCTTGTGAATTTTTAACAACTAACACATTATCTTAATCCCCTAATGATTTGTTAACTTCTGAATCTGCCTTTAACTTAATTAATCTTAAATGCGACCGCAAATACTCTAAATCTGATTGCTCAGGAATCTCTAAACCTAACTCTCTGTACAGTTCCTCAGCACGTTCCCGCGTCAAAAGCTTTATTTCTGACAAGCTTAAAGTAATTTTCATTGGAAATTATGTCCGTTGTCAAATTGAAAATCTGCAAACACGTGCCGTCTGGAAACGTCTCCCAATTGCGCGTTATAAGCGGATTCTCCGCGATGTCGTTGACAGTAACGGAAGTGTGCTCTAAAGCTGACGAAACAGATCTTTAATCAGTATTGTCTACGGCTAACTTCTCAATATCCATTAGCTTTCCACAACACTTAATAAAAAGTATCTGCACGACCTAATCTCCTTAAAACACACTGCCAAAAAAACACTATTCGCCTAAAATATTCCCTATCTAAGAAATCACCGAAACACAGTAAAATATATCATATATTCTGCACACAGTTTCAAATTAAAACACATAAAATGTCTTCAAACACATGAAATACACTTAAACTACTTATCATAGTAACACTCACAACCTGTAACACAAATTTATACTTACGAAAATGTACTTAAAATAATAAATAAATGTTTATAATCAAATACTCTCACACAACAGATTATTAAAAAAATGAATGTGCCTTCGAAAGAAAACAAAATTAAATTTACTCTATGGAATTATTTTAAAAAGAACAATGTTTAATAACTTAAGCAAAAACTTTTTAATAGTAAAATGTTTGTGATTTAGGTAAAAACCTAAAAATCGGCGCCTCCACCAATTTATTTCGTAGGGATCTTTATATAAAAGGCAACTCGCTTAGCTCGAATTATTTTGGAGTGAGAGGGTCACAAAAACATATATTCAAATTAATTCCACCAAGGACATTGTAAACATATCTTTTATTTTAATTCTGTACACACAACTAAACACATATATACTAATTTATCCAACAACAATCAATCTAAATCTATACAAATCTTATGCCTAACTCTACGGGCAAAACTGAGTTCAAATAATGTATTTACTTCCCAAAAATCTCAAACACGGATATCACTCAAATAAATAATTACTTTAATTATGAAACAAACAAAACTGATTCTACTTAGCTTGATGCTATAACACTTTCCCCAAATATTCACAATAAATGTTCCCTCACCTTATTTTGTCCTCGTGGCTTCTTCCGGTCAGCTCGTCCTGCCCCGACGTACAGCTACACTCGTACCACCCTAAAAGCCCCATCTCGAATTTAGTCGCCTCTATTTAACATCTCTGTCCCCACTCAGTTTTACTCGTCTAGCTTGGTCGTTGGCTTACTACAAAATGCAACTATGCGATTTGACTTCATCGCGTGTTGCACTGTAGGCTACCAATAAAATTTTACATCTAATATAATATACATCTATAATACATCTAAATATAAATTAATAATAACCCTCATCTCACTTCGTAACAGAGTTGTCTTTAGTGTTCATCTAGTGCTCGTACCACTAGCGCTATCTTTCGGTCTTATGAATGAAACTAAGTTTGCTAGCATGCGACATCTGTGTATAAGGTATCTGGGATACTAGTTCATTAAGTTTTAAATGTTTATTGCAATAGGTTGTCATTTTGTAGTTATTGATGATTATATATTGTAATTTTTGTAATTATTTGTTATCCTTAATTAATTTTATTAATATATTGGACTTTTGTATTGGATGTTACTTTTAAAGGATGATGTGTAAGAAATGAATGTAATTTTACTCCTAGAGGTTTATATATCGCATTTGTTGATACTCTATTGCCATATCAAAATGTGCTTAACGACATACAATTTTGGAATTTTTAATAGAGTATTTGTAAATATATAATTAAATTCAAGAATGAAAATACATCTTTCAGTTAGGCTAAGTGTTTTACACAACTCTTTGGTTTTAACGCCCAGAAATAAATAAGTTATAATTTTGTTTTTGTCTAGGCTTCACCATACATTCCTTCGGCATGGACAACAGCGAGAGTGGGGATGAGTTGGGAGGGACTTTCCTTACTAACGACCAGGGCTACATGGTACAGACGGATGATTTGGACGGTAATGAAGAAATTGTGACTAATGTGTTTTTAATTAAGATATTCAAACTTATTGATAATGTTGATAAAGTCTTAAAATAATTCGATCAGGTGAACCACTGAAGTGAGTTGAACTAATTTTCAAAATTAAGTTTATATGGTTTAGGGTTTCAATCAACTATTTCGTGGGAAATTGGTTTACTCACGAAGACGCTGAATAGCTGCCTACGTGTACACAATGTAGTAGATTAGGTGCACCCAAGCCCCAGCTCACACGTTATTTCGTTCCGCTCGCAGTGGGAAAACTTACTTCACAAGTTTGCACCTTGACGCCTTGGATTATGGACTGCTTTGCTTAGCTCTCAGCGAACAAACTTGCTTCGCGAGTTTTGATCCCAACTATCGGTCTCGGATCAAAAGATGCACTCACGATAATATCCCCCACTTGGAATTTAACCGGGTACTTTTATTGTATTTTACGTTTTATCGATTTTGGAGGAACCAGACGAGCTATAAGGTTGTAACAAAATTTGCAGAATAATCCTTATATTTATTGTTTTGGATAAAATCCCCAAAAAAATTCATTCTAGTACGAAAAATCTCAAAAACAATTTACTTCCGGTCAAAAAAGTACTTCTGGTTATTGAATTTTCTTAGATAACCAACATGTGTACTAAATCGGACTTAAAATGCGGCCGTTAAAGTGCGAACACACACATATATATATATATAAAATTTTGAATGACACTCCAAAACGTGTTCTTGGGACTATGATCGGTGCTCACTGACCACTCCCGACCTTAGGTCTCACTGACCACTCCCGACCTTAGGTCTCACCTTAAGAGCCACTGCAATAGCTTATCTTTCCTAAGGAAATTCACTAATAACTTGGATACAACTATAGACAGATTTAATCATTGGTACGGTCCACATTACCTCTGATAATCGCCGCTCTACTGTAATAAGAGTTTAAAAAATTAACACGTTTTTATCGTGTTTGGACTTTTTTTAACTTTGAAAATTTGTACAAGGTAGGGTCTACAACATTTTTTTTACTTTTTGATCTACCTATAGTTTTAACGTTTTTTAAACTTGTTTAATTTATTATAATTGCGTCATCTAAAACCTTTTTTTTATATTAGATTTAAGTTTTTTTAATATTTTTTGTGATATGTGTATCAACTAAAACCTTGTGTCAGTAAAGGTTTTAAATCGTTCGTTACTATGCTTTAATTATCATTTATTTACCACGATTTCACTTAGCATTAAATACTATCTCAGCTAGTCCCACTTTCTTTTTTTTTAGATTATTTTATAAAAAATGGTAAATTAACCTTATAAATTGTAAACTAGGCTTTAATAAAGCAGTGTCGTGATCTTATTACGCAACGATAAGCAATGTTGCTTACCGCCAAAATAAATCATAGAGTGAATAGAGTGATAAATTTAATGTAAACAAGCAATATTTTTAGGTTAGATTTTTACATTGTTTATTTTTGGTAAATCAGATGTTGTGATTAATTATTATAATACAAATCAATAAGATGGATGACTTTTTTAATTAATAAACTGACACTTCGTGGTTTTTATTAAATATTTTGAATATTTTTTTTATAATTTTGACTTAGTACAAAATTTTGTTATCATATATATATTTTTTTAGTATTTACAAATAATATCAAAATTTTATTTTTATTATAACTTAACCCCCCCCCCCCCCCTTGCTCTGTTTTGTCTTCAACGTTATCCTGGAACTGCTGTGACATTACTTCATGATGGTTGCCTGACTTTCTTCATTTCTACCTCTTAGTTCTACTAATTGTAATTCATGTTACTTATTTTTTACTCTTGCGCACTAATTCTGCTCTCCTATTCCTTTTGGCTCAATATGGATCTTACCCATCTTGTAATTTCTTGCCACTGGTATAAGGCCATCATAAAATTTGAAATAGGCGCCACATCTGGTATAGTCCCTACATTTATTTTTAGTTCTTTGCTGTCATTCTGCCATCGCTGACAATGGAAAAACGTATGTTCCACTGAGTCTTCCTCTCCACGGTATTTGCACCGATCACTTCTCTATATCTGAGATTAGCCTTTTGGTCCATTGTCCCACTTCCATGTTTTGTGACCATCATGTCTGCCATTTTTCTGTTAGCCATCTTCCTCGCCTCTTTCTTTAGTATTTATTTTGCACCATTTCTTTAAGAGTCCTCTCTCTTCCATGAGAAGGTGAATCAGCTCATTCCTGCTATCCATTAAAGCCACCTTTGTCGACATCGTCCTGTAGGCACTATTGTTTTTATTGCCATTCTTCTCTAAATTATTTCTAACATGGTCCTGTATTTGTTGAATTTCAACTCTTTCTGTCATACCAAAACTGCAAAAAGCACTATCGACATCACTGCTTCTGCCATGACTCTTTTTTTTTCTACACCGGACCTTCCAGGTTAGTCATCAGCCTTCACCACTCTCAAAGTCTTTTCCGAAGTCTCTCTAACATGCTCCTTCAAGAACCCTGTACTACTAAAATATAAATTTTATATGAAAACCAATGATGAATGTTTAAAAGAAAAGCTTATAAAATTTTGTTTTTCTTAAACAATTTATTCAAATATGTGTTTTGAACCTAGACTTACTTATATTTTACATTTATAAATAATTGCAATTTTATCATTATTTGTTTAAACTGTGTTATAACATTCTCCAGATGATGCTGTCTTAACAGCAGAAAATACTGATGATTCCAATCACGAGGACAAGTTGGGACAGCCCTTGCGGGAACAAGACAGATTTCTTCCGATAGCGAATGTAGCAAAAATCATGAAGAAAGCAATACCGGAAAGTGGTAAGGTTAGTCTCGTATTTTAATTAGTTTGTTCGTGTAATTTTGTTTGTTTTATTTTATCAATAATTATAGTTTTTTTGTTTTGTAGTGTATATCATACTTTACAGTAAAAATATAATTTATTTAAATCAGCTATACAGATTTTGTACTTTACTCTTCCATACACGGAGAAATCTATTTCATGTGACCTCATGTTGCACAGATATTTTTTTTAGTTACTGTAAATTCTTAGCAAATTTGATTAACTATCTTCAAAAGTACTCAAAAATATTTTATAAATATTTGTTTATTGTTTGTTGATAAGGGGGTGTTACATAGATATTATAACACCATACAGCACATTTTATATTTTCATTAAAACTTTTAAAACTAAATATATCTATATATTGTAGGCCTTTTAATTAAAAACATGACTATTACATAAGTAAACAAATATTTATTAGATAAATTTCAAATATTGCTACAAAACTACAAAAGAAACGTTATTGATTTAATTTTTTTCATGAAAGAGGCGGAAAAAGTTTTTCTGTGTTTTTATGCATAAGAGGATGGCACATTCATTACAAATCCAACTAATTAGCTTTTTTCTCCTTGATACTGCATAAAACCCATCGTCTCCTAGAACCCTTATGGCCTGGTGGGAAGATTAATTCTTTCTTATTGCATCAGGTAATCGTGGTTTCCAGTTTGGTATCCGGAGTGAACTCCTGGGCTACTTACTTATTGTTGCTGTACCACAAGGCCAAACACTACTTGCCTTCTGAATGTTTTGATTCGTTGTCAGAAAATATCGACTCAACTTCTAAATCGTGTTGAATTTCATCTACATCCATTATTTCTCTGAACCCCGTGATTCTCCTGCACAGACACGATTTATAAATACAGTTTAAATATTTCTTGAATTTCAATGAAAATGCTTGAACTCGGGTCACGTTGTACAAATTTTGATTTATAAAAAAATAAAACGGCCAATTTCTATCACCGAGTTGTAAAATGTATGCAAATAACATAATATAAGAGAATGTACATTTTGAACCCTTATTGTTCAGTGTTACACACAGATAACACGCTTTCATTTATCATAAAATTATATATAAAAGATTTTATAACTCTTTAAACATTAAATTAAAACTATTTTACTGGTAGATTATAACTCTTTAAGTTTATTATTAAAATATGTCAACACACCGGTTCTATTACTAAAACATTTGAGATAACCAAAGAACAAGTATATGCTTTCACAAAACGCTAACAACAAGTGTATTTTCTTGAAGTATGTAACATGTGTGACCACTGGGGATGAGAAGAATAGTAAATAAAACAAAGAGCAGTATTGTAAAGTTTGGCCATAATGAAATCACTAAGCATTATATGTAAGAGATGCAAAGGTTTATATAAATGTATAAAATAAGGTACAGTCAATTAGTAAGATGAATTTAATAATAAATAAAACAATAATTTGATAATAATCAGACATAAATCATATAAATATAAAAGCAGACATAAATTATAAATAATATAGTCAGCAATCCCCCTCGCTATTTGCAGGGAGTAGGTTCCGAAAAATTGCCGCGAATAGCGAAAACCAAATCTTATTATGCTTGTGACATAAACATTTTAAAACATTATGGACTAATACCTACAATTCATTTATACATAAGATACAGGCAGTCCTTGTATCCCCGCTTACGCGATTTCGCTTGTATGCGGTAAAAAAGGTTTAGTATTTGAGCTGAGTTGTTTGGAGTGTAGACTACAGTTGCTAATTTTATAAGGTATTGGAGTGTTGTTTGTCATCTCATTCTCCCCTGAAGGTCAGTGCATGTACTTTATTGCTATTTAATATAGTATTTTTTCTTTTTTAGCGACTGATGTAAAATAAAAATTGATAAAAGAACAATATATGAACATTCAAAATTAAAAGTGTGTGTAAAATGATACTCAGGCTATAAAGACAGTAAATAAACATGCTCAGAGACAAAAACGTTCATATATATAACATAATCATGTGTATGAGATATATCATATGTATATTAATACATGGAAATATAAAAACTTCAGTTATCACAATTGGCAACAGTGAACAATCGGATGAAGGAAATCGAACATGACGTCCTTCTTCTCTTGTTATAGTAATGGCGTAAGGTGTCTGTCCTTTATTGTGCAGATCCACCAACTAGTATCAAAAATGTCTACGAGTTTTGTATAGTCTAAGGACTAAGTGATAATCCTATACAAGTATTGTACATGTAGGAATAAGTTTTCTATGAAAATTAAAGGAGTTAGAGAAGATAGAAATTTCCATGCCAAGAGGTCTGCGAAACTGAGTGTTGAAAATATTGAATAGTGCAGTGAAACTAAAAAACAGTGCAATTTGGGCCCATACGCAAATTTTTACTCTCATACTCTGACTGCTCAAATTGTATTGAATATTTCACCCACTAAAAATCATCTAATCACAATAAAACAAAAACCGTTGGACAGGAAATGATTTAAACTTTAATTTTTGTATTTACAAATTTGTTTTAAAACATGTATTTACATATATAATCATTGTTTTAAAATTGTAGTTTTATAAAAAGCTAATGCCGCGCGTGAAAATACAAAGAAATTATTCAACTTTGTCAATTCTCTAAGGCTCAATATCTTGCGAAAGAACTGTTTTGGAAATATTATAAAGATACCTTTGGATTCGTCAAGATTTGAACTTTCTAAAACTGCCTTCCAATCAGTCGTCACTCTTATAGTTTTGAAAATATAAGAATTTTTTTAATAAAATAGTAGATTTATTTGATTAATTATAAGATATGCAAATAAAGAAAAAATGAAACCATCTTGGTTTTGTTCGTGCGTATACGTTCAGCCGCCATAATTGCAGCACAGAGATTACAACATGATATCTGTGATGTAAATTAAGCGAGCATAGAGTTTGAACACAACCATAGATCTGACGTCATTATGCTTAGTTAGATAGTATGTGGATAACAGATGGAATTCAAAGGTAAATAAACAATAAGTTTGAGGTTAGATTGCATTTCTTGTAAAGTTTGGTTTTATAAAGTGAATCAATTATTATAATTAGTTTGAAATAAAAGTAAATTGATATATTTAATAAAGTTAACTAAAAAATTCACATATTATTGTTTTTTAAATTTACAAAGCATTTTTTTATTTAACATTAATATAAAATTCTCTTAAACCATTTTTTTAAACTTTTTTTCAATTCCTAAATATTTTTGTAACTTTTCGGTTGCAAGTATAAACAGATGAATGCAAGAGACATCTAGAAGAAACCGTTGGAACAATGTCTACTAGTTTAGAGTAAGTAGCACTTGTGTGATGACTAGGATACAATTATTAAAAATGGAATGTTGCAAATATGTAGCAGCGTAACATTAAAAAAATCAGTTACATATTATATATGCAACACCATGTACTTGGTAACTGCAAACATGACGTAAGCTCAGATGCAGCTGTTCGGCCAATCAGGAGCTATCTAATCTTAAGTGCTTATTTGGTAGGATTGACCGAACTTTTAGCGTTTAGCTGGGGAAGGTAGTGAGTTGTTTAGTTGTGTGTGTGTTAGTATTTCAGAACGTGGGTGGAATTTGTTCCAAGTTGTTTTGGCGTTATCAAACATTGGCTAATCCAGTAAATTAAATGTCGAATATGTTGAAGAAAATGGATCTGGTATTTATTTTGTAAATCTATCTTTACTTAACATTTAAATTTAAACACTGTCCAAAAGTAATTAAATAGTATTTTTAAATGTGTTAAACTATTTATAAAAACTATTTTTATAAATAAAAATTAAACAAAATATTGAAAATTATTCCATGAAAAGAAAACATTGGTGATGTGCTAATTTTCTACAATACGAAGTGACTACTCGTTTGGCTCTAACTTAGTGAGAGGCACACATTTGATCTACACTGTGTGTTAACTACATTAAACCTTAGGCTAAATCTTATGCTTTACACAACGGAAAAAACCGAGTACAAATTTATACTCCCCAAAAATTGATTCTTTTCAAAAGATATAACTCTCCCAATACATCAACCCACAGAAACTGATTCTAAGCCAGAATTTAAATAAAACAAAATGTCTCTCTAACTTTCACAAATTGTGCCCTCACCTCCTGTCCCGGTGGCTCAGACAGCTCAGCACCCTTGCCCTGACATCCATCTGGGCTGGTACACCTCACGGAAAAAGCCTTTCTAGTCTTTTTTCTTCTTGTAAATATTTGCAAACAAATTTTATTTAAAATTTTCTGGGCTCTTGTGGTGAAATACAAATTTGTTTGTGTAGTTTTGTTTTAAGGTTTTTTTTATTGTCAGCTCTGGCAGGTATTTAAAAAGTGTAAATCTTAAAAACATAAAGAGGTGTGAAATTTTGAAGATTTTAATCATAATCTGCTTTGGAATTGAGTCGCAATAAAAAATTACATGAACAAGTGGAACATTTTTGAAAACATAATTCTGATTTTATTTTTTATATTTATAATTTTGAATTTCAGATAGCCAAAGATGCACGGGAATGCGTACAGGAATGTGTTTCTGAGTTTATAAGTTTTATCACAAGTGAAGCCAGTGATCGATGTCATATGGAAAAACGGAAAACCATTAACGGAGAAGACATTTTATACGCTATGATTACTCTTGGATTTGACAATTACGTAGAACCACTCAAAATGTACTTGCAGAAATATAGAGAGGTAATTATAAAGTTGAATACTAAGTTGAGACTTGTGCACACAAGTTAATATCATGTATTTCTTTATATTACTAAAAATACCTGTTAAAAGTTCCTAAATTGTTTTCTGTAAATAATTTCCAAAATTGTAGGTCCACGTTAAAGTCCTGAAAATTACATTTACTTTGTACTAAATATGATTTATTTAGTATCTTTTTTTTCTGCCAGAAGATGGAGTATCGTATGTTTAACATTGTTGTTTGCGATGTATTTAACCAAATGTCAGCATCTATACTTTATTTAACCTATTGAGGAGTACGGATGTTATGACACATGCAGTGACATGCTTATGTGAGTAGGTTTTAACCATAAAACACAACCCTGGGAGTAAGAATTTGTTTTATGTCATCAAATAATGTTTAAAGGTAAATTAAGTAATTTAAAGTATATTTTTTGAAACAAGGGCATATGAACAATGCTATTTCACATGTAGAACGCTCATACGATGTGTCTTTCCTTTTAGACTGTGCATACAAAAGTAACATTTTCTTTGTAGCTTCCTCTTGCCTGACTCTCATTAGCAGCGACGGGCATTATAAAATGACATCCTGACAGCCGCAGTATGTTTTGAACTCCGCTTACCAGGTGTGACACAACATTGTTTAGATAAACATCATCATTTCGATTTCATTTCTAATGTCTACACTACGGATCAAATATTCTTGGTCACTATCCACCATTTATAACATATAAGTTAAATTCCACATAAATATTAACAAATCAAATTATGGTCAAAGCAACAAAAATAAAACATATTATAACCTAAATAACAACAAAAAAACTTTTTGTAAAAAAAATAGTTTATAAAAAATTTGAATAATTAATAGAATGACAATGAAAATAAACAAGAAACTAAAAAATGAAGGGTGGAATTACAAAGGCGCCAAATCACAAAGGTAGTTCACAGTACCCATTATTACCGCAAGGTGATTAGTACTGAATTGTAATGAAGCAGACAACATATTGTACAGATCCGGCATGAATGCTCGCACTTGGACTATCGGCTACTAACCATACTAAAATCATCAGTACTCCCTGCGGGTGGATAAACCGTTTCCATGTTCCAATTTTATGCTTTTCAACTTATGTCTGAGTTCTTTTTTAACATATTATAATTTTATATAATTCATAACATAATTATAACCTTGAGATGTTAATAAAGCTCATTTTAATTAAAAAGAATTACATTTAAATAGAAAAAATGGGTTTAAGAAGGCTACATTTACTTATAAAAAATACTTTAAAGTGTGCGATTATCTCTAGAAAATGAACATAAATAATGTAATGAAATTTAAAACTACTTTGGTAACCCTTTCAAGGGTGAGGTGAACATCATCCACCAGTTCGTTGAAAGAATGAGTCAAAATAGAAAGCGGAATGGGAAAATGTATTTTTGTCTCCACTTACGCCCTTCTCCTACACCGCTCGCCTATCACGCAAGGCCAAGTGCCAGCATTCGCGCCGGTTGTATATACTATTGCCCACCATAAGATGTTGTAACGTGTAGGTCAATCTAGCCTACTTGACCATGTGGTTCTTACATGGTTAAAAACTATCACTTTTGGGCAATTCTGGCTCACCAAACTCACAATAGAGCCGAAGCCAGCCTTAACGAGGCTTTCTTTAACTAACAATTAACTATCTTACAAATATTAATATTATAGGCTGAAATAATTACTGGGCAAGGTTACACAACCTAATCGGCCGTGCCAGGCACTAAGAAAGTATTATCATAACTAAACAGAAATCTACATTACAGTTACTAATTAATCACCATCGACCCTCCACCGTGTCGGTAGACCCGGGTTGGTTAATTAGCCAACCATAATTAATTAGTAATTCCAATAATTTAATATATACAGAGTAGTGTCCTTGCCGAGTTAGCATAACCATAACTTTTAATGATGTGATGGATGAAGTGGAATAGAATAATAACAACACACTATATATTATTATACAAAAAGCATGGCTTAGGTTAGGTTGGACATTGTAAGTATTGTAATGGTAAGCAAACAGCAACTCGGTAGCCGGAAACACATGGTTAGGACAGATTCTGTTGCATTCTGGGATTGCCATGCAGTTATTTATTCATACCAACTTATGTATACTACAACTCTTCTCCTTTAAATTTTAATACATAACATTTATGAAACAACAGAAACTAGATCCTTTATACACATTTATAACAGCAAATGTTTCAATTGACAGCAATTAAAACAAAATTTTCTAAGCCTTTTGATTGAAAATTATGTCTTAAGCCATAATTAAACGAAAAAATTACTTATCTTATAATAAATCAAACAATAGGTACAAAAGATGAAAATAAAAATACATTTCCTCCATACACAACATAGTAAACAATAAAAAAACTCTTTACCGCTTAAAATTGCCTTAAACAATAATTACAGTGATAAACTTAATAAGCAACAAAAATATAATGATAACAATATAAGAAAAGATTAAATGACAGATTACAATGGAATATTACAAATTCAGCCTGGAGACTGGTTGTCTAATGCGTAGCGGATATCTACGTTCTGCAATAAGCATTAAAGGTTTATAACATGATGATTCAATTTCAACACCTCTATCAAAACTTGTTTTACCAGTGTCTGGTGTTTTGGACGCAGTCCCCTCATTAAGATTAGGTGAGCTACTTTGAGATACTGGTACTAAGTGTTCTTCGGAAGTACTAGGTTTAATTGTAAGTTTAGTATCACTAACATTATTATCAATTAATGAATCTGTAGCTATCATCTGATCAACATGATGTTTTTATGTTAAACCAGTCTCGAGTTCAACTAAATATGTAATATTGCTTAATTTTATTTTAACAGAACCTTGCACCCATTTAGTACTAGAATGGTAGTCTCTAACAAGTACAGGCTGACCAACATAGAACGTTCATTCCTTGCTAACCCTAGAATATTTACTTTGTTTGGCTTGCTTATTAACTACTGTTTCATGTCCATTTGGTCTTAATAAGTCTAATCTATTTCTTAAATTTCTATTAAACATCATTTTAGCAGGTGTTTCATTTGTAGTATAATAGACAGTATTTCGATAATCAAACAGAAATCTACTTAAAGCTAAATCCAACTCAACCTTGTCATTTAAAGCACATTTAAGTTTGCTTTTAACAGTTTTAACTAACTTCTCTGCCTGACCATTTGTCTGAGGATGATAAGGTGGTGAGAATGAGTGTTTAACACCATTCATGTCTATAAAGTTCTTAAATTCAAATGACCTAAGAGGCGGTCCATTATCGCTAACAATTAATTCAGGTAATCCAAATTTGGCAAACATTTGGCGTAAATGATTTATTGTTTGTGTAGCTGAAGTTGAGCTTACCTCTAACACTTCTTTCCATTTAGGTAAGCATCAATTACAATCAAATACATTTAAAAGGCCCTAAAAAATCTACATTAATTCTTGACCAAGGTTTGCTTGGATAGTTCCAAACATGCAATATACTCTTATTAGGATTGTGCCACTCCAGTAGGCAGGATGAGCAATTGTTGGCCAACTATTCTATATCTGAATCAATGAATGGCCACCATATATAAGATCTAGCAAGCCTTTTCATTTTAACTATGCCTACATGAGAAGAACGTAGTTCATTCAATAATTTATTCCTGAATTTGACTGGAACTACATCTCTATACCCCCACATTAGGATATTATGTTCAACAGTTAGAGCCCAGTCAATAAAGGCCAAAAATCGCCATTTGTTGCAACTAATTAGGGGAAAGCTGAATTGTTTATACGTGATAGACCCTTATGAGACATGTATTTTCTCACAAGTCCTCACCTCTCCCCCTTGTGCTTCCCCCTCCAGCCCCTCTTGAAGCGTACAAATGCAGAGTTTCACTAGATTGCTTACAAATCCGTTAATACTTATCGTAGCGAATAAATTTTTTGTACATATGTTCCTTAATACATATTAAACATATTTTGTTCTTATAAAGTTTTCGTTAAAGTTAATATTAAGGGAGCTATTAAACAACAGACACCAAAAAAATGGTTTCTCAAAGCATATAAATTTACTTTATTAATTATATTTTTTAAATTATTTAAAATACACAAAAATGGTACAAATAAAACTTGTAGTATGTATCTTTAGCTTTAATATGGTGTGGATAATTACTTGTTCAAATTTATTGCTTGCTTTTGGGACGTCGTCAAAGATAGAGCTTGCACGCCGCTCCAGAGGTCCGATGCAGGTTTTATAATCGCTTCGCATGGATTATGTAGGACCGCAATGGATGTTGCAATATTATTTTAGTAAATGTGTGTGCTTATATATACTGATTGTATATAATGTATTGTAAATTTAGGTTTAGATTGTAAGTATATTAGGTGAGTTTTTTTATTACATTTATATATATAATTTATTGGTTATCCCTTTAATTCAAATAATTTCAATAACAAATGTATTGGAAGTTTAATACTTGTATTTTAGTTATTTATAGTTTCTTTTTTACTTAGTATGCTTTTTCAAAAATAATACACCTTGAATAAGTGAACACACAAATTTTATTTCGAATACCAGTTTAGGTTCGGAGGGCTAAACCTACTCTATTGAATAAAATAAATAGGGCTTTCCATTATCCACCACCTATGGAACCGCCGCCGGTTTCGGACTTTCTTAAACCGGCAGCTGTCACATTTCCATGTGCAAAAAAAAAAGGATTAAAAAGTATATGTTACATGACAGCATCACGGACCTCCCACCCACCCCGAATATATGTACAAGTCTTGAGTAGGCTCAAGTACAAATAAGTACAATAAGTAGTCTATTTATGTTACACTATAACAACATTCTAAACAATAACATTATTCGCAATATTTATTTTCATCTCTATATTGATTTTTGATTTGTATTAATATTTACAACTTGCAAATCATTGTAATAACAAATTAAGTGATAATTTCTACTGCATGTTGATTACCGTATTTTTACACTGTAGAGCAACTTCCTTATGCAAAATCATTCATATATAACACGTAGAACTTCGACAGTCTCGGAAGCTGAGAGACGATTCCGACAAACAAAAGTTTATTTTATGGCTAACTCAACACAACCCGTGTACAAAGCTATCAGGAGAGTTAGCGTCTTTAGGTTCAGGTGTCATTTCAGTTGAAAGAGTAAATTGTGACAATGCATATGAAATTGGAAAACGGGATATGGAAAAAATGAAAGGAAAGAAATTTGGAGAATTGAAGATAAAAAGGAAAGATATGGTCGTGACCCAAGCAAGTCACAAGTCAGTAGCTATTCGAACTGACGAAGTTGCGTAAACCCTCAACAACTTTTCAACCGGATCTTATGTTTCTGTGACAACCCAAGTTGAAGTTTTATCTTGGAGACGAGTTAGCTTCACAGCCACCTTCTTTACTTGATGAAGTCTTACTACGCAAATTATCAAAATAGTATTTCCTAAAAGTATTTACTGAGCGTATCACCAATGAATTACCCCAAGGGGATGATGTCGGCATAGTCATTGATGGAGGCTTCCTTTTACATTGTGTTTCTTGGCCAAAGGAAGGAACTTGTGAAGACATAATCCGGAGTTATTGCTCCCATGTTATTAATAGATATGAAAAAAAAAAAACTCTGTAGTATTTGATGTATATACTAAAGAATCCACAACAAAGGGAGAGGAACTAACAGGCAAGAAGATCGGAAAAAACCTCATCAAGTGACATAGACTTTGATAGAAACACGAAATGCATTACAAAACAAGAGGCATTCCTTTCAAACAAGAGCAACAAAAACCACATTACTATTGAACAGCTAAACAGATTTTCAAAACAATTGTAGTGGGGTCAGATACAGATCTGTTAGTGTTACTTGTGACCTTTGCACAGGATAAACCAATAATCTTTCAAAATGTAGTTTATGGTAAAACATCAACAGTTGCATACATCAGTTATTGATTTACACAGCAGTATCTGGCAACATCTTTTATTTGCTTATGCAGTTACTGGATGTGACACAACTTCTTCTTTTTTTAGCTTGGGGAAAACAAAATCTGTTGATATTATCAAGATATTATATAAGCCAGAATTTAAGCAGTTTCTTAATGCAAATACGTCTTGTGATGAATTATTGGAGAAGAGAGAAAAGTTCATTCTAGATTTGTACGGGACCAGCAAATATGCAAATTTGAATGAAGGTCGTTATTTCAAGTTCACTTCTATTACCAGTAAATCAACGCTTAAATACAACTTTGACTTAGCGAAATTACCTCCAACGTCAGAAGCAGCTCACCAACATCTACAAGTTTATTTTCAAGTTAAGTTTGAATTGGCAACAACCTTCAGACTACTAACTAGGGATGGAAGAACAAAAATGTAAAAGGTAACGACGGGACAAAGAAGGCTCTAAGGATTATTCCTAGCTCAAAGACTTTTGCTCCAGATGACCTCCTGTTCTATTGCAGTTGTAAAACGCCTTGTAGAAACTACTGTAGATGCTTGAAATCAGGGTGAAATTGTTTCGCTATGTGTGAAAACTGTAATGGCTTATCGTGTTATAATTCCCCTAAAACAGATAAGAAGCAGATGATTGTTTTTAAATTAGAATCACCATGCACTAAAAATTATCACTTGATTTGTTATTACAATGATTTGCAAGTTGTAAATATAAATATAATACCAAGATAAAGCTGAAAATAAATTTTATGAATAATGATATTAGGCCTATATTTAAAATCTCTTCATAGTGTAACATAAATACTTAAGACTTGTACATATGTTTTAGGTGAGTGGGAGGCTGTGATGTAGTCATGTAACATATATATTTTTTTAATCCTTTTCTTTTGCACATGGCAATGTGACAGCTGCCGGATTAAGCCAGTCTGGAACATGGCGGGTTCATAGGTGGTGGATACTGGAAAGCTTTATTTATTTAATTATTAAGGTAGGGTTAGCCCCAGAACCAAAACTGGCATTCGATTAAAATTTGTGTGCACACTTATTCAAGGTGTTTGTTTTTTGTTTTGGAAAAACGTACTAAGTAAAATACTAATCTATAAAAGGCTAAACTACCAGTATTAAATTTCCAATATATTTGTTATTGAAACTATTTTAATTAAAGAAAAACACAATTATGTACACATATGTAATACAAACTCACCTAATATACTTACAATCTAATATATATATATGTATATATTATAATAAAAGAGGATTTTATTTTAAATAATTTTATCAAATTTTCAATTGTCTATCTCAAAGCTGAAAGAGCACTACAAATATCTCACTGGTTCAACTTATAGACTAGGCCTATTCCAACAATACAATAACTATAAGCTTTTAAGTTATAACAAAATCTGGTTTATTTAAGCAATATATTGAATCTCCTTTTACATTTAAATCATATATACAATCTTATTATTACATATCAAACATTGCAATTATTTTATAATTACTAATTATTAGATCTCTTAATCTCGGGTCAAAAAGGTTTGTGGCTAATTAAGTATGCAATCTGTAGCAAAATGAATCATATAATTACTGTAATAAATATTTAATATTGCTAACTATTAAAGTATAAATTTCAAATAAATGTTCAATTTCTAGTTATGGTTCTGAATTTCTTATAATTTAACAATTTGATTAGTCTATATTGAACACTGAAGTTTTTGGTAATTGTTCTTTAAATGTACTTTAATAAATATGGCCGATACTACCTTCCGAGGAGCTCAATTGAAACATTAATACTTCCTTAGTTTATTTAGAATAGATATTATTTCAGTTCTTGAAATTCGTGATAGAAATTATTTCTGCTTTCTTCTTAAATGGATTTAATGATTTATACCGTCTTTATTTTAATGTACGGTTGAATTATTTTTAGAGCCTCTTAACAAAAACGTCTGTATCATACAATGGTCAACTAAAAAGTAAGAAAAAGGCTTGGTTCTTCTTCAAAATGGACCCGCGACACTGTGCACTGCCTTACTGAGTAGCTTTGCTATACGTTTTCCACTATTAGTCTTATTTAAGCCAATGTTCTTTTAACAAAATCAATAAAGTAAACTTTTGTAAGTTTTGCCACTTGTGTAATCACTTTTTAACAATGTTTATAATTATTTAAGTCTTTTATGCCTTTAAAATGTCCAAAATATTCATTTTTTAGAAAAATATAACAGTACGTTTACGGGTGATGATGTACGCATTGGAAACAGCTGTTTTTAATTCCGATTCAACTTTAATCGATTGTCCTTACAGTCCGGAGTAGGTTATATCACTGTTTTCACTTTCTATTTGCTTTGTTTACACATTTATAATATTTCAACACTGTTTTAACACTTGTTTTTCAAATAAATTACAATGTTTCTTAATCTTAATTTTACTAAATCTAGTAATACATACGCATAATTATACACGCTAATAGATTTGAATAATGAAATATGATTGCATACTTTTCAATTTTTTTGTACTACATTTTAGCCTAGGCTTGTCGATTTATTTTTATAAAAGAAAAAAGGTAAGTTAATTTCTATTTAGCCTTATTTATTGATATTATATAGTTATTTACTGTGTTTATAATTATTACAAATTCTGAAGTTAAATTACTTTCATTAGGTAGGCTAGTTCTTGCTTTAAGTACAATTTTGAGGTTATATTTTCCCAACTGGGTTAAAATGTTATAATATATATATTACAAACAGTATATAAGCACACACATTTACTAAAATAATATTGCAACATCCATTGTGGTCCTACATAATCCATGCGAAGCGATTATAAAACCTGCATCGGACCTCTGGAGCATCGTGCAAGCTCTATCTTTGACGACATCCCAAAAGCAAGCAATAAATTTGAACAAGTAATTATCCACACCATATTAAAGCTAAAGATTCATACTACAAGTTTTATTTGTACCATTTTTGTGTATTTTAAATAATTTAAAAAATATAGTTAATAAAGTAAATTTGTATGCTTTGAGAAACCGTTTTTTTGGTGTTTGTTGTTTAATAGCTCCCTTAATATTAACTTTAACGAAAACTTTATAAGAACAAAATATGTTTAATATGTATTAAGGAACATATATGTACAAAAAATTTATTCGCTACGATAAGTATTAACGGACTTGTAAGCAATCTAGTGAAACTTTGTACGCTTCAAGGGGGGCTGGAGGGGGAAGCACAGAGGGAGGGGCGGGGACTTTTTATAAAATACATGTCTCATAAGGGTCTATCACATATAAACAATTCAGCTTTCCCCTAATTAGTTGCGACAAAAACCCTTTATTGACTGGGCTATAGTTCATCCTTCCTTTGGAAAAACGGACCTAACTCTGAATTTGTATCATAAATGTTTGAAGTTGGCCACCCATTCGAAACATAACGAAATATTTTACACAAAAGTGGATCTTTTTGAGTTTCAGCCCTTATATCATGAAAATTTAAAGGTAAATCACTGTCACTGTCATTATTAGTGTTTGTCAAATTCTCCAACAAGGGTAATCGAGATAACCCATCAGCATTCCCATGACAGTGTGACTTTGTATAACAAATATTAAAGTTGTACCCTGAAAGAAATAAGGCACTTCTTTGCAATCTACTAGCTGCAAAAGCAGGAAGACCTTTCTTACAACCAAAAATGCTAATCAACGGTTTGTGGTCTGTACACAAGGTAAAATGTTTACCTCATAAGTATTGGTTATGCTTTTTAACACCCCAAACAAGACTAAGTGCCTCCTTATCTATTTGAGAATAGGCTTGCTTTGTTTTTGATAGTATATGAGATGCATAAGCTACAGGCTATTCCCTACCATCATCCTGTACTTGTGAGAGAACACAACCAAAACCATAAGGAGATGCTTCACAAACAAGTTTCAGCTGTTTTTCAGGATTAAAGTGTAGCACATACATATGTCTGACAAGACCATATTTTTCTTAATTAATTTAAATGCTTTTAAACAAATATTATTGAAATTATAATTGACATTTTTCCTCAATAAGGTATACGAGGGACTTAAAATGGTTGACACGTTTGGTACAAATTTAGCATAGTAATTGACTAAACCTAAAAATCCTTTTAGTTGAGTTACGTTTTGTGGTACGGGTGCATCAACAATTGCTTTAATTTTTACATTTGTTGTTCCCAACCCATTTTTATCAATTAAAAAACCTAAGTACTCCAAACTTTCTGAAAAGAATTTACATTTCTGTTTACCAACTGTCAAGCCATTTTCACTAAGCCTCCTACATACCTCTCTCAATCTAGAATAATGTTCCTCAGAGTTAATAGAATATCATCTAAAAATACAACTACCCCTTGTAAATCCTGAAACATTTTCTCCATTATCCCCTGGAAAATACCTGGTCCTGACTCAATTCCATATGGTACTCTGTTATACATATATAATCCCTTATGAGTTCTAATAGTTCAAAGTTTTTTAGAATTATTATATAAAACTACTTGTTTATATGCTTGCCTTAAATCTAACTTGCTGAAGGTAGTTCCCTTCTGTAATGCTACAAATAAATCTTATACACGCGGTATAGGATAGCGATCAATTTCTATGTTAAGGTTAAGGGTAACCTTAAAATCGCCACATGTACGAATTTTACCATTTTTCTTAAGAATACGAACGATCGGCGTTCCCCACTCACTACTATTAACTTGAGTCAATATACCTTGTTTTATTGGGTTTTCCAATTCACTTTCTACTTTTTGTTTTAAAGAAAACGGAATAGGCCTTGGTTTAAAGAATCTTGGCTCAGTATTGGATTTTAATTTCAATTCAACACAACCCCTTTAAATTCACCCAATTTTTCATTAAAAAAATCTGGGAATTCCAAGCAAATTATCAACTAATTTTGAATAGTATTCATTAGTATCGACTGTACTTGAATTATATAAATCTGCGACAAAACTTATATTTACATTCAGAGCTTTGAGCCAATCACTACCCATTAGCGGGTTTGTACCATTTTTGAAAACATATAATTCCAATTTCTTGGTTATGATTTTATATTCAACATTTACATAAATCACCACCATTGGAGTTATTTTCTCCTTAGTGTATGAACTTAATACTAAATTTGAAGGGCATAACTTGATATTACTGAAAATATCTTTATAACAATTGTACGAAATTACAGATATAGCAGCACCAGAATCTACTTCCCAAGTTAAACATTTTTTTTTCAACAATTACATTTATAGTAATAGGATAAACCCTTTCACGAGCTTTATGAGCTTCGTGTAAATTAAATAAGCAAGATAGGTCACAATTATGTGAATTACTACTATTACTAGTCTGTGTAAGGTTAGGTCTATCATCAACATAGTGATGTTTATTACTTTGCTTATAAGAATTACCTTTTATACTAAGTCTATAATTTGTATTAGTGTTATGTACATAATTATTACTTCCTTTATATGAATTAAATCGTTTCAAATGATTAGAACTAGAACTGAAATTAGGCTTACATACTTTTTCAAAATGACCTTTACGGCCACAACAATTGCACTTATACTCACGAAAACGACAGATATTTGTGGTATGACCGCTTTTACGATAACAATAGCATTGCACTACACTTCCTCCTCTTGATGAAATCGAATTCACTGTGGTAGGCCCATGCTGAGATGACTGTTTCCCAGCAGCTAAACGATGGATGCGTTGAATTCCATACCCATGAGTAGAGTTGTGGATATGACTCAATGATGCTGTGTTGCTTTCTGCGACTTCTAAAGATGCTGCCAACTGTTTGGCTTTTTCATAAGTTAAATCTGGTTCTGATAAAAGCCGTTGCTTAATAGAATCACTCTTTTTTTACCACTGACCAATCTATCTCGAAGGAAGTCATTTAATGAATTTTTGAAGTTATAATGAATTGAAAGTTTCTTGAGGTTAACAATATAGTCAGCTACTCCTTCATGTTTAAGTTAATTACCTAAGCTGAACTTATATTTTTCAGTTTCAGCAATAAAAGATGGTTTAGGATACATATGATTTCGTATAATTTTGCACTAGTTTGTTATAAGATTTAGTGCCAGGTTTTTCAGGTGTACAAGATCACGTAAAAGAATAAATAAATGTTTTATACCAGCAACTGTTAATAAAGTGCTAACTTTCTCTTCTTCCTTAATGTCATTACATTCGACAAATAACTCTAATCTTTCAATGTAAGCAGCCCACGTTTCATTGGCAGAATCAAATTGATCCTATTAAAGCCATTATTAGTTTATTAAATTAATAGAGCTTAGGCCTACTGTAAAATCATGTAATAATGGAATTAATTGTTCAAGTTCATCATCAGAATTCATAAGAACAAAATTTAATGTTTATGTCAACATAGTTAATATACAGATTAATATTGAGGTTTCCTTAAACTGAAATACTCAAAATAATAAAAGTTCACCACTAAATAGCACAATGTAACAAGTTCTACATAGTTCAAAATTTTAGACTAGGCCTGAATTATTTTCCGGTTTTTGAAGTGCACCTTTCTACAAATCAAGTTATATTTGTTAAACATACCTTTCTACGTTTAAGATTCAATTCAATATTAGATAATAATAATGTAATATTTTTCAAGAAGTTTGATGAAATGCACCTTACTACATTGTTCATACGCGTTGTCAAAACTTACGGTAACCACACGAACACAATAACTTTATCCTCGTCGCCAATGTAGCATCCTTGCCGAGTGAGCGTAACCATATCTTCTTATGATGTGATGGATTAAGTGGAATAGAATAGTAACAAAGCACTATCTAGTATTATACAAAAAGCATGGCTTAGGTCGGACGTTGTAAGTATTGTAACGGTAAGCAAACAGCAACTCAGTAATCGGAAACACATGGTTAGGACAGGTTCCGTTGCATTCTGGGATTGCCATGCAGTTATTTATTTATACCAACTTATGTATACTTCATACAGGACAATGGTTAATCACGGTGTCACTGTCGTCAGTTTCTTCCGCTAACTGCTGGTTCTAGCCGATCAGGTGGTCTCTGCACTTGCTTCTCTAGACACCCATCCGAATTGGACTAAAACCCAAGCGGACCCGAGTGCTGAATCATTTTGCACGGTTCGAGTTTAATCTCTGGTTGTCATAATGTCATCAATTATCTGATTTAATTTGTTCTCGTGAATAGTAAGAGATGCCATTTGACGGCTAGTACTCATTAGGCAATAGGTGTCATATTGAAATCAGTACTACCGGTACTTTGGGACTTGTGCATAGCCATGCTGTACTCTAAAATAAGTCATTAAAAGCTGCTATTCAGGCTGATTTAAAGTATAACAAGCCGATGTTTTCTGATCAACTCCTGATACTAAAAATAAAAGCGGTGTTATGCAAGTGACATCTGATAAATACTGTTCAAACATGATAGTAAAAATACAATATTTTAAAATTGAAATGCTGCAAACAGAATATAGTATTATACTTTTTTTAAGGCAAAAATCTTTAAGGTCATGACTTATGTTGTAACGTTGCTTTCGCTTAGAGTACGAAGGTATACCTAAATTGCTTCAACTATATCCTTCGTCCCAGATTCACTCTTTTTTAGTGGGTTCTCAACACACCGGTATATTCGACGAGACGGTTAGTCGGCTCAACACGCCGGTACTAACCAAGGAACGGGTTGACTATCGGCTCATCACGCCGGTATAGTCGACAGGATGATTAGTCGGATCAACACGCCGGTATTAACCAAGGTACGGAAGGACTATCGGCTCAACACGCCGGTATAGTCGACAGGATGATTAGTCGGCTCAACACGCCGGTACTAACCAAGGAACGGTATGACTATCGGCTCAGCACGCCGGTATAGTCGGGAAGGTTTGACTGGTGGAACCCAAGTGACCCTTACTGTGCTGCGATGGCCTTTATATACCCTTGATTTAAAGAGTGGGAGTAGATGCGCGCACCACTAGTGGAGGTAGACTTTGACATTGCTGTATGTTATGTGTTGTATATGAACTAAATATTATTAAAAAATATATAACTAAATACTTTAAATATATTAAAGAAATAACTTCTTACATTGAACACTGATGTAACTGTTTTTAATCCAAATGTAACAATAAAATCCAAACAGCTGATCTTTTAAATGAACTATCCAAAAACCTAGCATAACAGAAATCAATGCCTGGTAAATATATAACAATTCTCCCATGTTTAAATAACAAGTTAAAAGTCAAGGTTTACAACACAGTTCATGATTTTTTTTTTTTTTTTTTTATAAATTCAATCTGACCACTGGACGTCTTAATCGAGTTGACCGTCGTAGTTGAGTAGAAGGTGAATTTCCATCATTTGAACTTTGTTCTGTTGAAGATGGTTCATGTCTGTCTGCTAACTCTTTTGTAGAATTTTTCATATTTTCTTCATTCTCCAAAGATAAAGGTATGGAAGATGTTGAGTTTCTGTCTTGAATAACATTTCCTCTTCTATTTTGATTTTGTTCTGTGGATGGTATTTGCCGAAAGGTATTTCTAGTTCCTGAAATTTGAGGCATTGGCATTGGGATTGGTGATCGCCGAATCATCTCATCTTGTTGACATTCTACTTCACATCTTCTTATGTGATCTATGTGGCGTTTTACTGTATACCCTCTGTCGAGATCAACCAGATAATGTAATCTACCAAGTTGTTCCACTACAGTTCCGTACAGCCAAGCTGCTGAGGGAGAATAATTTCGAACTTGTACTCTTTCTCCCATGTTTAATTTTGAAGTACAGTGTGGTTGTATGGCTTAGTTCTTGTCAGAGATTCTAGGTTTCAGTAAGTCAAGTTTAGTTCTGATATTACCTCCTAGAAACTGTTCAGAAGGAGTTTTACCATTGTTTAAAGGAGTTGCCCTATACTTGAACAAGGTGGCATTCAAGGACTGATAGAGTGGTAACTTTTCTTTGTCCATAGCTTTTAACTTCTGCTTTATGGTCTGGACATAACGTTCAGCTTGTCCATTCGTACTAGGGTGGCCTGGAGCAATAAAACGTTGTCGTATACCATTTCTGTTACAGAAGTCTTTGAAATCTGAGGATGTAAAAACCGTGGCGTTATCGCTAACAAGAATTTCAGGTAGCCCATTTCTTGAAAACACTTCGTTTAGCATTTCGATTGTAGATGCTGTTGTTGGGTAGGACATCTTCATCTTTACTTCAGGCCATTTTGATTTTGCATCCACTAAAATCAAAAAGTGACATCCCTTGAATGGTCCTGCATAGTCCAAATGAACTCGCTGCCAGTTATTCACAGGTTCGTCCCAAACATGTAAGGGTGCTTTTACTGGGTTTGTTTTGATGTCACAGCAAGCTTTGCAACTGTTCACTGTACTTTCGATATCTCTGTCGATATTCTTCCAATAGCAGAACCTGCGAGCAAGGGCTTTCATCTTGACAATACCGACATGTGTTTCATGAAGTTGAGATAATACTTGGGGTTGTAGTTGTGAAGGAATAACAACCCTCTGACCTCTGAAGATTGCTCCTTTGTGAAGGTTAAACTCACTATTACGTTCCTTTCCAGACATCAAATTCCTCTTCAACTGAGATAGTAGCTGATCTTCATCATCTTTCTGAACAATAAGTTCATGGGTAATTGTCGAGGTTGAAATGATATTTATTGTTTGTTTGTTCATTTCTGTTTCATCGTCATCCTGCGAAGGTTTGATTGCCAATGGGGATCTCGAAAGATAATCTGCATTTCCATGATTTTCTGATCTTCTGTGCTCCACTACGTAATCAAAACCAGATAAAAATGTTGCATAACGAAGTAGACGTGAAGCTGTTGTCGCTGGTAGTGCTTTGCTCGGATTAAAGATTGTTTGGAGGGGCTTGTTGTCTACAATAAGTTTAAATTTTCTACCAAACAAATACTGGTAGAATTTATTGAACGACCAGAAAACTGCGGTGGCCTCCTTATCTAGCTGAGAGTAGCTTTTCTCCGCTGCTGATAGAGATCTAGAAATAAAAGCAATAGGATGTTCTTCGCCATGAATAGTGTGCGACAGTACTCCAGATAGGCCCACAGGACTTGCATCTGTTGCTAGCGTTAAGGGTAATTTTGGGTCGTAGGGAATAAGAACCCGTTCACTCGAGATTTTGTTTTCTTTATTCTTTTGAATGCAGATTCACACTGTGCTGTCCAGCTGAACTTAGAATTTCTTCTCAAGAGTTGATTCAAAGGTTGAAGAATAGTTGCCGCATCAGGTAAGAACTTCGAGTAGTATGTAGTGAGGCCAAGGAAACTGCGCAATCCTTCAACATTAGTTGGACGAGGAGCTTCTTCAATAGCTTTCATTTTGTCTGGAGATTTGAGTAATCCCTTGGAACTGATAATATGTCCAAGGTACTTAATTTCCTGTTTGAAAAACTGACATTTTTCAATGTTTATGTGTAAATTCAAACTTTTTAATCGTTGTAGACATTTGATTAGTCTTTCTCGGCACTCTTTCACTGTCGATCCTTGTATGATGATGTCATCGAAGTAGGCAGCTGTACCTTCCAGATCGCTGATTACGTCATCCATGAACTTTTGGAATTCATTTGGAGCAGTTTTGACACCAAATGCAAGACGATTCATTTGATAGGTCCCTTTATGAGAAGAAAAAGTCTGAAGTATTTTACTGCTGTCATCAACTTGTAAGTGAAGATATGCCTTATGTATGTCAAGCGTGCAGAAATATCTTCCTCCTTTCATTTTATTGAATATTTCCTCGATCCTAGGAATTGGGTACCTTACATCTATTAGTTGGGGATTTAGAGTCAACTTAAAATCGATGCATAGTCTAACATCTCCGTTTGGCTTCGGAACGACAACCAGGAGAGAGCCCCATTCTGAGTGTTGTACCTTTGTTATCACTCCCTGTTCTTCTAAACTATCAAGTTCTTTCTCCACTTTTTCTTTAAGCGCATATGGTACTGGTCGGGCTTTAGAGAACACTGGTAAAATAGACTCTTTAGTTTTTAATGTACATTGATAGTTTGGAATGATGCCTACTTTACTTTGGAAAACATCTTTGTATGTTCCACAAATTTCTTTCTTAATTTCTTCAACATTGTAAGTTTCCACAGAGCTAGAGTTCTCTACCTTGTTTATACTAATATTAAGGTGTCTTATCCATGCCCGGCCCAAGATCGGTGAAGATGGTGTCTCGACAACAAAAAGTTCCTCAACAGACTTAATATTATTGTATTCGACTGGCACTTTTACTAACCCTAATGGGACAAACCCTTCGCCAGTGTAAGTTCGGAAACGTATGTTAGTCTTTTGGAGGTTTAGATTTAAATTAAGATCCTCAAATTCATGTTTACCTATTAAGCTAACCGGACTTCCAGAATCTATTTCAAAGTTTTTTATTTTTGAACCAACTTTGATAGGGACCATGAACTTTGAACAGTCATTAGCGTTTGAAAAAGTGTTGTGATGTATACCAATTACTTTATTTATAAGATCGTCATTTACATAGTCCGTATGCATTTCTGAAGTTTCATAACATTCTGGCTCCTTACCCTCAACATGTCTAACGTTGGTTTTGTAAGGTTTACTGGGTTTTTGTTTTCCCATTAGTGTTTGCATACACACTTTAGCCACGTGACCAGAACGCCCACAAGAATTGCATTTAAGTGATGATCTATTACGTCTACATTCGTTAGCTAAGTGATTGTTGTATCCACATCTGAGACATAGACCATCCAGGCCAAGAGTTTGTAAGTCAGTTGAAGACCGGGGTCGTGTTTTATCCCTATACTTTGAGCTCAGATAAATAGATTGATTTGGTTTAGATAGTTTATTAACTTCATTTGAGAAATTAGAAGCCGAAATTTCTTTGTTGCCTTGCTGAGAGGCTTCCAAAGCCAATGCAATTTCACATGCCCTGTCAAAAGTAAGAGACTTCTCTTGTAACAATTTTTCTCTTATGTACGAATCACTTAACCCTCGAATGAATTGAGCACGCAAAAACTGATTTGCATTTGATTTGCCACAATTAATATTTTCACAAGTGAAGTTGCATGTAATTGTGAGATTACGCAGGGCTGCTACGAAATCTGCTACAGATTCCCCAGAAGATTGAGTTTGACAAAAGAATTTGTGTTGTTCCGTATATACATTAGGCGTGGGGCATAAGTGATTTTGTAATAATATAATGATATCAAATCTCATGAATCACACAATGACCTATAACTTAA